>OZ035883.1:112405878-112728426 GCA_964034835.1 Muscina levida | reverse complement strand
CTTCTTTAATAGATGTGAAATTGTTTTTTGTTTGTTTTTCAACAAATAAAAAAAATTATAAATGCTGAATATAAAATCTATCATGCTTATTTCAAGGGTTTTTCATGCTGTTTTAAGTACTGAAAACCGTTTTTTTTCGTGCTGAAAAATGGTCGCCCTAGTGATCACTATGAAATATATACAAAATCCTGGTAATAGATGGGGATCATGACCACGGAATGGATGGCCAATGGTGGATTTTCATATGGCAAACTTTAAATGCGTTTATCTCGTAAACTAAGCGTCTAATCGCAAAAAGTAGCTTAATTTGTGATCACTATGAAATATATGCAAAATCACTGGTAATAGATGGGATATGACCACGGAATGGATGGCCAATGGTGGATTTTCATATGGCAAACTTTAAATGCGTTTATCTCGTAAACTAAGCGTCTAATCGCAAAAAGGAGCTTAATTTGTGATCACTATGAAATATATGCAAAATCACTGGTAATAGATGGGGATATGACCGTGAAATGGGTGGCCAATGGTGGATTTTCATATGGCTAACTTTAAATGCGTTTATCTCGTAAACTAAGCGTCTAATCGCAAAAAGGAGCTTAATTTGTGATCACTATGAAATATATACAAAATCACTGGTAATAGATGGGGATATGACCACGGAATGGATGGCCAATGGTGGATTTCATATGGCAAACTTTAAATGCGTTTATCTCGTAAACTAAAAAAAGGAGCTTAATTTGTGATCACTATGAAATATATACAAAATCACTGGTAATAGATGGGGATATGACCACGGAATGGATGGCCAATGGTGGATTTTCATATGCAAACTTTAAATGCGTTTATCTCGTAAACTAAGCGTCTAATCGCAAAAAGGAGCTTAATTTGTGATCACCATGATATATTTAAGAAATCACTGGTAATAGATGGGGATATGACCACGGAATGGATGGCCAATGGTGGATTTTCATATGGCAAACTTTAATGCGTTTATCTCGTAAACTAAAGCGTCTAATCGCAAAAAGGAGCTTAATTTGTGATCACTATGAAATATATGCAAAATCACTGGTAATAGATGGGGATATGACCGTGAAATGGGTGGCCAATGGTGGATTTTCATATGGCAAACTTTAAATGCGTTTATCTCGTAAACTAAGCGCCTAATCGCAAAAAGGAGCTTAATTTGTGATCACTATGATATATTTAAGAAATCACTGGTAATAGATGGGGATATGACCACGGAATGGATGGCCAATGGTGGATTATCATATGGCAAACTTTAAATGCGTTTATCTCGTAAACTAAGCGTCTAATCGCAAAAAGGAGCTTAATTTGTGATCACTATGAAATATATACAAAATCACTGGTAATAGATGGGGATATGACCACGGAATGGATGGCCAATGGTGGATTTTCATATGGCAAACTTTAAATGCGTTTATCTCGTAAACTAAGCGCCTAATCGCAAAAAGGAGCTTAATTTGTGATCACTATGATATATTTAAGAAATCACTGGTAATAGATGGGGATATGACCGTGAAATGGGTGGCCAATGGTGGATTTTCATATGGCAAACTTTAAATGCGTTTATCTCGTAAACTAAGCGTCTAAACGCAAAAAGGAGCTTATTTTGTGATCACTATGAAATATATGCAAAATCACTGGTAATAGATGGGGATATGACCGTGAAATGGATGGCCAATGGTGGATTTTCATATGGCAAACTTTAAATGCGTTTAGCTCGTAAACTAAGCGTCTAATCGCAAAAAGGAGCTTAATTTGTGATCACTATGAAATATATACAAAATCACTGGTAATAGATGGGGATATGACCACGGAATGGATGGCCAATGGTGGATTTTCATATGGCAAACTTTAATGCGTTTATCTCGTAAACTAAGCGTCTAATCGCAAAAAGGAGCTTAATTTGTGATCACTATGAAATATATGCAAAATCACTGGTAATAGATGGGGATATGACCGTGAAATGGGTGGCCAATGGTGGATTTTCATATGGCAAACTTTAAATGCGTTTATCTCGTAAACTAAGCGCCTAATCGCAAAAAGGAGCTTAATTTGTGATCACCATGATATATTTAAGAAATCACTGGTAATAGATGGTGATATGACCACGGAATGGATGGCCAATGGTGGATTTTCATATGGCAAACTTTAAATGCGTTTATCTCGTAAACTAAGCGTCTAATCGCAAAAAGGAGCTTAATTTGTGATCACTATGAAATATATGCAAAATCACTGGTAATAGATGGAATATGACCGTGAAATGGGTGGCCAATGGTGGATTTTCATATGGCAAACTTTAAAATGCGTTTATCTCGTAAACTAAGCGTCTAATCGCAAAAAGGAGCTTAATTTGTGATCACTATGAAATATATGCAAAATCACTGGTAATAGATGGGGATATGACCACGGAATGGATGGCCAATGGTGGATTTTCATATGGCAAACTTTAAATGCGTTTATCTCGTAAACTAAGCGTCTAATCGCAAATAGGAGCTTAATTTGTGATCACTATGATATATTTAAGAAATCACTGGTAATAGATGGGGATATGACCACGGAATGGATGGCCAATGGTGGATTTTCATATGGCAAACTTTAAATGCGTTTATCTCGTAAACTAAGCGTCTAATCGCAAAAAGGAGCTTAATTTGTGATCACTATGAAATATATACAAAATCACTGGTAATAGATGGGGATATGACCACGGAATGGATGGCCAATGGTGGATTTTCATATGGCAAACTTTAAATGCGTTTATCTCGTAAACTAAGCGTCTAATCGCAAAAAGGAGCTTAATTTGTGATCACTATGAAATATATGCAAAATCACTGGTATTAGATGGGGATATGACCGTGAAATGGGTGGCCAATGGTGGATTTTCATATGACAAACTTTAAATGCGTTTATCTCGTAAACTAAGCGCCTAATCGCAAAAAGGAGCTTAATTGTGATCACTATGATATATTTAAGAAATCACTGGTAATAGATGGGGATATGACCACGGAATGGATGGCCAATGGTGGATTATCATATGGCAAACTTTAAATGCGTTTATCTCGTAAACTAAGCGTCTAATCGCAAAAAGGAGCTTAATTTTTGATCACTATGAAATATATACAAAATCACTGGTAATAGATGGGGATATGACCACGGAATGGATGGCCAATGGTGGATTTTCATATGGCAAACTTTAAATGCGTTTATCTCGTAAACTAAGCGCCTAATCGCAAAAAGGAGCTTAATTTGTGATCACTATGATATATTTAAGAAATCACTGGTAATAGATGGGGATATGACCACGGAATGGATGGCCATGGTGGATTATCATATGGCAAACTTTAAATGCGTTTATCTCGTAAACTAAGCGCCTAATCGCAAAAAGGAGCTTAATTTGTGATCACCATGATATATTTAAGAAATCAATGGTAATAGATGGGGATATGACCACGGAATGGATGGCCAATGGTGGATTTTCATATGGCAAACTTTAAATGCGTTTATCTCGTAAACTAAGCGCCTAATCACAAAAAGGAGCTTAATTTGTGATCACTATGATCACTATGATAATAGATGGGGATATGACCACGGAATGGATGGCCAATGGTGGATTATCATATGGCAAACTTTAAATGCGTTTATCTCGTAAACTAAGCGCCTAATCGCAAAAAGGAGCTTAATTTGTGATCACTATGATATATTTAAGAAATCACTGGTAATAGATGGGGATATGACCGTGAAATGGGTGGCCAATGGTGGATTTTCATATGGCAAACTTTAAATGCGTTTATCTCGTAAACTAAGCGTCTAAACGCAAAAAGGAGCTTATTTTGTGATCACTATGAAATATATGCAAAATCACTGGTAATAGATGGGGATATGACCGTGAAATGGATGGCCAATGGTGGATTTTCATATGGCAAACTTTAAATGCGTTTAGCTCGTAAACTAAGCGTCTAATCGCAAAAAGGAGCTTAATTTGTGATCACTATGAAATATATACAAAATCACTGGTAATAGATGGGGATATGACCACGGAATGGATGGCCAATGGTGGATTTTCATATGGCAAACTTTAAATGCGTTTATCTCGTAAACTAAGCGCCTAATCGCAAAAAGGAGCTTAATTTGTGATCACTATGATATATTTAAGAAATCACTGGTAATAGATGGGGATATGACCGTGAAATGGGTGGCCAATGGTGGATTTTCATATGGCAAACTTTAAATGCGTTTATCTCGTAAACTAAGCGTCTAAACGCAAAAAGGAGCTTATTTTGTGATCACTATGAAATATATGCAAAATCACTGGTAATAGATGGGGATATGACCGTGAAATGGATGGCCAATGGTGGATTTTCATATGGCAAACTTTAAATGCGTTTAGCTCGTAAACTAAGCGTCTAATCGCAAAAAGGAGCTTAATTTGTGATCACTATGAAATATATACAAAATCACTGGTAATAGATGGGGATATGACCACGGAATGGATGGCCAATGGTGGATTTTCATATGGCAAACTTTAAATGCGTTTATCTCGTAAACTAAGCGTCTAATCGCAAAAAGGAGCTTAATTTGTGATCACTATGAAATATATGCAAAATCACTGGTAATAGATGGGGATATGACCGTGAAATGGGTGGCCAATGGTGGATTTTCATATGGCAAACTTTAAATGCGTTTATCTCGTAAACTAAGCGCCTAATCGCAAAAAGGAGCTTAATTTGTGATCACCATGATATATTTAAGAAATCACTGGTAATAGATGGGGATATGACCACGGAATGGATGGCCAATGGTGGATTTTCATATGGCAAACTTTAAATGCGTTTATCTCGTAAACTAAGCGTCTAATCGCAAAAAGGAGCTTAATTTGTGATCACTATGAAATATATACAAAATCACTGGTAATAGATGGGGATATGACCACGGAATGGATGGCCAATGGTGGATTTTCATATGGCAAACTTTAAATGCGTTTATCTCGTAAACTAAGCGTCTAATCGCAAAAAGGAGCTTAATTTGTGATCACTATGAAATATATACAAAATCACTGGTAATAGATGGGGATATGACCACGGAATGGATGGCCAATGGTGGATTTTCATATGGCAAACTTTAAATGCGTTTATCTCGTAAACTAAGCGTCTAATCGCAAAAAGGAGCTTAATTTGTGATCACTATGAAATATATACAAAATCACTGGTAATAGATGGGGATATGACCACGGAATGGATGGCCAATGGTGGATTTTCATATGGCAAACTTTAAATGCGTTTATCTCGTAAACTAAGCGTCTAATCGCAAAAAGGAGCTTAATTTGTGATCACTATGAAATATATACAAAATCACTGGTAATAGATGGGGATATGACAACGGAATGAATGGCCAATGGTGGATTTTCATATGGCAAACTTTAAATGCGTTTATCTCGTAAACTAAGCGTCTAATCGCAAAAAGGAGCTTAATTTGTGATCACTAGGGCGACCAATTTTCAGCACATGCTGAATATTGCTGATGCTGCTTAATTTAACGATTTCAAGCGATCTTGCTTATTTAAAAGTTTTGTGCTTTTTCATGCTGTTTTTGCCCTTATTTAAGTTTTTGATACATTTTGATAAGATATGTTTCTATAAATTGAAAATTTTTACATATCACAAGCCCTTGCGGTTCATAAAAATATGACAGGTAGTACTAAATTTACAAACTATCCTCTTATTTTACACACAGCCTATGTTCAAGATTTTGTAATAGCCCTGTTTTTATTGATAGCTTAGATCGTCCGATTCATTATATTCCTATAGTTTTCAGGCGACTTATCGAAAATAAAAATTTAAACTAATGAAACCTATTGTGCCTCTATAACCTAAACCAATAACGACACCATGGGGAACGTGGTTGGAAGCAGCGGAGTAGTATACTAATCATTTGGAAGACATAAGGGAAGTCATTCAAAAGTTTAACGAAAATGATTCTGAAGCATTGCGATAAAGCAAAGAGGTTCTTTCTAATGAAAATTTGTAATCCGAATTTTCCTTCATAAAAACAAACTTTAAGTGCATCCGGCATGCCATCACAAAAATTGAGTCAAGCGGATTGCCATTGAATGAAAGCTTGGAAACATTAAAATCAATTCAACATGCTATAGAAAAACATCTGATAAAAATTATTTTAAAAAAATGACAGCCGTTCTTGCGCGAAATCCTGGCTTTGTGGAAATCAACAACATTATTTTAAAAATTCCTAAACAACAAGTGCGTTTATGGGAAAATATTCGCCTGCTGAATCAACATTTTTTAAATACGCTCCCGTTTCATCGTGTGATGTGGAACGTGTTTTTTCTATATATGAAAATTTTTTTACAAACCAGCGTAAAAGTTTTACCTTGGAAAATTTAAAAATGCACTTAGTGCTTAATTGTAATCGTGACATTGACCAAGGTATAATCTCACTTTAAGAATTTTTTTTTTTGGTTTAAAAATTACTTTCTTTGTATGAATACACGACTGAATAATTTGGTTAATTTACTTATTGTTTTTTATTACTTCTTTAATAGATGTGAAATTGTTTTTTGTTTGTTTTTCAACAAATAAAAAAAATTATAAATGCTGAATATAAAATCTATCATGCTTATTTCAAGGGTTTTTCATGCTGTTTTAAGTACTGAAAACCGTTTTTTTCGTGCTGAAAAATGGTCGCCCTAGTGATCACTATGAAATATATACAAAATCACTGGTAATAGATGGGGATATGACCACGGAATGGATGGCCAATGGTGGATTTTCATATGGCAAACTTTAAATGCGTTTATCTCGTAAACTAAGCGTCTAATCGCAAAAAGTAGCTTAATTTGTGATCACTATGAAATATATGCAAAATCACTGGTAATAGATGGGGATATGACCACGGAATGGATGGCCAATGGTGGATTTTCATATGGCAAACTTTAAATGCGTTTATCTCGTAAACTAAGCGTCTAATCGCAAAAAGGAGCTTAATTTGTGATCACTATGAAATATATGCAAAATCACTGGTAATAGATGGGGATATGACCGTGAAATGGGTGGCCAATGGTGGATTTTCATATGGCTAACTTTAAATGCGTTTATCTCGTAAACTAAGCGTCTAATCGCAAAAAGGAGCTTAATTTGTGATCACTATGAAATATATACAAAATCACTGGTAATAGATGGGGATATGACCACGGAATGGATGGCCAATGGTGGATTTTCATATGGCAAACTTTAAATGCGTTTATCTCGTAAACTAAAAAAAGGAGCTTAATTTGTGATCACTATGAAATATATACAAAATCACTGGTAATAGATGGGGATATGACCACGGAATGGATGGCCAATGGTGGATTTTCATATGGCAAACTTTAAATGCGTTTATCTCGTAAACTAAGCGTCTAATCGCAAAAAGGAGCTTAATTTGTGATCACCATGATATATTTAAGAAATCACTGGTAATAGATGGGGATATGACCACGGAATGGATGGCCAATGGTGGATTTTCATATGGCAAACTTTAAATGCGTTTATCTCGTAAACTAAGCGTCTAATCGCAAAAAGGAGCTTAATTTGTGATCACTATGAAATATATGCAAAATCACTGGTAATAGATGGGGATATGACCGTGAAATGGGTGGCCAATGGTGGATTTTCATATGGCAAACTTTAAATGCGTTTATCTCGTAAACTAAGCGCCTAATCGCAAAAAGGAGCTTAATTTGTGATCACTATGATATATTTAAGAAATCACTGGTAATAGATGGGGATATGACCACGGAATGGATGGCCAATGGTGGATTATCATATGGCAAACTTTAAATGCGTTTATCTCGTAAACTAAGCGTCTAATCGCAAAAAGGAGCTTAATTTGTGATCACTATGAAATATATACAAAATCACTGGTAATAGATGGGGATATGACCACGGAATGGATGGCCAATGGTGGATTTTCATATGGCAAACTTTAAATGCGTTTATCTCGTAAACTAAGCGCCTAATCGCAAAAAGGAGCTTAATTTGTGATCACTATGATATATTTAAGAAATCACTGGTAATAGATGGGGATATGACCGTGAAATGGGTGGCCAATGGTGGATTTTCATATGGCAAACTTTAAATGCGTTTATCTCGTAAACTAAGCGTCTAAACGCAAAAAGGAGCTTATTTTGTGATCACTATGAAATATATGCAAAATCACTGGTAATAGATGGGGATATGACCGTGAAATGGATGGCCAATGGTGGATTTTCATATGGCAAACTTTAAATGCGTTTAGCTCGTAAACTAAGCGTCTAATCGCAAAAAGGAGCTTAATTTGTGATCACTATGAAATATATACAAAATCACTGGTAATAGATGGGGATATGACCACGGAATGGATGGCCAATGGTGGATTTTCATATGGCAAACTTTAAATGCGTTTATCTCGTAAACTAAGCGTCTAATCGCAAAAAGGAGCTTAATTTGTGATCACTATGAAATATATGCAAAATCACTGGTAATAGATGGGGATATGACCGTGAAATGGGTGGCCAATGGTGGATTTTCATATGGCAAACTTTAAATGCGTTTATCTCGTAAACTAAGCGCCTAATCGCAAAAAGGAGCTTAATTTGTGATCACCATGATATATTTAAGAAATCACTGGTAATAGATGGTGATATGACCACGGAATGGATGGCCAATGGTGGATTTTCATATGGCAAACTTTAAATGCGTTTATCTCGTAAACTAAGCGTCTAATCGCAAAAAGGAGCTTAATTTGTGATCACTATGAAATATATGCAAAATCACTGGTAATAGATGGGAATATGACCGTGAAATGGGTGGCCAATGGTGGATTTTCATATGGCAAACTTTAAATGCGTTTATCTCGTAAACTAAGCGTCTAATCGCAAAAAGGAGCTTAATTTGTGATCACTATGAAATATATGCAAAATCACTGGTAATAGATGGGGATATGACCACGGAATGGATGGCCAATGGTGGATTTTCATATGGCAAACTTTAAATGCGTTTATCTCGTAAACTAAGCGTCTAATCGCAAATAGGAGCTTAATTTGTGATCACTATGATATATTTAAGAAATCACTGGTAATAGATGGGGATATGACCACGGAATGGATGGCCAATGGTGGATTTTCATATGGCAAACTTTAAATGCGTTTATCTCGTAAACTAAGCGTCTAATCGCAAAAAGGAGCTTAATTTGTGATCACTATGAAATATATACAAAATCACTGGTAATAGATGGGGATATGACCACGGAATGGATGGCCAATGGTGGATTTTCATATGGCAAACTTTAAATGCGTTTATCTCGTAAACTAAGCGTCTAATCGCAAAAAGGAGCTTAATTTGTGATCACTATGAAATATATGCAAAATCACTGGTAATAGATGGGGATATGACCGTGAAATGGGTGGCCAATGGTGGATTTTCATATGACAAACTTTAAATGCGTTTATCTCGTAAACTAAGCGCCTAATCGCAAAAAGGAGCTTAATTTGTGATCACTATGATATATTTAAGAAATCACTGGTAATAGATGGGGATATGACCACGGAATGGATGGCCAATGGTGGATTATCATATGGCAAACTTTAAATGCGTTTATCTCGTAAACTAAGCGTCTAATCGCAAAAAGGAGCTTAATTTTTGATCACTATGAAATATATACAAAATCACTGGTAATAGATGGGGATATGACCACGGAATGGATGGCCAATGGTGGATTTTCATATGGCAAACTTTAAATGCGTTTATCTCGTAAACTAAGCGCCTAATCGCAAAAAGGAGCTTAATTTGTGATCACTATGATATATTTAAGAAATCACTGGTAATAGATGGGGATATGACCACGGAATGGATGGCCATGGTGGATTATCATATGGCAAACTTTAAATGCGTTTATCTCGTAAACTAAGCGCCTAATCGCAAAAAGGAGCTTAATTTGTGATCACCATGATATATTTAAGAAATCAATGGTAATAGATGGGGATATGACCACGGAATGGATGGCCAATGGTGGATTTTCATATGGCAAACTTTAAATGCGTTTATCTCGTAAACTAAGCGCCTAATCACAAAAAGGAGCTTAATTTGTGATCACTATGATCACTATGATAATAGATGGGGATATGACCACGGAATGGATGGCCAATGGTGGATTATCATATGGCAAACTTTAAATGCGTTTATCTCGTAAACTAAGCGCCTAATCGCAAAAAGGAGCTTAATTTGTGATCACTATGAAATATATACAAAATCACTGGTAATAGATGGGGATATGACCACGGAATGGATGGCCAATGGTGGATTTTCATATGGCAAACTTTAAATGCGTTTATCTCGTAAACTAAGCGTCTAATCGCAAAAAGGAGCTTAATTTGTGATCACTATGAAATATATGCAAAATCACTGGTAATAGATGGGGATATGACCGTGAAATGGGTGGCCAATGGTGGATTTTCATATGGCAAACTTTAAATGCGTTTATCTCGTAAACTAAGCGTCTAAACGCAAAAAGGAGCTTATTTTGTGATCACTATGAAATATATGCAAAATCACTGGTAATAGATGGGGATATGACCGTGAAATGGGTGGCCAATGGTGGATTTTCATATGGCAAACTTTAAATGCGTTTATCTCGTAAACTAAGCGTCTAATCGCAAAAAGGAGCTTAATTTGTGATCACTATGAAATATGGCCAATGGTGGATTTTCATATGGCAAACTTTAAATGCGTTTATCTCGTAAACTAAGCGTCTAAACGCAAAAAGGAGCTTATTTTGTGATCACTATGAAATATATGCAAAATCACTGGTAATAGATGGGGATATGACCGTGAAATGGGTGGCCAATTGTGGATTTTCATATGGCAAACTTTAAATGCGTTTATCTCGTAAACTAAGCGTCTAAACGCAAAAAGGAGCTTATTTTGTGATCACTATGAAATATATGCAAAAACACTGGTAATAGATGGGGATATGACCGTGAAATGGGTGGCCAATGGTGGATTTTCATATGGCAAATTTTAAATGCGTTTATCTCGTAAACTAAGCGTCTAATCGCAAAAAGGAGCTTAATTTGTGATCACTATGAAATATATACAAAATCACTGGTAATAGATGGGGATATGACCACGGAATGGGTGGCCAATGGTGGATTTTCATATGGCAAACTTTAAATGCGTTTATCTCGTAAACTAAGCGTCTAATCGCAAAAAGGAGCTTAATTTGTGATCACTATGAAATATATACAAAATCACTGGTAATAGATGGGGATATGACCACGGAATGGATGGCCAATGGTGGATTTTCATATGGCAAACTTTAAATGCGTTTATCTCGTAAACTAAGCGTCTAATCGCAAAAAGGAGCTTAATTTGTGATCACTATGAAATATATGCAAAATCACTGGTAATAGATGGGGATATGACCGTGAAATGGGTGGCCAATGGTGGATTTTCATATGGCAAACTTTAAATGCGTTTATCTCGTAAACTAAGCGCCTAATCGCAAAAAGGAGCTTAATTTGTGATCACTATGATATATTTAAGAAATCACTGGTAATAGATGGGGATATGACCACGGAATGGATGGCCAATGGTGGATTATCATATGGCAACCTTTAAATGCGTTTATCTCGTAAACTAAGCGTCTAATCGCAAAAAGGAGCTTAATTTGTGATCACTATGAAATATATACAAAATCACTGGTAATAGATGGGGATATGACCACGGAATGGATGGCCAATGGTGGATTATCATATGGCAAACTTTAAATGCGTTTATCTCGTAAACTAAGCGCCTAATCGCAAAAAGGAGCTTAATTTGTGATCACCATGATATATTTAAGAAATCACTGGTAATAGATTGGGATATGACCACGGAATGGATGGCCAATGGTGGATTTTCATATGGCAAACTTTAAATGCGTTTATCTCGTAAACTAAGCGTCTAATCGCAAAAGGGAGCTTAATTTGTGATTACTATGAAATATATACAAAATCACTGGTAATAGATGGGGATATGACCGTGAAATGGGTGGCCAATGGTGGATTTTCATATGGCAAACTTTAAATGCGTTTATCTCGTAAACTAAGCGCCTAATCGCAAAAAGGAGCTTAATTTGTGATCACCATGATATATTTAAGAAATCACTGGTAATAGATGGGGATATTGTAGTATTCAGATGCTATACATTTGTTGATTTTCATGACAATTTTATTAATTTTGTTGTTTCTTTCTTTTAAAACTTTCATGGTAATATATTTACATTTTTTTTCTTTTAACATTTGTACATTCTATACTTAACACACAGAATAATATTAATCAGAATCCCCATCTCTCTCTTTGTTCTAAAAATGCAAAAAATTATTTGTAGAGGCGCTGTCTGTCACTGAGAGGTAACTGAGAGAATGAGTGAAAGTGAAATTTGAGTTTTTGGTATATTACCAGTAACGCGCATTGTGTTTTGTATTTCTAACAACAAACACATGTGCATTATACATAGTTACTATCATACCACCATATATTTACAATATATATGAGACCAAAGTCTATAAAATAGATGAAGAGAGAAAACAGATTGAGTGCTCCAAGTGCGCTTTGAGTGTTCCAAGTGCGCGTTTAGTACCATTAGCATACACGAGTCCCCCTGCAGGCAATTTTTGTCTGTCAAAAAAGGGCTTCTGTTTCTAATATTATTCTGTGCTTAACATTATTCAAGATGTTAAGTATCACAAAATGTTAATATGTTTGAGATGCTTTGGCGATGGGTTGGTGTCTTCGCTATTATGAATGCAATAAATGCAATTGAAAGATTATTTCTATATGGAAATAAAAAGGTAATTAATGGAATTATTCGTGATTTGGAATGATCATTATAAATGTGACAAAATTGACGAATAGTATTAATATTTTTTTTATTACATCGATTATTACAATGTAATCTCGGCCAAGTGACGACAGAGCTCGATAGTAATAGCGGCAAATTAGCGCGCTAGCTTATTCTCGTACATACGTACATACGCAGTTGTCTCACTACAGCTCTCTTGTACTTGTCCATCACACATCGAAGTTCTTTCCTATTTTGCCTTCACAGTGATCAAACGTCTTAAAACAGTGGACAGTGCCTTGTGACCCCTTAAATAATTAAACAAGTGATATATAAAAGTGTGAAGGGCAAGCCAAGTACAGTCAGTATTGTTGACTACTGGCATTATTTAGACAATTTAACAAATCGTCTGCATTATTTTAAATTAACACCAAAGGTAAGCTAATTTAACAAAAGGAAATTAGTGTGAGTGTTAAGTAAAAAGGAATATCTTTCCTTTTTCTTTTTGCCAGGTTAAAGTCGCAGTGATTTCGCATAATTATACCTCTAAAAGAGGCTATTCTGTGCACGAAAAAGCTGTAATTTTGCCTTTTGTGAAATACTTTGCGACAACCTCAAGCCAAAAACGGGAGAATTTACAAGGCACACATAGAACTTGCCTCGAACATATTGGACCACGTGTATCCTATGCCAAGAATTACATAACGTGAAGGCAAGATACCCCTATCAAATTTCACAAGTCATAGCTTAAGACGCTGAGCTTCTTACACTTGCCTATCAATACGAAGCATTCCTACCAAAGTCCAAAAACCTGAAAAGTCCAGACATCAACACTCCAACGAAGCCTTTATCCACTCAGACCACCAAAAACCGAAGAATTCGTCACATATAAGTTGGCAAAACCGAGCATCAGGCATCTACTGGACCACATACGTCCCATATGATACATACTAAGGCATACCAAGTCCATAGATCAACCTCATTTATTTCAGTTTTTTTTTCCCTATCCATAGCTTACAAATTTAACATAAGTATTCTTTTTTAAATTTAAAAGTATTATTTCCAATAATTTCATTTTCTAATCCACTGTTGACTTCCATTATTGATAAAACTTCCAAATTATAAAACTTAATTAAATTCAACAATTTTCACATTAAATTAACAATTAAATTTAAAATGTTCCCTTAATTGAAAAAGATCCTTCCCTATTCTAAACTATCTTATAAATATGAATTAATTTATTTTTCAATTATAATTAATCATTAAACTCATAGAATATGGCATTTTGCTATAAATTAAGTTAAGGTGATCAATTGCATCACCCAGTATAAATAGTATTTTAAGCCTATTAATGATCATTACGAATGGTATGAGTAAGTAAGTCAAATATGCAAACAAACCCTGTTTAAACCCTTCTCCATCCCTCACCTAGAGTTTCATTCATCTCCAGCTTACGAGAGGCCTCATCGTTCTGCTGCAGCTCTGCTTTTACACATGTTTATACTTGGTGAGTTACTACTTTGTTTCATTCATATCTTTTTAACAGCGTTTACTTTGCATAGTCTCTAATGATAATAACAGAGGTACCAATTGTCGCTCTCTTTCAAATATGATATCGAATAAGTTGATATAGATAGATATTTCTATATACATATAATTACATTTCCATCTGAAAATAACATTGATAAGTTTAATTGACAATTGATGTTTCTGTTAATTAACAGACCATAATGATTAATGATCATTATCTATAGTAGTAAGAAATAATTTTTGGTAGAAATAAGTTATTTAGATACATATATATATCCACATATATATAATACTTTAAAAGTTAAGTCGTTATGAATTCAGGATAAATGTTAATCCATTTAATTTACATATATCATAAATGTATAAGATTGAAAATGTAAAAATATACATAAATTGAAATGGGGCTATAAAAAACCTTAGAGTTTCTTACGTGACGAATTAGCAGGGCAAGGTAAGACTATTAATGGGGTTTTAGTCAAACGTATCGCTACTAAAACCATAGGTAGGGCGGGTAATGAAGCGTCAGTCTTTTACAACATCCAAAAGACGTAATTATCGCGTGTCTATTGAAAAGTGATCTTCCATCTATTAACTAGTTTCCGGAGAATAAAATAATAAATTTCGGGAGTCTATAATAATATTTGTGTAGTAGGGAACGGTGTGTAATTAGGAAAGTAGGTGGACACGAACTCCCCCACCCGACTGCTTGCTAGTGGCTTCAATGGCTCCCATTAGTCCTTCCTAACTTTTCCTCGAACTGACTTAAATATTAGAAAATTTGCACATACGTAAACATCTGTGTTTTTATTATGGATTGGCTAATTTTAAATTGGTTTAATCTCAGATCGATTATGAAACTCCCCTGTACATTACAATATGACCACGGAATGGATGGCCAATGGAGGATTTTCATATGGCAAACTTTAAATGCGTTTATCTCGTAAACTAAGCGTCTAATCGCAAAAAAGAGCTTAATTTGTGATCACTATGAAATATATGCAAAATCACTGGTAATAGATGGGGATATGACCGTGAAATGGGTGGCCAATGGTGGATTTTCATATGGCAAACTTTAAATGCGTTTATCTCGAAAACTAAGCGTCTAATCGCAAAAAGGAGCTTAATTTGTGATCACTATGAAATATATGCAAAATCACTGGTAATAGATGGGGATATGACCACGAAATGGATGGCCAATGGTGGATTTTCATATGGCAAACTTTAAATGTGTTTATCTCGTAAACTAAGCGCCTATCGCAAAAAGGAGCTTAATTTGTGATCACCATGATATATTTAAGAAATCACTGGTAATAGATGGGGATATGACCACGGAATGGATGGCCAATGGTGGATTTTCATATGGCAAACTTTAAATGCGTTTATCTCGTAAACTAAGCGTCTAATCGCAAAAAGGAGCTTAATTTGTGATCACTATGAAATATATGCAAAATCACTGGTAATAGATGGGGATATGACCACGGAATGGATGACCAATGGTGGATTTTCATATGGCAAACTTTAAATGCGTTTATCTCGTAAACTAAGCGCCTAATCGCATAAAAGAGCTTAATTTGTGATCACCATGATATATTTAAGAAATCACTGGTAATAGATGGGGATATGACCACGGAATGGATGGCCAATGGTGGATTTTCATATGGCAAACTTTACGTTTATCTCGTAAACTAAGCGTCTAATCGCAAAAAGGAGCTTAATTTGTGATCACTATGAAATATATACAAAATCACTGGTAATAGATGGGGATATGACCACGGAATGGATGGCCAATGGTGGATTTTCATATGGCAAACTTTAAATGCGTTTATCTCGTAAACTAAGCGTCTAATCGCAAAAAGGAGCTTAATTTGTGATCACTATGAAATATATGCAAAATCACTGGTAATAGATGGGGATATGACCGTGAAATGGGTGGCCAATGGTGGATTTTCATATGGCAAACTTTAAATGCGTTTATCTCGTAAACTAAGCGCCTAATCGCAAAAAGGAGCTTAATTTGTGATCACTATGATATATTTAAGAAATCACTGGTAATAGATGGGGATATGACCACGGAATGGATGGCCAATGGTGGATTATCATATGGCAAACTTTAAATGCGTTTATCTCGTAAACTAAGCGTCTAATCGCAAAAAGGAGCTTAATTTGTGATCACTATGAAATATATACAAAATCACTGGTAATAGATGGGGATATGACCACGGAATGGATGGCCAATGGTGGATTATCATATGGCAAACTTTAAATGCGTTTATCTCGTAAACTAAGCGCCTAATCGCAAAAAGGAGCTTAATTTGTGATCACCATGATATATTTAAGAAATCACTGGTAATAGATGGGGATATGACCACGGAATGGATGGCCAATGGTGGATTTTCATATGGCAAACTTTAAATGCGTTTATCTCGTAAACTAAGCGTCTAATCGCAAAAAGGAGCTTAATTTGTGATCACTATGAAATATATACAAAATCACTGGTAATAGATGGGGATATGACCACGGAATGGATGGCCAATGGTGGATTACCATATGGCAAACTTTAAATGCGTTTATCTCGTAAACTAAGCGCCTAATCGCAAAAAGGAGCTTAATTTGTGATCACCATGATATATTTAAGAAATCACTGGTAATAGATGGGGATATGACCACGGAATGGATGGCCAATGGTGGATTTTCATATGGCAAACTTTAAATGCGTTTATCTCGTAAACTAAGCGTCTAATCGCAAAAAGGAGCTTAATTTGTGATCACTATGAAATATATGCAAAATCACTAGTAATAGATGGGGATATGACCGTGAAATGGGTGGCCAATGGTGGATTTTCATATGGCAAACTTTAAATGCGTTTATCTCGTAAACTAAGCGTCTAATCGCAAAAAGGAGCTTAATTTGTGATCACTATGAAATATATGCAAAATCACTGGTAATAGATGGGGATATGACCACGGAATGGATGACCAATGGTGGATTTTCATATGGCAAACTTTAAATGCGTTTATCTCGTAAACTAAGCGCCTAATCGCATAAAAGAGCTTAATTTGTGATCACCATGATATATTTAAGAAATCACTGGTAATAGATGGGGATATGACCACGGAATGGATGGCCAATGGTGGATTTTCATATGGCAAACTTTAAATGCGTTTATTTCGGAACCTAAGCGCCTAATCGCAAAAAGGAGCTTAATTTGTGATCACTATGAAATATATGCAAAATCACTGGTAATAGATGGGGATATGACCGTGAAATGGGTGGCCAATGGTGGATTTTCATGTGGCAAACTTTAAATGCGTTTATCTCGTAAACTAAGCGCCTAATCGCAAAAAGGAGCTTAATTTGTGTTCACCATGATATATTTAAGAAATCACTGGTAATAGATGGGGATATGACCACGGAATGGATGGCCAATGGTGGATTTTCATATGGCAAACTTTAAATGCGTTTATCTCGTAAACTAAGCGCCTAATCGCAAAAAGGAGCTTAATTTGCGATCACTATGAAATATATGCAAAATCACTGGTAATAGATGGGGACATGACCACGGAATGGATGGCCAATGGTGGATTTTCGTATGGCAAACTTTAAATGCGTTTATCTCATAAACTAAGCGTCTAATCGCAAAAAGGAGCTTAATTTGTGATCACCATGATATATTTAAGAAATCACTGGTAATAGATGGGGATATGACCACGGAATGGATGGCCAATGGTGGATTTTCATATGGCAAACTTTAAATGCGTTTATCTCGTAAACTAAGCGCCTAATCGCAAAAAGGAGCTTAATTTGTGATCACCATGATATATTTAAGAAATCACTGGTGATAGATGGGGATATGACCACGGAATGGATGGCCAATGGTGGATTTTCATATGGCAAACTTTAAATGCGTTTATCTCGTAAACTAAGCGTCTAATCGCAAAAAGGAGCTTAATTTGTGATCACTATGAAATATATACAAAATCACTGGTAATAGATGGGGATATGACCACGGAATGGATGGCCAATGGTGGATTTTCATATGGCAAACTTTAAATGCGTTTATCTCGTAAACTAAGCGTCTAATCGCAAAAAGGAGCTTAATTTGTGATCACTATGAAATATATGCAAAATCACTAGTAATAGATGGGGATATGACCACGGAATGGATGGCCAATGGTGGATTTTCATATGGCAAACTTTAAATGCGTTTATCTCGTAAACTAAGCGTCTAATCGCAAAAAGGAGCTTAATTTGTGATCACTATGAAATATATGCAAAATCACTGGTAATAGATGGGGCTTAATTTGTGATCACCATGATATATTTAAGAAATCACTGGTAATAGATGGGGATATGACCACGGAATGGATGGCCAATGGTGGATTTTCATATGGCAAACTTTAAATGCGTTTATCTCGTAACCTAAGCGCCTAATCGCAAAAAGGAGCTTAATTTGTGATCACTATGAAATATATGCAAAATCACTGGTAATAGATGGGGATATGACCGTGAAATGGGTGGCCAATGGTGGATTTTCATATGGCAAACTTTAAATGCGTTTATCTCGTAAACTAAGCGCCTAATCGCAAAAAGGAGCTTAATTTGTGTTCACCATGATATATTTAAGAAATCACTGGTAATAGATGGGGATATGACCACGGAATGGATGGCCAATGGTGGATTTTCATATGGCAAACTTTAAATGCGTTTATCTCGTAAACTAAGCGTCTAATCGCAAAAAGGAGCTTAATTTGTGATCACTATGAAATATATACAAAATCACTGGTAATAGATGGATGGAATGGATGGCCAATGGTGGATTTTCATATGGCAAACTTTAAATGCGTTTATCTCGTAAACTAAGCGTCTAATCGCAAAAAGGAGCTTAATTTGTGATCACTATGAAATATATACAAAATCACTGGTAATAGATGGGGATATGACCATGAAATGGGTGGCCAATGGTGGATTTTCATATGGCAAACTTTAAATGCGTTTATCTCGTAAACTAAGCGTCTAATCGCAAAAAGGAGCTTAATTTGTGATCACTATGAAATATATACAAAATCACTGGTAATAAATAGATGGGGATATGACCGTGAAATGGGTGGCCAATGGTGGATTTTCATATGGCAAACTTTAAATGTGTTTATCTCGTAAACTAAGCGTCTAATCGCAAAAAGGAGCTTAATTTGTGATCACTATGAAATATATACAAAATCACTGGTAATAGATGGGGATATGACCATGAAATGGGTGGCCAATGGTGGATTTTCATATGGCAAACTTTAAATGCGTTTATCTCGTAAACTAAGCGTCTAATCGCAAAAAGGAGCTTAATTTGTGATCACTATGAAATATATACAAAATCACTGGTAATAGATGGGGATATGACCACGGAATGGATGGCCAATGGTGGATTATCATATGGCAAACTTTAAATGCGTTTATCTCGTAAACTAA
The DNA here is from genome assembly GCA_964034835.1 of Muscina levida. Taxonomy (NCBI): domain Eukaryota; kingdom Metazoa; phylum Arthropoda; class Insecta; order Diptera; family Muscidae; genus Muscina; species Muscina levida. Next base: position 112,708,559 of record OZ035883.1, on the reverse strand, counting down.
GCGCCTAATCGCAAAAAGGAGCTTAATTTGTGATCACCATGATATATTTAAGAAATCACTGGTAATAGATGGGGATATGACCACGGAATGGATGGCCAATGGTGGATTTTCATATGGCAAACTTTAAATGCGTTTATCTCGTAAACTAAGCGTCTAATCGCAAAAAGGAGCTTAATTTGTGATCACTAAGAAATATATACAAAATCACTGGTAATAGATGGGGATATGACCACGGAATGGATGGCCAATGGTGGATTTTCATATGGCAAACTTTAAATGCGTTTATCTCGTAAACTAAGCGCCTAATCGCAAAAAGGAGCTTAATTTGTGATCACCATGATATATTTAAGAAATAACTGGTAATAGATGGGGATATGACCACGGAATGGATGGCCAATGGTGGATTTTCATATGGCAAACTTTAAATGCGTTTATCTCGTAAACTAAGCGTCTAATCGCAAAAAGGAGCTTAATTTGTGATCACTAAGAAATATATACAAAATCACTGGTAATAGATGGGGATATGACCACGGAATGGATGGCCAAAGGTGGATTTTCATATGGCAAACTTTAAATGCGTTTATCTCGTAAACTAAGCGTCTAATCGCAAAAAGGAGCTTAATTTGTGATCACTATGAAATATATACAAAATCACTGGTAATAGATGGGGATATGACCACGGAATGGATGGCCAATGGTGGATTATCATATGGCAAACTTTAAATGCGTTTATCTCGTAAACTAAGCGCCTAATCGCAAAAAGGAGCTTAATTTGTGATCACCATGATATATTTAAGAAATCACTGGTAATAGATGGGGATATGACCACGGAATGGATGGCCAATGGTGGATTTTCATATGGCAAACTTTAAATGCGTTTATCTCGTAAACTAAGCGTCTAATCGCAAAAAGGAGCTTAATTTGTGATCACTATGAAATATATACAAAATCACTGGTAATAGATGGGGATATGACCGTGAAATGGGTGGCCAATGGTGGATTTTCATATGGCAAACTTTAAATGCGTTTATCTCGTAAACTAAGCGCCTAATCGCAAAAAGGAGCTTAATTTGTGATCACCATGATATATTTAAGAAATCACTGGTAATAGATGGGGATATGACCACGGTATGGATGGCCAATGGAGGATTTTCATATGGCAAACTTTAAATGCGTTTATCTCGTAAACTAAGCGTCTAATCGCAAAAAAGAGCTTAATTTGTGATCACTATGAAATATATGCAAAATCACTGGTAATAGATGGGGATATGACCGTGAAATGGGTGGCCAATGGTGGATTTTCATATGGCAAACTTTAAATGCGTTTATCTCGTAAACTAAGCGTCTAATCGCAAAAAGGAGCTTAATTTGTGATCACTATGAAATATATGCAAAATCACTGGTAATAGATGGGGATATGACCACGGAATGGATGGCCAATGGTGGATTTTCATATGGCAAACTTTAAATGTGTTTATCTCGTAAACTAAGCGCCTATCGCAAAAAGGAGCTTAATTTGTGATCACCATGATATATTTAAGAAATCACTGGTAATAGATGGGGATATGACCACGTAAACTAAGCGCCTAATCGCATAAAAGAGCTTAATTTGTGATCACCATGATATATTTAAGAAATCACTGGTAATAGATGGGGATATGACCACGGAATGGATGGCCAATGGTGGATTTTCATATGGCAAACTTTAAATGCGTTTATTTCGTAACCTAAGCGCCTAATCGCATAAAAGAGCTTAATTTGTGATCACCATGATATATTTAAGAAATCACTGGTAATAGATGGGGATATGACCAATGGTGGATTTTCATATGGCAAACTTTAAATGCGTTTATCTCGTAAACTAAGCGTCTAATCGCAAAAAGGAGCTTAATTTGTGATCACTATGAAATATATACAAAATCACTGGTAATAGATGGGGATATGACCACGGAATGGATGGCCAATGGTGGATTTTCATATGGCAAACTTTAAATGCGTTTATCTCGTAAACTAAGCGTCTAATCGCAAAAAGGAGCTTAATTTGTGATCGCTATGAAATATATACAAAATCACTGGTAATAGATGGGGATATGACCACGGAATGGATGGCCAATGGTGGATTATCATATGGCAAACTTTAAATGCGTTTATCTCGTAAACTAAGCGCCTAATCGCAAAAAGGAGCTTAATTTGTGATCACCATGATATATTTAAGAAATCACTGGTAATAGATGGGGATATGACCACGGAATGGATGGCCAATGGTGGATTTTCATATGGCAAACTTTAAATGCGTTTATCTCGTAAACTAAGCGTCTAATCGCAAAAAGGAGCTTAATTTGTGATCACTGTGAAATATATACAAAATCACTGGTAATAGATGGGGATATGACCACGTAAACTAAGCGCCTAATCGCATAAAAGAGCTTAATTTGTGATCACCATGATATATTTAAGAAATCACTGGTAATAGATGGGGATATGACCACGGAATGGATGGCCAATGGTGGATTTTCATATGGCAAACTTTAAATGCGTTTATCTCGTAAACTAAGCGCCTAATCGCAAAAAGGAGCTTAATTTGTGATCACCATGATATATTTAAGAAATCACTGGTAATAGATGGGGATATGACCACGGAATGGATGGCCAATGGTGGATTTTCATATGGCAAACTTTAAATGCGTTTATTTCGTAACCTAAGCGCCTAATCGCATAAAAGAGCTTAATTTGTGATCACTATGAAATATATACAAAATCACTGGTAATAGATGGGGATATGACCACGGAATGGATGGCCAATGGTGGATTTTCATATGGCAAACTTTAAATGCGTTTATCTCGTAAACTAAGCGTCTAATCGCAAAAAGGAGCTTAATTTGTGATCACTATGAAATATATACAAAATCACTGGTAATAGATGGGGATATGACCACGGAATGGATGGCCAATGGTGGATTTTCATATGGCAAACTTTAAATGCGTTTATTTCGTAACCTAAGCGCCTAATCGCATAAAAGAGCTTAATTTGTGATCACTATGAAATATATACAAAATCACTGGTAATAGATGGGGATATGACCACGGAATGGATGGCCAATGGTGGATTTTCATATGGCAAACTTTAAATGCGTTTATTTCGTAACGTAAGCGCCTAATCGCATAAAAGAGCTTAATTTGTGATCACTATGAAATATATACAAAATCACTGGTAATAGATGGGGATATGACCACGGAATGGATGGCCAATGGTGGATTTTCATATGGCAAACTTTAAATGCGTTTATCTCGTAAACTAAGCGCCTAATCGCAAAAAGGAGCTTAATTTGTGATCACCATGATATATTTAAGAAATAACTGGTAATAGATGGGGATATGACCACGGAATGGATGACCAATGGTGGATTTTCATATGGCAAACTTTAAATGCGTTTATCTCGTAAACTAAGCGTCTAATCGCAAAAAGGAGCTTAATTTGTGATCACTATGAAATATATACAAAATCACTGGTAATAGATGGGGATATGACCACGGAATGGATGGCCAATGGTGGATTTTCATATGGCAAACTTTAAATGCGTTTATCTCGTAAACTAAGCGCCTAATCGCAAAAAGGAGCTTAATTTGTGATCACCATGATATATTTAAGAAATCACTGGTAATAGATGGGGATATGACCACGGAATGGATGACCAATGGTGGATTTTCATATGGCAAACTTTAAATGCGTTTATCTCGTAAACTAAGCGCCTAATCGCATAAAAGAGCTTAATTTGTGATCACCATGATATATTTAGTAAATCACTGGTAATAGATGGGGATATGACCACGGAATGGATGACCAATGGTGGATTTTCATATGGCAAACTTTAAATGCGTTTATCTCGTAAACTAAGCGCCTAATCGCATAAAAGAGCTTAATTTGTGATCACCATGATATATTTAAGAAATCACTGGTAATAGATGGGGATATGACCACGGAATGGATGGCCAATGGTGGATTTTCATATGGCAAACTTTAAATGCGTTTATCTCGTAAACTAAGCGTCTAATCGCATAAAAGAGCTTAATTTGTGATCACCATGATATATTTAGTAAATCACTGGTAATAGATGGGGATATGAGCACGGAATGGATGACCAATGGTGGATTTTCATATGGCAAACTTTAAATGCGTTTATCTCGTAAACTAAGCGCCTAATCGCATAAAAGAGCTTAATTTGTGATCACCATGATATATTTAAGAAATCAATGGTGGATTTTCATATGGCAAACTTTAAATGCGTTTATTTCGTAACCTAAGCGCCTAATCGCATAAAAGAGCTTAATTTGTGATCACCATGATATATTTAAGAAATCACTGGTAATAGATGGGGATATGACCACGGAATGGATGACCAATGGTGGATTTTCATATGGCAAACTTTAAATGCGTTTATCTCGTAAACTAAGCGCCTAATCGCATAAAAGAGCTTAATTTGTGATCACCATGATATATTTAAGAAATCACTGGTAATAGATGGGGATATGACCACGGAATGGATGACCAATGGTGAATTTTCATATGGCAAACTTTAAATGCGTTTATCTCGTAAACTAAGCGCCTAATCGCAAAAAGGAGCTTAATTTGTGATCACTATGAAATGTATACCAAATCACTGGTAATAGATGGGGATATGACCACGGAATGGATGGCCAATGGACGATTTTCATATGGCAAACTTTAAATGCGTTTATCTCGTAAACTAAGCATCTAATCGCAAAAAGGAGCTTAATTTGTGATCACTATGAAATATATGCAAAATCACTGGTAATAGATGGGGATATGACCGTGAAATGGGTGGCCAATGGTGGATTTTCATATGGCAAACTTTAAATGCGTTTATCTCGTAAACTAAGCGCCTAATCGCAAAAAGGAGCTTAATTTGTGATCACTATGATATATTTAAGAAATCACTGGTAATAGATGGGGATATGACCACGGAATGGATGGCCAATGGTGGATTATCATATGGCAAACTTTAAATGCGTTTATCTCGTAAACTAAGCGTCTAATCGCAAAAAGGAGCTTAATTTGTGATCACTATGAAATGGGGATATGACCACGGAATGGATTGCCAATAGTGGATTTTCATATTGGAAACTTTAAATGCGTTTATCTCGTAAACTAAGCGCCTAATCGCAAAAAGGAGCTTAATTTGTGATCACTATGAAATATATGCAAAATCACTGGTAATAGATGGGGATATGACCGTGAAATGGGTGGCCAATGGTGGATTTTCATATGGCAAACTTTAAATGCGTTTATCTCGTAAACTAAGCGCCTAATCGCAAAAAGGAGCTTAATTTGTGATCACTAATATGTGCTAAATCACTGGTAATAGATGGGGATATGACCACGGAATGGATGGCCAATGGTGGATTTTCATATGGCAAACTTTAAATGCGTTTATCTCGTAAACTAAGCGTCTAATCGCAAAAAGGAGCTTAATATGTGATCACTATGAAATATATGCAAAATCACTGGTAATAGATGGGGATATGACCGTGAAATGGGTGGCCAATGGTGGATTTTCATATGGCAAACTTTAAATGCGTTTATCTCGTAAACTAAGCGTCTAATCGCAAAAAGGAGCTTAATTTGTGATCACTATGAAATATATACAAAATCACTGGTAATAGATGGGGATATGACCACGGAATGGATGGCCAATGGTGGATTTTCATATGGCAAACTTAAAATGCGTTTATCTCGTAAACTAAGCGTCTAATCGCAAAAAGGAGCTTAATTTGTGATCACTATGAAATATATACAAAATCACTGGTAATAGATGGGGATATCACCGTGAAATGGGTGGCCAATGGTGGATTTTCATATGGCAAACTTTAAATGCGTTTATCTCGTAAACTAAGCGCCTAATCGCAAAAAGGAGCTTAATTTGTGATCACCATGATATATTTAAGAAATCACTGGTAATAGATGGGGATATGACCACGGAATGGATGGCCAATGGTGGATTTTCATATGGCAAACTTTAAATGCGTTTATCTCGTAAACTAAGCGCCTAATCGCAAAAAGGAGCTTAATTTGTGATCACCATGATATATTTAAGAAATCACTGGTAATAGATGGGGATATGACCACGGAATGGATGGCCAATGGTGGATTTTCATATGGCAAACTTTAAATGCGTTTATCTCGTAAACTAAGCGTCTAATCGCAAAAAGGAGCTTAATTTGTGATCACTATGAAATATATGCAAAATCACTGGTAATAGATGGGGATATGACCACGGAATGGATGGCCAATGGTGGATTTTCATATGGCAAACTTTAAATGCGTTTATTTCGTAACCTAAGCGCCTAATCGCATAAAAGAGCTTAATTTGTGATCACCATGATATATTTAAGAAATCACTGGTAAAAGATGGGGATATGACCACGGAATGGATGGCCAATGGTGGATTTTCATATGGCAAACTTTAAATGCGTTTATCTCGTAAACTAAGCGTCTAATCGCAAAAAGGAGCTTAATTTGTGATCACCATGAAATATATATACAAAATCACTGGTAATAGATGGGGATATGACCACGGAATGGATGGCCAATGGTGGATTTTCATATGGCAAACTTTAAATGCGTTTATCTCGTAAACTAAGCGCCTAATCGCAAAAAGGAGCTTAATTTGTGATCACCATGATATATTTAAGAAATCACTGGTAATAGATGGGGATATGACCACGGAATGGATGGCCAATGGTGGATTTTCATATGGCAAACTTTAAATGCGTTTATCTCGTAAACTAAGCGTCTAATCGCAAAAAGGAGCTTGATTTGTGATCACCATGAAATATATATACAAAATCACTGGTAATAGATGGGGATATGACCACGGAATGGATGGCCAATGGTGGATTTTCATATGGCAAACTTTAAATGCGTTTATCTCGTAAACTAAGCGCCTAATCGCAAAAAGGAGCTTAATTTGTGATCACCATGATATATTTAAGAAATCACTGGTAATAGATGGGGATATGACCACGGAATGGATGGCCAATGGTGGATTTTCATATGGCAAACTTTAAATGCGTTTATCTCGTAAACTAAGCGCCTAATCGCAAAAAGGAGCTTAATTTGTGATTACTTTGAAATATATACGAAATCACTGGTAATAGATGGGGATATGACCACGGAATGGATTGCCAATGATGGATTTTCATATGGGAAACTTTAAATGCGTTTATCTCGTAAACGAAGCTTCTAATCGCAAAAAGGAGCTTAATTTGTGATTACTTTGAAATATATACGAAATCACTGGTAATAGATGGGGATATGACCACGGAATGGATGGCCAATAGTGGATTTTCATATTGGAAACTTTAAATGCGTTTATCTCGTAAACTAAGCGCCTAATCGTAAAAAGGAGCTTAATTTGTGATTACTATGAAATGGGGATATGACCACGGAATGGATGGCCAATAGTGGATTTTCATATTGGAAACTTTAAATGCGTTTATCTCGTAAACTAAGCGCCTAATCGCACAAAGGAGCTTAATTTGTGATCACTATGAATAGGGGATATGACCACGGAATGGATGGCCAATGGTGGATTTTCATATTGGAAACTTTAAATGCGTTTATCTCGTAAACTAAGCGCCTAATCGCAAAAAGGAGCTTAATTTGTGATCACTATGAAATATATACAAAATCACTGGTAATAAATGGGGATATGACCACGGAATGGATGGCCAATGGTGGATTTTCATATTGGTAACTTTAAATGCGTTTATCTCGTAAACTAAGCGTCTAATCGCAAAAAGGAGCTTAATTTGTGATCACTATGAAATATATACGAAATCACTCGTAATAGATGGGGATATGACCACGGAATGGATGGCCAATAGTGGATTTTCATATGGGAAACTTTAAATGCGTTTATCTCGTAAACTCAGCGTCTAATCGCAAAAAGGAGCTTAATTTGTGATCACTATGAAATATATACAAAATCACTGGTAATAAATGGGGATATGACCACGGAATGGATGGCCAATAGTGGATTTTCATATTGGAAACTTTAAATGCGTTTATCTCGTAAACTAAGCGCCTAATCGCACAAAGGAGCTTAATTTGTGATCACTATGAATAGGGGATATGACCACGGAATGGATGGCCAATGGTGGATTTTCATATTGGAAACTTTAAATGCGTTTATCTCGTAAACTAAGCGCCTAATCGCAAAAAGGAGCTTAATTTGTGATCACTATGAAATATATACAAAATCACTGGTAATAAATGGGGATATGACCACGGAATGGATGGCCAATGGTGGATTTTCATATTGGTAACTTTAAATGCGTTTATCTCGTAAACTAAGCGTCTAATCGCAAAAAGGAGCTTAATTTGTGATCACTATGAAATATATACGAAATCACTCGTAATAGATGGGGATATGACCACGGAATGGATGGCCAATAGTGGATTTTCATATGGGAAACTTTAAATGCGTTTATCTCGTAAACTAAGCGCCTAATCGCAAAAAGGAGCTTAATTTGTGATCACTATGAAATATATACAAAATCACTGGTAATAAATGGGGATATGACCACGGAATGGATGGCCAATGGTGGATTTTCATATTGGTAACTTTAAATGCGTTTATCTCGTAAACTAAGCGTCTAATCGCAAAAAGGAGCTTAATTTGTGATCACTATGAAATATATACGAAATCACTCGTAATAGATGGGGATATGACCACGGAATGGATGGCCAATGGTGGATTTTCATATGGGAAACTTTAAATGCGTTTATCTCGTAAACTAAGCGTCTAATCGCAAAAAGGAGCTTAATTTGTGATCACTATGAAATATATACGAAATCACTCGTAATAGATGGGGATATGAGCACGGAATGGATGGCCAATGGTGGATTTTCATATTGGAAACTTTAAATGCGTTTATCTCGTAAACTAAGCGTCTAATCGCAAAAAGGAGCTTAATTTGTGATCACTATGAAATATATACGAAATCACTCGTAATAGATGGGGATATGACCACGGAATGGATGGCCAATGGTGGATTTTCATATGGGAAACTTTCAATGCGTTTATCTCGTAAACTAAGCGTCTAATCGCAAAAAGGAGCTTAATTTGTGATCACTATGAAATATATACGAAATCACTGGTAATAGATGCGGATATGACCTAGAAATGGATGGCCAATGGTGGATTTTTATATGGGAAACTTTAAATGCGTTTATCTCGTAAACTAAGCGTCTAATCGCAAAAAGGAGCTTAATTTGTGATCACTTTGAAATATATACGAAATCACTCGTAACAGATGTGGATATGACCACGTAATGGATGGCCAATGGTGGATTTTTATATGGGAAACTTTAAATGCGTTTATCTCGTAAACTAAGCGTCTAATCGCAAAAAGGAGCTTAATTTGTGATCACTATGAAATATATACGAAATCGCTGGTAATAGATGGGGATATGACATAGAAATGGATGGCCAATGGTGGATTTTCATATGGGAAACTTTAAATGCGTTTATCTCGTAAACTAAGCGTCTAATCGCAAAAAGGAGCTTAATTTGTGATCACTATGAAATATATACGAAATCACTGGTAATATATGGGGATATGACCACGGAATGGATGGCCAATGGTGGATTTTCATATTGGAAACTTTAAATGCGTTTATCTCGTAAACTAAGCGTCTAATCGCTTTGTGATCACTTTGAAATATATACGAAATCACTGGTAATAGATGCGGATATGACCTAGAAATTGATGGCCAATGGTGGATTTTCATATGGGAAACTTTAAATGAGTTTATCTCGTAAACTAAGCGTCTAATCGCAAAAAGGAGCTTAATTTGTGATCACTTTGAAATATATACGAAATCACTCGTAATAGATGGGGATATGACCACGGAATGGATGGCCAATGCACTATGGTCCAGCGGACCACTTTTCTTGTCCAAAACTATTTGAATGCAAAAAAAACATTAATCATGGGTGGAAATAGTGAAACTAGGCGATTTTTTACAACTGCATTAAATTAGCTATCTAATTCTGGTTTTTAAATCCGAAAATGTGTACTAAGTTCAAAATAAAATACTTATTCTTATATATAAAAATGAATCGATGTGCAGTTGTCTCGCTAAAACTAAAAAACGGCTGGACCGATTTTCAAATTTTTTTTTTTGTTTTGTTCGCTATAGCTTCCGGATGGTTTAAAAGGTTTTATTCTTTCAAAAAGTGGGCGGCGCCACGCCCCTTTTTTCAAATATCGCTCAGACGGCTTTTCTAATAGACCGATTGATACAAAAATTTTACCATGAAGTACTGTTGACCTGTAGATAGTTCCTGACTACATTTGGTTGTAATTGGATAAAGGGGCGTGGCACCGCCCAAACAACTTGAAAATTAAAAAGGCTATATTTCATGAACTATCAGAGGTATGAAGATGAGATTTGGTATATATGTTGTTCGTACAGTTAGAATTACAGCCAGGGTGCAAGTGGGCGGTGCCACGCCCTCTTTTCAAAAATCGCTCTAACGGCTTTTCTAATAGACCGATTGATACGAAAATTTTACCAAGTGGTACTGTTGACCTGCTGATAGGTCCTAGCTATATTTGGCTGTGATTGGATAAAGGGGCGTGGCACCGCCCATACAACATGAAAATTAAAAAGGCTATTTTTCATGAACTATCAGAGGTATGTAGATGAGATTTGGTATATATATTGTTGGAGCAGTATTAATTACTGCCAGGAAGAAGTGGGCGGTGCCACGCCCTCTTTTAAAAAATCACTCTAACGGTTTTTCTAATAGACCGATTGATGCGAAAATTTTACCAAGTGGTTCTGTTGACCTGTTGATAGTCCGTGGCTATATTTGGTTGTGATTGGATAAAGGGGCGTGGCACCGCCCATACAACTTGAAAATTAAAAGGGCTATATCTCATTATCTATCAGAGGTATGAAGATGAGATTTGGCATATATGTTATTGGAGCAGTATTAATTACTGTCAGGGAGGAATAAGGCGGTGCCACACCACCTTTTCAAAAATCGCTCTGACGGCTTTTCTAATAGACTGATTTATAAGATAATTTTAAAAAGTGGTACTGATGACCTGTTGTTAGTCACTGGCTGTACTTAGCTGTGATTGGATAAAGGAGCGTGGCATCGCCCATGCAACTTTAAAGTAAAAAAGACTATATCTCATGAACTATCAGAGCTATGAAGATGTGATTTGTAACATATGTTGTTGTTGCTGTATGAATTACAGTAATGGTGGAAGTGGACTGTTTAACACCACTTTTAAAACAAACAGTAATAACTGTAAAAATTCCACAGAATATTGCTGTACATATAGAAAAATAAAGCAATATTCATTGTAGTTATACTGGAAAACATCTTTTGTTTTATTGGGGCACAATTAAAATTTTTATAGTATGTCAGAGGGAACATTAGCAAACATTTGTAAATAACCTATGAATGGGGTAATTTTTTTGACGTATAGAACTTCTGATAGTTATAAGTTTAAATCTAGCTGTCATACTAATAAAGTGTGCTAGACTTTCTTTAAGTATACTTTGAAAAATCACCATGTAAAAACTACACAAGAACAACGTTTACAAATCTTGCAAATTTATTTTCAAAATGCACGTTCAGTTCGCTATACTTATGGACCCCTTTGTGACGTTGAGGGTGCATATAATGATCCATCTGAGCAGTTAATAGAAGCCATCGACGCTGTAGACGTAAGTGTGAGAGGGGACTCGAATTTATCGAACCGACGCCTTTCTCAGCAACTCGGTCTTTGCAAATACTGAAGAAAGATCTTGGCCTACATCTATATAAGATCTAACTGGTGGAAGAATTTGAGCCAGTGGACGATCAATTGATTTTTTTTATTTACCATGTCATTGCACATTATTTGAACGAGAAATGGTTCCAACACGACGGTGTAATATGCCATGCAGCGCGTGAGACCATCACTTTGTTAAGCCAAACGTTGGTGACCGAATTATCTCAAAAAATGGTAATATGAGTTCAATACAATAATAGTATTCCGGAATATTCTTGATCCGTGTGAGAGGAAGACATGACAAAAGAAGTTTTTATGGCTAAAGGCATGAAGCTTAAAACTGAATTTTCAAAAAAAAGTGTTTTTTACGCCCAAAGAGATATTTAGTATCCGCTACTACAGATCAAAATAAAAATTAAATTTTGATCCTTAGCGTAATGTCTGTTTCCGATTTGTGGAAGAAGTGGGTTTTCGCCCTACATACAGAAAAAACTTAATCTACATATCGGCACTATAAATATGAATTGCTGATGAACTTTTTATTAGCATTTACAACAATAAAACGTAATTGGTTAACTTCCATGTTAAGGAGTTACTTCAAATTAGTTATATAAGTTAATAAACTCAACATATTATTGTCGAGCTTATGTACCGTTTTCAAAGTACTTTGTAGACCCAAATGTGAAATATATTACAAGCTTATATGCAATAGCGAAGCATTGCCGGGCCCACTAGTATAATATAAAGTAAATACTTAACATACTTGCGTAAGAAGGGTCAGTCTTCACTTTTTTGAGGGCTTCTTTTACAATGTCATGATAAGTCAAAAGGGACAAACTGCTTCGCCAATCATTAAATCATTCTTTACTCTAAACTAATAAACATAAAATTATAAAAATTGAGTATGTTTAGAAGAAATCCATAGCCTCCAATATGTAATTTTATTTATTGCAAATTTTTAAGGATATTCAATGAAAATTTTTTGAAAGGATAAATATTGCACATCTTTTCCCTGATTGTCAATGTCAGCAATGTAGGACTAGGAGGAGTACAAAAATAATTACATATTAAAATCATGCAAAATCCTTTTAAAATTAATAGTTCTTTAAAAATTTTAAATAATTTTTTAAAACCTTTTTTGAATTTTAAAAAGTAAAAAAAAAATTTGTTAATTTATCCCAATAAACATGTGCAATTTTTTGCAATAACGTATTTTCTTTTTAAACCTTTTTTATTATATAAACAAAATACTTACTGTCAACTTCGTTATCCATGAAGTTTGTTTCACTAGACACCTGATTATTGTTCTTTGGCGCTACTAAAATTAAACACAAAAAAGGGCCCACGGAATTCTGTTTACAAAATCTCTGAGAGTGTCAAATTTGATGGTTTATAACATAACGGTAAACCGCCGTTCCCTAAAACAAAATATGTTTTTTGTTGCATCTGAGTGTTTTCTATAAGATTATGGTTACAATAACTCATTTAAAGATCCTAAAAATATTGAGTTTTGGCCAAGAAAAGTGGTCTGCTGGACCACCGTGCGCCGTTTTGGGGCCTATTTGCGTGTTGTGTTTTTATATACGAACTGCGATATTTATTTGAAAATTAGACTCCAAACACAAATATAAAAATATATCCCAATTTTATACAGAAAACAACAACACTATATTTTGGGGCATATTTGAATTTTTTTGGGGTGTATTTGCATACTTTCAAATAACAACTACGAAATTAGGCCCCAATACATAAATTTTGAGGCCTATTTTCATTTTATGTTTGGGGTATAATTTCCTGAGGTCTATTTTCATAATGAAATTAGACCCCAAATTTGGGGCCTAATTTCATTTTCACTTTGGGGTGTATTTTCGTGGGGCCTAATGTCATAGCGCCCCTGGCAACATGTCCCATCAATCGAAGTCGTTGGATTCCGACTCTTTTATCTACGTCGATGTCGTGGTAAAGCTCATACAGCTCATGGTTCATCCGATGGCGAAACTCGTCTTCGACACAGATAGGTCCATATATTTTTCGGAGTACTTTTCTCTCGAATACTCCCAGGTTTTGTATGTCCGTTGTAGTAAGCACCCATGATTCGGCAGCATACAACAGAACAGGTAAGATAAGCACCTGGTATAGCTGTTTCTTAGTATTCCGAGAGAAGCTGGTGTTACTAAAGTGCTGCCGAAGTCCATAGAAACATCTATTGGCTAGCACTATTCTCCGTTTAATTTCTTGGCTGACATTATTTTTCTTGTTGACGGAAGATCCGAGGTAGGTAAACTCGTCGACTACCTCAAAACAATAATTGTCAACGTTCACAGTGCGTCCCCATCGAGAGGACTCTTTGTTCGTCGAAATCATTATTATACCATCACCCGTAGGGATGAAGGTATATATCATTTGATACGACCCAAAAGTGTAACACATAGAAGGAGTCACTTTAGACCCTAGGTTTCTTTGCACCAAATTCGATTCATGACTTTTTAAGTCGTTTGAGCCATGTCCGTCTGTCTGTCTGTCTGTCGGGTGGCTGTCCGGCTGGTTCGCACGATAACTTTCGAAAGACGCTACCAAATGTTTTGAAATTTTGCACGAGTTATTAATTTCTCAAAACTACTTACGGTATTGCAAATGGGCTACATGGCCCCGCCCCTTCTGGTACCTCCCATACAAATACATCATTCCGCCCACTTTAGAAATCGAGTAATAATATCAATACACCCTAGGGGATCGTCCCCAAATTCTGTATTTAGTAAAGCTATAACAGGATAAAGTTTTGGAAAAAAATTTTGAAAGCCTAGCCACGCCCCTTCTGGTACCTCCCATACAAATCTACCTTTCCGACCACTATAGAGATGGAGAAATAATATCAATAAATTAAACGTGATCGTACCCAAATTCTATTTTGAGTAAAGCTATGACAAGATAAAGTTTTAGAGAAAAAAATTGGAAGTCTATTCACGCCCCATCTGGTACCTCCCATACACATCTGGTACCGCCCTCTTTAGAAATCGATTAATATTATTAAAAGACCTAACGCGATCGTGCCCAAATTCTGTATTTGGTAAAGTTTAAGCAGGATAAAGTTTTGGAGAAAAAATCTGGAAGTCTAGACACGCCCCTTCTGGTACCTCCCATACAAATGTACCACTCCGCCCACTTTAGAAATAGGGTAATAATATCAATACACTCGACACGATCGTGCCCAAATTCTGTATTTTGTTATATTATAACAGGACAAAGTTTTGGAGAAAAAATTGGAAGTCTAGACACGCCCCTTATGGTACCTCCCATACAAATGTACCTTTCCGCCCACTTTTGGGATGTAGTAATAATATCAGTACACCCAACGCAATCGTGTGCAAATTCTGTATTTAGTAAAGCTATAACAGGATAAAGTTATGGAGAATAAATCTGGAGCCTAAACACACCCCTTCACGTACCTCCCATATAAATGTACCACTCCGCCCAATTTCGATATCGAGTAATAATATCAATAAAATAGAAAATTATTTGTTTTACTGAGGGTAAGGGTAAATGTAAGTCGGGTTGCCCGACTGAAACTTTCTAACTGGTTTTAATTACAAATCGATTATTTTCAATAACTCAAGACTTAAACAATATATTATATTGGGTGATGGTATTTATCAGTCAGTTTAACTGACTGAAATTTCTGTACTGGTTTTTGTTTTGTCCTCGTTGACCGCTAAACCCATTTTTGCTGACTCCTTTTCTAGTGATGAGAAGACTGCAGTAACATCCCGCAGATTTCGGCCAATGATGTCTATATCATCGGCATAGGCTAGTGGCATGTGACTCTTGTGGAATATGGTGCCAGACATGTTGACACCAGCCTTTCTCATCACCTTCTCCATAACTATATTAAATAGTGTACAGGACAGGCTATCGCCCTGCCTGAGACCTCTTACCGTGTTGAATGGTTCAGACTGATCCTTACCAATCTTAAACGAGGTGGTGTTTGTCTAAGGTACATTTGCAAAGTCGAATCAGCTTTGCAGGTATACCAAACTCAGACATGGCCTCATAAAGCCTATTCCTCATCGGAGAGTCGAAGGCAGCTTTGTAGTCGACAAAGAGGTGGTAGGTGTCGATCTGCTTTTCATGGGTTTTTTCCAGGATTTGTCGTAAGGTGAATATTTGATCCGTCGTAAATTTGTCAGGCCGCACTGATATGGTCCAATTAGTTTTTCTACAATTGGCTTTAGACGTTCACGTTCATATGCTTGAAAGGACCTTGTACGCAATTGGTAATAGGCTTATTCCACGGTAGTTCTTACATTCACTACGACCTCCTTTCTTGTATATGGGACATAACAGACCGAGACTCCTGTTATAGCATATCTTGATATAGAAATTGGGTACGATCCCGTTGGGTGTATTGATATTATTACTCGATTTCTAAAGTGAGCGGAACAATATATATGTATGGGAGGTACCAAAAGGGGCGGAGCCATGTAGCCCATTTGCAATACCGTTAGTAGTTTTGGGAAAATATTAACTCGTACAAAATTTCAAAACATTTAGTTGCGTCTTTCAGACAGACAGATGGACGTGGCTCAATCGACTTAAAAAGTCATGAATCGAATTGGGTTCTAAGAAATCTATGGTCTAAACTGACTCATTCTATGTGTTACACTTTTAGGTCGTATCAAATGATATATATCCTCCTATCCGTAGGGTGAGGGTATAAAAACAACAAACAAAACATTGAAGCACAAACACATGCAAGACTTTGAATATAGTGGTGCCCATACCCAGAAAACCAAAAGTTCCGACGTGTCGGACATCAGATATTTATCTTACATTTCATCAGAAATTTGGCCGAAAATAAACGATATCGTCATAAATGCTTTCAGAAATAAGTACGATCTTTTCTGCACTACTTACTTACTTAATTTCCCTTTGCACCCCATGAGGTATGGGATAGCTTCTCACGTTGTTGTGAATTAACACGGTTTCTATTTTTAGAACCTACTTATTTATCGACGAATGCGAACGTCACTGCTCTTACTAGACGCGACGATTGAATCGACGCTTAATACTGCGAAGTTGCTGTCAAACAACATTCGAGGGGAGCCGACAATGAAAGAAAATTTTATTAATTTTTTTTTTTTTTAAGATGACTGGAGCCAGGTTTGAACCTGCGATCTCCCGCATGGTAGTCGCGTGTTCTAACCACTATGCCACGGCCGGTCTTTTCTGCACACTCTTCCGAATTTTGCCCGACAAGTCTGCACGTTCTCTGCATTTATATACAAATTAAACGATTTTGTCTGCACATTCTTAAACGGGAGTTGTTGTTCTTCTTCTTCTTCCCACAAGAGAAACCTGCCGCTAGGGCGGCAACTTGTGCAGACTTTCTGTCAGACATCTGACAGAATTCGGAAAAAATGGTTTGCTGGGTGGTTATAATGACAAATCTGTCGACAAAGAAAATTCCTACTGAGCTAAACTCAAATTTAACATCTGTTCTGGCAGTTGTTAAGAGAATAATTATCTGATACTTACACTGTGGTGAAAAAATGAGCCAATGTTTCAAACAAGGTATGTTATTAAATATTTTTTATACTTTTTATTGTATTATTTTCAAACCTTTTGCTAAATTTAAAATATGCATCTGTAAAATATGTAAAGCAATAATAAAAATATAACTTACATTACTGTAAGTATATAAAAACAAAACATTTTCAAAATCAGACCATTGGCACACTTTTGCTCCAAGGTTTTTCTTATCTAAATTTAATAATTAGTCCTGCATATTTTTACTTTCTTCAAATGATCCATCCTATTTGGCGTATATTGACAAAGTTGAGCAACATAATATACAGGAATTTTGGTTTCATTCAGCCAGAACCCACTCCCACAGCTCATTAATACTTTTCGGCGCTCTTTCGTTTCAGACTGCCCGCGTTTCAGTTAAGCGCACAGGTTTTCGATCGGGTTCAGATCTGGACTCTCCAGTGGCCACTCCCAGACCCCAAACACCTGAGAACTAAGCCATTTCTTGACAATTTTTACATAATGTTTTGGGTCGTTGTCATATTGGCAGACGACATTCTCTGGTCTATCTGGAATTTGGCCAGGGCTATGGGGCAAATTGTTTTGCAAAATGCTAAGAAAGTCTTCCCTTCGCATTATTCCTTCGGTTAGTATAAGTGGTCCCCCTCCATCTGGGGTTGCACATCTCTATATCATAACAGAACCGCCTCCGTGCTTAATGGTTTGTGATACATGAGCTGGATTTGGTGTGTTTGATTAATTGGGCCAATAAAAAACCTTCCCAACTGATTAGTATCTATTGATTTTGGTCTCATCTGACCACACGACCAACAAGTTAATCATATATTTAATTTGTATTAGTTAAAACAAATACTCACCAGGTCCCATCTCACACCATATACCACGGAGGCTGTTCTATTATGATATAGAGATGTGCAACCCCAGATGGAGGGGGACCACTTATACTAATCGAAGGAATAATGCGAAGGGAAGACTTTCTTAGCATTTTGCAAAACAATTTGCCCCATAGCCCTGGCCAAATTCCAGATAGACCAGAGAATGTCGTCTGCCAATATGACAACGACCCAAAACATTATGTAAAAATTGTCAAGAAATGGCTTAGTTCTCAGGTGTTTGGGGTCTGGGAGTGGCCACTGGAGAGTCCAGATCTGAACCCGATCGAAAACCTGTGCGCTTAACTGAAACGCGGGCAGGCTGAAACGAAAGAGCGCCGAAAAGTATTAATGAGCTGTGGGAGTGGGTTCTGGCTGAATGAAACCAAAATTCCTGTATATTATGTTGCTCAACTTTGTCAATATACGCCAAATAGGATGGATCATTTGAAGAAAGTAAAAATATGCAGGACTAATTATTAAATTTAGATAAGAAAAACCTTGGAGCAAAAGTGTGCCAATGGTCTGATTTTGAAAATGTTTTGTTTTTATATACTTACAGTAATGTATGTTATATTTTTATTATTGCTTTACATATTTTACAGATGCATATTTTAAATTTAGCAAAAGGTTTGAAAATAATACAATAAAAAGTATAAAAAATATTTAATAACATACCTTGTTTGAAACATTGGCTCATTTTTGCACCACAGTGTATATACCAACTCGATGTGAGCAAGCAAATCCAAATATAACAAGAAATAATGTGCAGATTGGCATCAGCTTAATACAAACGAAATATAAAAACGATTCACGTTACTTTATATAAACGGTGTATAAAATATATAATATGTAATTGCATCCAACCATCCAACTGGCCTATGGTCAAAGTAGTAAGAATATTATTTAAAAGCATTTTAATGTTATCTCTTTTTAATTTTTCTTTATTAATTTTTTACATTTGAATAGATTAATTTAAGAACCACATTTGTATTGTCCACAATTTGATCGAGTTTTGGTAACTCTACTAGTTACAGCAGGGAAACTTTTTTTAACTTTCTTAGCTTCACTTCCAATATACATAATGCTTATAAGTAATACGATAATTACACTGTGCAACAACCAAAATCGGAATGGGATGAAACCAAAAGGAAATGAAAGTTGACATTTTGTATAACTAAACCCTCAATGGATTTTTTAAGTTTAGTGCGAGATTTTTTTTACACGCATTTGAAGTTGGTGATTTTTGAACGCTGGCTAACAAGAAAAAATCATTAAAAATGTCATAAAATAATGCTATTTATCCCGGAAAGTTGTGGTATCTTACTGTTTTTGGGGTCAAGGAATCCATTTTTGACATTTATTTTTATTTTGAAGCGCCGCCAGAGGGCGCTTTCGTACATTTTTTTGGTTTAGATCGAATTTTTTGTCTTTCCACACGATTACAGCCGTAGATTAAGATCTATCGAGCTGAAATTTGGTATGCGAGCTTCTATCCACCAAGAGGAGATTGGGTTCTAAGATGGGCATGATAGGACAAAACCTACCTCCCATTCAAATTGTACCTTTTTTTAGGCCTGTCCCTGCGTTCACAGTCGTAGATTAAGAGCTATCGAGCTGAAAATCGGTATGCCAGCTTCTATCCTCTAAGCGGAGATTAAGTTCTAAGATGGGTATGATCGGACAAAAACTACTCCCACCTCCCATACAAAATAACCCTTTTTGGGGATGTCCGTCTGTTTTGCCCCGCTATTACAACCGTAGATTAAGAGCTATCGAGCTGAAATTTGGTATGCAAGCTTCTAACCTCTTAGAGAAAGTTAAGTTCTAAGATGAGTATGATCGGACAAAAACTTCTCCTACCTCCAATGCAAACTTCCCATATTTTGGGGTTTGAGGAGTTTTTATCTGATCTTGCTCTTTATAGAACTTAACTTTCCCTAAGAGTTTAAAAGTTTGCGTACTAAGTTTCTGCTCGATAGCTCTTGATCTTAGGCTGTAATTGAGAAGACAAACAGACGAACACCCCCAAAAAGGGCAAGTTTGTATGGGAGGTGGTAGAAGTTTTTGTCCGATCATGCCCATCTTAGAACTTAAGCTCCGCTCAGGGGATAGAAGCTTGCAAACCGAATTTCAGCTCGATAGCTCTTAATCTACGACTGTGAACGCAGGGACAGGCCTCAAAAAAGGTACAATTTGAATGGGAGGTGGGAGTAGGTTTTGTCCGATCATGTCCATCTTAGAACCCAATCTCCGCTTGGTGGATAGAAGCTCGCATACCAAATTTCAGCTCGATAGATCTAAATCTACGGCTGTAATCGTGTGAAAAGACAAAAAATTCGATCTAAACCAAAAAAATGTACGAAAGCGCCCTCTGGCGGCGCTTCAAAATAAAAATAAATGTCAAAAATGGATTCCTTGACCCCAAAAACAGTAAGATACCACAACTTTCCGGGAAAAATAGCATTATTTTATGACATTTTTATACCATCACCCTTAGGGATGAGGGTATATATCATTTGATACGACCCAAAAGTGTAACACATAGAAGGAGTGACTTTAGACCCTAGGTTTCTTTGAACCAAATTCGATTCATGACTTTTTAAGTCGTTTGAGCCATGTCCGTCTGTCTGTCTGTCTGTCTGTCTGTCTGGTGGCTGTCCGGCTGGTTCGCACGATAAATTTCGAAAGACGCAACCAAATGTTTTGAAATTTTGCACGAGTTATTATTTTCTCAAAACTACTTACCGTATTGCAAATGGGCTACATGGCCCCGCCCCTTCTGGTACCTCCCATACAAATACATCATTCCGCCCACTTTAGAAATCGAGTAATAATATCAATACACCCTACGGGATCGTCCCCAAATTCTGTATTTAGTAAAGCTATAACGGGATAAAGTTTTGAAAAAAATTTTGAAAGCCTAGCCACGCCCCTTCTGGTACCTCCCATACAAATCTACCTTTCCGCCCACTATAGAGATGGAGAAGTAATATCAACAAATTAAACGTGATCGTATCCAAATTCTATTTTTAGTAAAGCTATAACAAGATAAAGTTTTGGAGAAAAAAATTGGAAGTCTATTCACGCCCCATATGGTACCTCCCATACACATCTGGTACCGCCCACTTTAGAAATCGATTAATATTATTAACAGACCTAACGCGATCGTGCCAAAAGTCTGTATTTGGTAAAGTTTAAGCAGGATAAAGGTTTGGAGAAAAAATCTGGAAGTCTAGACACGCCCCTTCTGGTACCTCCCATACAAATGTACCACTCCGCGCACTTTAGAAATAGGGTAATATTATCAATACACTAGACACGATCGAGCCCAAATTCTGTATTTTGTTATGTTATAGCAGGACAAAGTTTTGGAGAAGAAATTGGAAGTCTAGCGACGCCCCTTATGGTACCTCCCATACAAATGTACCTCTCCGCCCACTTTAGGGATGTACTAATAATATCAGTACACCCAAAGCAATCGTGCCCAAATTCTGTAATTAGTAAAGCTATAACAGGATAAAGTAATGGAGAATAAATCTGGAAGCCTAACCACACCCCTTCTCGTACCTCCCATACAAATGTACCACTTCGCCCACTTTAGAAATCGAGTAATAATATCAATATAATAGAAAATTATTTGTTTTACTGAGGGTAAGGGTAAATGTAAGTTGGGTTGCCCGACTGAAACTTTCTAACTGGTTTTAATTACAAATCGGTTAATTTCAATAACTCAAGACTTAAACAATATTTTATACTGGGTGATGGTATTTATCAGTCATTTCAACTGACTGAAATTTCTGTACTGGTTAATGATTTTTTCTTGTTAGCCAGCGTTCAAAAATCACCAACTTCAAATGCGTGTAAAAAAAAATCTCGCACTAAACTTAAAAAATCCCTTGAGGGTTTTGTTATACAAAATGTCAACTTTCATTTCCTTTTGGTTTCATCCCATTCCGATTCCAAAAGTTCAATTTTGTGTCACAGTGTTATTCGTAAAAAATTCATTACGTTTAAATAGTTCAATGGTTTTGTCTGGCCTGCGGTTATCGTAGAACTGATTTGCATTCGATACAATCGTAAAGAAAACCAGTACAGAAATTTCAGTCAGTTGAACTGACTGATAAATACCATCACCCAATATAAGATATTGTTTAAGTCTTGAGTTATTAAAATTAACCAATTTGTAATTAAAACCAGTTTGAAAGTTTCAGTCGGGCAACCCAACTTACATTTACCCTTACCCTCAGTAAAACAAATAATTTTCTATTATATTGATATTATTACTCGATTTCTAAAGTGGGCGGAGTGGTACATTTGTATGGGAGGTACGAGAAGGGATGTGGTTAGGCTTCCAGATTTATTCTCCATTACTCTATCCTGTATAGCTTTAAAGAAACCTAGGGTTCAAAGAAACCTAGGGTCTAAAGTCACTCCTTCTATGTGTTACACTTTTGGCTCGTATCAAATGATATATACCTTCATCCCTAAGGGTGATGGTATAATAAGATAAACGTATGATAATAATATTTCAAATTGCAAATGACTTATGAACAGTAAAAAGAACTCAATAGAGGAAAATGAAAAAAAAACAAGCGTGGTTAGAACTCGTAGTGATGAGGCTTATAGATTTTTATATTATAATAAATTATAAATTGAATTACTTCAAAGTCAGTCTAATATTACACTGTTCGACAAGGGTTTTTTACTTGTGTAGCATTATGTGTTTATGAGCATTTTTGACATGGGGAAAATCAGAATTTAGCAATTAGGCATAGGTTTTAATTTATTTAAAAATAAGTTTTGTTTTTCATTAATAATTTGTATAAAGGTGTTTGATGAAAAATTTAGTAGAAACAGGTGGCAACATCAGCAACATGCATGTTCGGTTGAAATTATCGCCCTATTCTATTTTATTGTCAACGTTTCTCTTTTTAATATTCTATGTAAACTTGGGATGCAACATGTCCTTAAGAGTTCCACAAAGACAATATAACTTTAATAAGCGTCACGAAGAAAAATAGATTCCTAATGTGTTCGCTGATTTTCTTCTTCTTTTTCTTTAATAACAGCAACAACAGAAAATTTATCTATTAGTAGACGCACGTAGAAAAGTATTCCAAGCGCTTCGGTCTTTAGCGCTCCGTAGATAGTTCGTCACACCAAGCTTAGATAACAGCTCTTTCACCTGGTCCATCCATCGAAGTTTTGGTCGCTCAGTCCTGCGCCGGTCGATTTTATTGCCAAAGACTTTTCGAGCCGGAGCGTTTTCATCCATTCATACAACATGTCGAAGCCAGCGCATTCGGTCTATTTGAACGCACTTGACTACCTCGATGTCGTTGTACACCTCATACAGTTCATACAGCTCATGATTCATTCGACGACGGTACTCACCGTTAACGATGATGGGTTCAAATATTTTGCGTAGTATTTTTCTCTCGAAAACTCCCAGAATAGATTGATGCTCCTGCGTCATTACCCAGGATTCTGTGCTGTAGAGTAAGACAGGCAGGATCAGTGTTTGGTAGAGTTGGATCTTCGATCTTCGAGAGAGGGCTTTATCATTAAAACGCTTGTTCAGAGCATAATAGCAGCGGTTTGCGATCAATACTCGTCTCTTGATTTCCAGGCTGACATTATTATTTTTGTTTATGCCGGAGCCGAGGTAAACTCAACCATCTACCACTTCAAAGTTTTAGTTGTCAACGTTCACACAGAGTCCCAAACGAGTAAACTTTTTGTGCGTTAAAACAAATAACTTAGTTTTGTCCTCATTTATAACCAGACCCACTTCTGTCGACTGCTTCTCAATGCTCGAAAAGGCTGCAGTCCACGGCCAATGAGATCTATATCATCAACATACGCGAGTAGCATGTGGCTTTTGTTAAGATGGTGCCAGTCGTGTTTACTGCTGCCTTCCTCATGATCATCTACAGAATGATATTAACGAAATCGAATGGCAGACTTTCGTCTCGTATGAAGCCTCGCCTGGTAGAAAATGGCTCTGTTAGATTTGTGCCTATTTTTCACTAAAGACTTCGTATCAGTCAGCTTCTTCCCGCAAAGTCGTATCAGCTTCGCGGGGATACCAAACTCAGCAATAGCATGTGAACGCTTGGCCGGTTTGTAGCACAAAAAACTGTCAAATGCAGCTTTGTAGTCGATTAACAGATGGTAGGTGTCGATCTGCATTTCTTGGGTCTTCTCCAGGATTTGCCGGTCGTGGATTTACAAAATCTAAAGCCACACTGATAAAGTCCAATCAGGTTCGCTAAAATGGACTTTAATCTTTCACATAGCACACTA
Source organism: Muscina levida (assembly GCA_964034835.1). Taxonomy (NCBI): domain Eukaryota; kingdom Metazoa; phylum Arthropoda; class Insecta; order Diptera; family Muscidae; genus Muscina; species Muscina levida. Next base: position 112,684,017 of record OZ035883.1, on the reverse strand, counting down.
GACAGGACCTTGTATGCGATGGGTAAAAGGCTAATCCCGCGATAGTTGGTACACACACTAGGATCGCCTTTCTTAAGCACGGGACATAGGACACTCAGATTCCAATCATCGGGCATGCACTCCCTGAGCCAAATCGTGTTTATGAGCTGGTGCATGCATGTTACCAGCTCATCGCCGCCGGCTTTAAAAAGCTCCGCAGGCAGTCCATCGGCTCACACAGCTTTACCCTGTTCCCTGGGATCCCTGTTCCAAAACCTTTGCTTTTAACCTTTTGGTAGACCTTTCATGCCTCACCTCTAACCATGTAGTTTTCGACATCCTGGCTCTCTCTTTTCTGCTACATACACTTTTTCCGCCTAAACAGGCGTTTCATCTCAATCCTTTTCTCATTATAACGCTCCCTCACCGAACGCCTCGCCATTGCCTGCAGTTTTGCCTTGTATGCAGCATCCATTTCCTTAGACATTTCCCGACATTCATCATCGTACCAGGGCTTGTTTGAGCGTGGTTTTTCATAACCCAGTAGTGTCGTTGCGGCAGTGGTCATAGAATTCACAATATGCTGCCACTGTGTGTCGGGAATATCAGAACTAGGGGGGTTTGTTTGGAGTAATTGAGAGAGTTGGTTGGACTAGACATTGTCTATCTCGGTGGTATGCAGCTTTGTGATGTCTAGCTTCCTTTGCGTTTGATTTGGAGCGTTTTTAGCACTACTTAATCGTGTGCGTACCTTGGCTGCAACTAGGTGGTGATCCGAGTCAATATTTGCACCGCGCATCAAACGCACGTCCATAACCCTTGAGACAAGCCTTCTATTAATTACCACGTGACCAATCTGATTTCTTGTATTTTGATCGGGTGATATCCAGGTTGCATTCTGGATATCTTTGTGCGGAAATCTGGTTCCACCCACAACCATGTTTCCTACCGACGCGAAACTTACCAGTCTGAATCCGTTATCGGAGGTGTTGTTGTGTAGTCTGAATTTTGCGACTGCTGAACCTTCTTAATTTAGCATTAAAATCTCCCAGAACAATTTTAATGTCATGTGCAGGGTCATCGTCTTTGTCTTCCGTGGGGTTCTGCACACAAACCAGCGTAATGTAAAAATATTTCGCCCGGCTATTGGTCAATTACAGGGTTAAACCGCGAGACCAGGTGTCGAAGTCTCTTGCCGACTATGAAACCACATCTAAATTCGTGTCTTTCTGCATGGCAGCTGTAAAAGATATCATAGTTCTTTCATCGTGTGCATCCCTGTCCCGTCCCTCTCATTTCCTGTATGGCGGTGATGTCAGCCTTGTATTTGTCGAGGACATGTGCCAATTGGATAGAGGCACCATCTCTGTATAGAGTCCGGACATGGTTTTTATAACGTTTGCGGGGGTTGTCAACATTTGGGGGGATTCCTGTTTTTTCTTTTCTTCGTGTTTTCATAATAATTGTTGCGTTTAAGGAGAGTGGCCTATTAGGCCACTGCGGGGCTGCCAAAGGTACTAAGAGAGCCTCTTTGTTGACCTTCAGTAACTTCTGTTGCCTAATTCCTAAGACGCATCGGTGGTAGCATGTCGATTAGGTTACTCAACATTTCGCCTTCTCACATTTGCTACCACTGAACGGATGTTCAGTGACATTGCCCGAGGAGTACGTGATCGCTCGGACGTTGTGAGCTGCTTGGGAATCTCCAAAGAGAGCCTAACCAGATGAATAACAATCAGAAAAACTCAAATTAGAAAATTACCCATTACAAGAAACTATTGATTAAAGTAAAAATAACGTTAGACAGACTGTGCAGTGGGGTGGTTCGAATTCCAACATGTATTCAGATTAAATTCTTATAGTGCGGAAAACTTGCTACGGAATAATACACTTAAAAAAATTAATTTCCCTTTACACGCCATGAATGAGGTATGGGATAGCTTCTCGCGTTATTGTGAATTAACACGCTTTCTATTTTTAGATTCACAACTAAACGGCACCTACTTGTTTATCGACGAATGCGAACGTCACTGTTTGAGAAGCTCTTACTAGACATGCCGATTGACTCGACACTTATACTGCGAAGTTGCTGTCAACAACATTCGAGGGGAGTCGACAATGAAAGAAAAAAAAAATTTTTTAAGATGACTGGAGCCAGGAGTTGAACCTGTGATCTCCCGCATGGTAGTCGCGTGTTCTAACCACTATGCCACGGCAGGTCCCGAATAATACACTAGAGAGGGAAAAATTATACGTTACACTATATTTCGGTGCAGATGTACTTGGAGGGGTCATAATTCAAAAACCGAATATGAGAAATGAAAGAGAATCAAAAACTACACTTTTACATCCAACAACAACAAAATTGTATTTAGTCAAGATTATCATATTTGGGTTTCTTTACATTATTTTGCGGTGATTATAAAATTATACGCAGTGGTTTTTAATTACGAAATAAAATTTTTTTATTAAAACAATAACTTCATTTCAAATAAAAACAATTGTTTTTATTTTGAATAAGTTCAAAAATGCCTTTCGGTCATACTATTTATTAAGGTTTTTGTGGTTGGACTTTCTAAGGAGTCACAAGCTGCTATTCCTGCCGATTTTAGCTCTGCAACACTATTGTACTGCCTGTTGAGTTTGATTACATTTTTCTTTATCACTTGTAAGGAGGCCCGATAAATCCAATCTATTTTTAATAAAATTTGCTACCATCATTCTAACTGCCCCAAAGGTACTCCTAAGTAGTCAAATGTATGATCGACCTCCAATAATTTTGCAACCCCAACAGTTTCTCTGAATATATCTACACCCAACCGTTATGTTGATCCCCATACAATCTTGTTTATCTCTTATAATTTTTTTTTTATATAATCAGCTTCTGTCGCTCCCATGGTGCCTCCTAGAGAGATATATTTTTTCCTCCTCCATTTTTCCCAAAAATACCTACCGCTTATCTTCAACCCTTAAGTGGGGTCCCCTAAAAATCAAATTTGTATACAAATTGCTTTCACCGCTGTAACTGCCCCAATGCTGCCTCGAGAGGATCGGTTATACATTTAACCCCTTTAGGGTCGACTTCGGGCCAGTTGAGGGTCTTGTTGTGGATTTTGTCCCTTCTTTGCCACCATTGAGCCCGATGCGCTGCTTTCAGAACCGCCCCACCTACCCCCTTTTTGAATTATAAATTTTTTCCCCAAACTAAAAAAATTTTGGGGGCGAGCGGTACTTAAAATTTGTTACTAAGGATCTCCATACAACACTATCCCACCCCTACTTTGAAGTTATTACATTTAGAAACTTTCAGTACGTTCATGAACAGAATCGGATAATTTTAACTAAAAAAAAATTTAAATAAAAACTTTATCATAGAAGAAATAATTCTGATTAATTTTGTAATCGGAAGAACATAAAGCATCAAAAAATAAAGTGGAAGTTCTAATGTGTGTTTTTTATACCCTCAACTTACGGGTAGGAGGGTATATATCATTTGATACGACCCAAACGTGTAACACATGGAAGGAGTCACTCTAGACCCTAGGTTTCTTTGAACCAAATTCAATTCATGACTTTTTAAGTTGTTTGAGCCATGTCCGTCTGTCTGTCTGGCTGTCCGGCTGGTACGCACGATAACTTTCGAAAGACACAACCAAATTTAGGAAATTTTACACGAGTTAATATTTGCCCAAAACTACTTACGGTATTGCAAATGGGCTACATGGCCCCGCCCCTTCTGGGAAGGTAACACATACATCATTCCAAATACATCATTCCGCCCACTTTAGAAATCGAGTTATAAGCTTAATACAACCAACGGGATCGTTCCCAAATTCTGTATTTAGTGAAGCTATAACAGGATAAAGTTTAAAAAAATAGGAAGTCTACCCACGCCCCTCTGGTACCTCCCATAAAAAAGTAGCTTTCCACCCACTGGAGTAATAATATCAATCAATACAACGCGATCGTTCATGAATTCTTTGTTTATTAAAGTTATAGCAGGATACAGTTTTGGAGAAAAAAAACCAGTACAGAAATTTCAGTCAGTTAAACTGACTGATAAATACCATCACCCAATATAAGATATTGTTTAAGTCTTGAGTTATTGAAATTAACCGATTTGTAATTAAAACCAGTTAGAAAGTTTCAGTCGGGCAACCCAACTTACATTTACCCTTACCCTCAGCAAAACAAATAATTTTCTATTATATTGATATTACTAGCTTTCCCGGCTCGCTTTGCTTCACCCGTACCTACAATGAAACTTCTTAAGAATGTAATCAATATAAATAAAATGCAAACGTTTCATAAGACTAACGGACACAAATTTATGTGATTGTAGCTTTATTCCATTTGCCTGAGTGATTGTACCGCTTTAATCCTTTTTATCCCTAAAACTATAATTGAGTGGTCCCCCTTTAATTCTATGCACATATACGATAATAGCTTAAGCCGTTTGGTCTGGGCGCACCCGCAATGTTCAAATTTCTGAATACACCATCTGGTGGGTATCTAATTCTATAGGAAGCAATGCTAAATACATTTTCGTAGCTCTACTTTTAGTTATTTGGCCTAGGCGATTGTACCAGTTTAATTGCTTTTCAGTATTTTTACAACTTAAGAACGAATTTCGAAAAATTAATTAACATTGTACAACTAAAACATTCACTTCAATTTTTAAGACTTATCCTTTAGCCGTTTAGTACCAGTTTTATTCATTTTCGGCCTTTTTGCCCCTAAAAGGTAAGAATTTCTAAAACCCTCCTTGCTTCGTTCTAATTCCATAAGGAGCAAGCCCATAAAATTATCATAATTACATCCCTTTTCGATATTTTTTACCCTGAACTTACGGATTTCGAAAAAAACCTTCAATCCAATTTGAAAGTGATCATGTCCATATCAATTTTCGCGATTAAAGATTTAACCGATTCGTCTGAGTTTATCCCTTATTGGTAATGTTTACACCCTAAAGTACGCATTTTCCAAAATCCATTCTTAGCTGACGTGTACTCGAAAAGGAGAACAACTACCCCAAATTTCATCATCGTATCTACAGCCATTTCACCCAATCAGTTAGTTAATATACGAAATTGTAATTACAATAGTTCTACTTATATGACCGACATAACAATTGTTTCAAAAGGGGCGTGGCACTGCCCATTTCCCAGCGCGACGTAATCCCCCATGTACCATTTACTTATGTAGCAAATCTCATCTTCATACATTTAATGGCTCGCGATATATGACCGCTTCAAATTTTGGTTTGTGTGGGCGATGCCACGCCCCTTTGTCTAGGTTTGTTTTCATGTAGCCTATGATAGAGACCCTACGGATAATACTACACAGTCCAAATTTCATTGCAATTGGTCCATTTGTTTCGCCAAGATAACGATTTTTTAAAATAGGGCGTGGCACCGCCCATTTTTCAGCGAGACGGGTTCGTCTTCGTATCAGTAACATATGTAGCAAATCTCATCTACATACCCCTAATGGCTCTTGAGATATGACCGATTGAAATTGAGGCTTGAGTGGGCGGTTCCACGCCCCTTTGTCTAAATATGTTTCCATGTAGCCTATGATGAACGTCCTATGGGCAATATCACACAAAGAAAATATAATTACAATCGGACCATTTATTTGGCCAATATAACTATTTTTTTTTAAAAAGGGGCGTGGCACCGCCCACATTCCTTAAACAAAATATTTTTTCTTATACGTCCAATATACGTACCAAATCTTGACTTCGAACCTATTATGGCTTAAAAGATACATTCATTTAAAAGTTAGAGTTGAATGGAGCGGTACCACGCCCATTGAACCCCTTTGCAGTCCGAATTTCCAAAAATCCCGTCTTAGTACGCGCCTACGTCATAAAAGGAACCTACATTCTAAATTTCACGGTTCTAGCTTTAGCCGTTTGGACTGGGGAGTAATCAGTCAGCCACCCAAGCCTTTTGATGTATTTGTATGGGAGGTACCAGAAGGGGCGGGGCCATGTAGCCCATTTGCAATACCGTAAGTAGTTTTGAGAAAATAATAACTCGTGCAAAATTTCAAAACATTTGGTTGCGTCTTTCGAAAGTTATCGTGCGAACCAGCCGGACAGCCACCAGACAGACAGACAGACGGACATGGCTCAAACGACTTAAAAAGTCATGAATCGAATTTTGTTCAAAGAAACCTAGGGTCTAAAGTCACTCCTTCTATGTGTTACACTTTTGGGTCGTATCAAATGATATATACCTTCATCCCTAAGGGTGATGGTATAAATAGAGGTCTCGGCACGCCCCTTCTGGTACCGCCAACTTAAGAAATCAATTAATATAATTAATAGACCTAACACAATCGTGCCCAAATTCTGTATTTAGTGAAGCTCAAGCAGGATAAAGTTTTTGAGAAAAACTTTGGAAGTCTAGATACTCACCTTCGGGTACTTCCCATACAAATGTACCACCCCGCCTACTTTAGAGATAAAGCGATAATATCAATACACTCGACACGACCGTGCCCAAATTCTGTATTTAGTTAAGATATTTGGAGGAAAAATTTAAAGTCTAGCGACTCCCTTTATGATACCTCCCATACAAATGTACCACTCCACTTTAGAAATCAAGTAATAATTTCAATATAATAAAAAATTGTATGCTTTACTGAGGATGAGGGTATATGTAAGTCGGGTTGCCCGACTGAAACTTCTTTACTGGTTTTAAATTATGTTACATAGTCGAAGATATATGGGTAATAATAAAAAGTGTTCGATTGAGGGTTATGTATCAAATCTTTCAAATTTCAATTAATATTTATAGGAAAAAACAATTTTTCTGATTGGTCAGCTCGTGTATAGAGACCTTCAGGAACTACTGTCCTTTGTCTGAGAGGGATTTTATCTTGCAAGACCCACTCCTATTACACAGTACAAGAGCCAATGAGACAATGACTCCAAAAATGGTCCACATTGTTACATGCTTGAGAAGGCTGGGGTAACTTTCTATAGTTTTTGGCCCATAGAATATTTATAATATCTGCAGTTATATTGAAGACATCTTTTGATAGACTATCACATTGCCTACAGCGTGAAAACTAAGTGCAGGATAGTGTCTTTATCAAACCCAGTGAATAGTTGTTGCAGTAGTTAGTTCGTTGAAATTCGGAAAACATCACCCTCCGTCGGATACATTTCGTTATTAGCTACATAAGTAATCAACGATGAAGCCCAAATGAACTCAGCCTCTTCATAATTTGTTTGCTCGTTTGACAACTACGTCTTTGGTACTTCAGCACTACAGCCAGTAACTAATACCGAGCTGAAAATAAACAAAGAATATTGCTGCAAACCGCTGCTATTAAAAGATATGCTATTGTTATAATGGCAAATCTGTCGACGAAGAAAATGTATACTGGGTTTAGTACAAATCTAGCATCTGTTCTGGCAGTTGTTAAGAGAGTAATGATGTGATACTTATATACCAACTTCGAAGTGAGCAACCAAATCCAAATATAACATAATGTGCGGATTGGCATCAGCAAAATACAGTAGGTAACGGATATAAGAATCTCAAAAAATACCACAAAATTTTATCTTATATCCGATTTTTTCTTATAAAGAATTATTGTTTAAAAAATAATAATTTCTTAAACGGATGTATACGGATGAAATAAATTTGTTTCTTATACAAAAATGTTACATTACAGTTATTATACCATCACCCTTAGGGATGAGGGTATATATCATTTGATACGACCCAAAAGTGTAACACATAGAAGGAGTCACTTCAGACCCTAGGTTTCTTTGAACCAAATTCGATTCATGACTTTTTAAGTCGTTTGAGCCATGTCCGTCTGTCTGTCTGGTGGCTGTCCGGCTGGTTCGCACGATAACTTTCGAAAGACGAAACCAAATCTTTTGAAATTTTGCACGAGTTATTATTTTCTCAAAACTACTTACGGTATTGCAAATGGGCTACATGGCCCCGCCCCTTCTGGTACCTCCCATACAAATACATCATTCCGCCCACTTTAGAAATCGAGTAATAATATCAATACACCCTACGGGATCGTCCCCAAATTCTGTATTTAGTAAAGCTAGAACAGGATAAAGTTTTGGAAAAAATGAAAGCCTAGCCACGCCCCTTCAGGTACCTCCCATACAAACCTACCTTTCCGCCCACTATGGAGGTGGAGAAATAATATCAATAAATCAAACGTGATCGTACCCAAATTCCATTTTTAGTAAAGCAATAACGGGATAAAGTTATGGAGAATAAATCTGAAGCCTAAACACACCCTTTCTCGTACCTCCCATACAAATGTACCACTCCGCCCACTTTCGAAATCGAGTAATAATATCAATAAAATAGAAAATTATTTGTTTTACTGAGGGTAAGGGTAAATGTAAATCGGGTTGCCCGACTGAAACTTTCTAACTGGTTTTAGTTACAAATCGATTAATTTCAATAACTCAAGACTTAAACAATATCATATAATGGGTGATGGTATTTATCAGTCAGTTTAACTGACTGAAATTTCTGTACTGGTTTTTTTTATCGAGAAACGTAGAAAGTTATATATGTTAGTTTTAAAATTTGTATTACGTATTTAAAATGTTGTTTTCTTTGGTAATGTAATACATTTCTCTTTTGTAACCTTCGTGTAAGACTAAGAAAAAAATATTTAAAGTAAAACTATAAATTAAAAAATATGATAATCCTTTTCTGAAAAAAATATGTTCCGTGTTGCCTTCAACCAAACATAATTTCTTATAGAAACTATTTTTTACAGGTGTTTCTGATCTTCGGTGTTTAGCTAATATTTATTTTATAAGTTTCTTATAAAATTATTGTGCGAAACATTTTTGCTACTAAGATATATAAAAAAGACATTTTGTTTTTGGAAATTATTCTTATATGCGGTTTTTTCTTACAAGAGATGTTCTTATATCCGTTTCATACTCTACGTAAACCCACAAAACGAAATATTAAAACGATTAGAATTGCTTTCCATAAACGGTGTATAAAATATATAATATGTAATTCCATCCAACTGGTCCATCCAACTGGTCTATCGTCAAAGTTGTAAGAATATTATTTAAAAACATATTAATGTTATGCCGTTTTTTAATTTTTCTTTATTAATTTTTTACATTCGAATACATTAATTTAAGAACCACAATTGTATTTTCCACAATTTGATCGAGTTTTGGTAACTCTTTTATTATTAAACTTTGCAAATTCAAAATTTTGTTTTTTATTTTTTTTAGCTTCTGTTCCAATATACATAATGCTTATAAGTAATACAATAATTATTCGTAAAAAATCCATAACGTTTAAATAGTTCAATGGTTTTGTCTGGCCTGCGGTTATCGTAGAACTGATTTGCATTCGATACAATCGTAAAGAAAATAAGATAAACGAATGAGAATAATATTTCAAATTGCAAATGACTTATGAACAGTAAAAGGAACTGAATAGGAAAAAGAAAAAAAAACAAGTGTGGTTGGAACTCGTAGTGATGAGGCTTATAGATTTGTATATTAAGGTTTTGTAAAAATCTCAACCACAATATGATTTTGAACGCGGTAAATAAAGAAAATCAGTATACATTAATATCTTTTTCATTTGTACGGCATAGACTGCACTTATTTCCCACTATATTTATACCATCACCCTTAGGGATGAGGATATATATCATTTGATACGACCCAAACATAGAAGGAGTGACTTTAGACCCTAGGTTTCTTTGAACCAAATGCGTTTGAGCCATGTCCGTCTGGCTGTCCGTCTGGTTTGCACGATAACTTTCGAAAGACGCAACCAAATGTTTTGAAATTTTGCACGAGTTAATAGAAAAGGAAAAACAAGAACCCGCCCCCCCCCCCCCCCTCCAAACGTTAACGACCCCCGCAAACGATATAAGGACCATGATTTAAGGATATGCACCTGGAATATCCGAACTCTTTACCGAGATGGTGCCTCTATCCAACTGGCGGATGTCCTCGACATCGGCTGACATCACCGCCATACGGGAAATGACATGGACGGGACAGGGATAGTCGGCAAGAGACTTCGACACCTGGTCTCGCGGTTTAACCCTGTAAGTGACCGTATAGCCACCATTAGCATCCGGGCGAAATATTTTAACATTACGCTGATTTGTGTACACGCCCCGACGGAAGACAAAGACGATGAAATCAAAGATGCATTCTATGAGCGCCTGGAGGATTTATATGACCATGACATGACATTAAAATTGTTCTGGGAGATTTTAATGCTAAAATAGGAAGGGAAGATGCTCTTGGTTTAGCGGTCGGTAAATTCAGTCTACACAACAACACCTCCGATAACGGATTCAGACTGGTAAGTTTCGCGTCGGCAAGAAACATGGTTGTGAGTGGAACCAGATTCCCGCATAAAGATATCCACAAGGCAACCTGGATATCTCCCGATCAAAATACAAGAAATCAGATTGATCGCGTGGTACAGATATTATTGGACGTGGATTGCGAAATGTTACTGCGGCTTTTTCTGGTGATAAACGAGGACAAAACCAAGTTATTTGTTTCAACGAACAAAGAGTCCACTCGTCTGGGACGCTGCGTGAACGTTGACAACTATAACTTTGAAGTGGAAGAAGATTTTGTCTACCTTGGCTCCGCCATAAACAAAAAAAATAATGATAGCTTCGAAATCAAAAGACGAGTATTGATCGCAAACCGCTGCTACTATGCGCTAAGCAAGCGATTTAACGACAAAGCGCTCTCTCGAAGAACAAAGATCCAGCTCTACCAGACTCTGATCCTACCTGTCTTGCTCTACAAGGCAGAACCCTGGGTAATGACACAAGCGGATCAATCTATTGTGGGAGTCTTCGAGAGAAAAATACTCCGCAAAATATTTGGACCCATCATCGTGAACGGCGAGTACCGTCGTCGAATGAATCATGAGATGTATGGGCTGTACAACGACATCGACGTGGTCAAGCGCGTTCAAATAGACCGAATGCGCTGGCTTGGACACGTTGTACTAATGGACGATAACGCTCCGGCTCGAAAAGTCTTCGGCAATAAACTCGATGGGCGGCGCAGGAGGGGGCGACCAAAACTCCGATGGATGGACCAGGTGACGGTACTGTTAAGTAAGCTTGGTATGACGATCTATCTACGGAGCGCAAAAGACCGAATGCTTTTCTGCGTGCGGCTACTGATAGATGAACTTCTGTTGTTGCTGCCAGTAAAGAAGAAGAAGAATATTTCCCCAAAACTACTTACGGTATTGAAAATGGGCTACATGACCACGCCCCTTCTGGTACCTTCCATACAAATGTACAATTCCGCCCACTTTAGAAATCGAGTAATAATATCAGTTCATCGAACTCGATCGTGCCCAAATTCTGTTTTTAGTAAAGCTATAACAGAATAAAGTTTTGAAAAAAAAAAATGTAAAGTCTGTCCACGCCCCTTCTGGTACCTCCGATTAGTAATATCAATAAATCCAAGGCAATCGTACCCAAATTCTTTATTTTAGTAAGTAGGATACAGTTTTTGAGCGAAAAAAAAAACTGGCAGTCTAGCCACGCCCCATCTGGTACCTCTTATATACATCTGGTACCGCCCACTTTAGAAATCGATTAATATTATTAAAAGACCTAACGCGATCGTGCCCAAATTCTGGGGGGTTACTATGTAACTCGATTCGAAAGTTAAATATTACGAATTCGGATTTTTCCTACCAACTAACTCGAATTCGCAAATACATTTCCTACTTTCGAGTTGCCATATCCGATTGTCGGATACTCATACTCTACTTTCGGATATGTATCACTATGTATTTCGAATTTAGATGTCAGAATCGGTCGAAAGTTGACATTTGTACTCGTTTGAAGTTTAGTTAACGGATGATACATAAAAAGATCTTTAAAAAATCGAAACAACGATAGCAGACGCTGAAAAATGTAAGTATTTCTTAATATATGTATATTGGTTGATAAATGTTAATTCAAGTCTTTTTCAATAGGGAAAATACTACGAAAAATTTAAATACCAAGCAAAGCCAATTTGAGATCATGCTCAACTTTATGACGGAGCATCCACAGTTGGCTAAGGGGTACATAAAAGCTGCGGACGCCAAACAAGCCACCAATGATTTATGGGCACGATTGGTAGAAGACCTAAATGCAGCCGGTCCACCAATGCGGCAAGTGGTCGGTTGGAAAAAGGTAAGTAATACAAAGTTTGTCCATAAATGGAAATTAATTTTTTCTCCTTAGGTTTGGGCAGACCACAAGACCCACCTTATGGCCAAATTGCGGAAGAACCGCATTAATTTTTCGGGCAAAGGCGGTGGGCCGGCAAAAATGTGTTCATTCACCGCACTTGAAGAAAGTGTAATTAATTTACTTCAAATGAAGGAGGCGGTTGACGGTATGAGTGGGGTGAGAAAATTTGGAGCAAACAGTACCTACACAACTGGCGACCACACTGCTACGGGAACCAGTAACAACGCCGAGCAAGATGTTAACACTGTACATTACACACTGTCCCTTCCCCGCCTCGTTGTTCATCAACTGCTCGCACACCCATCACACCACGAGCACCATTCAATCGCGCTGTGCCGTCTTCACTTTCTAACCAAAGGGCAACCGAATCCATTTTTATAAGAAACAAATATTTCTTGTTAACTTTTATTTTTATTGTTTTGTTATTTTTGACATTTTTGCGTAGGAAATGCTGCCAACTTTGAATAATACATTCGAAAGTACTGCCAAAAATAGTTCCAATTAGTGGCAGCACTTTTCACTCGATCCGAAAGTGTTACATGGTAAGAGCTCAAATTCGGATCGAATACAACTTTCGAGCTGTTCGAACTTTCGAATCGAGTTACATAGTAACCCCCCAGCTATACCAGATACTGGTTCTACCTGTCTTAATGTATGGCTCAGAATCCTGGGTTATGACACAAGCAGATGAATCGGTTCTGGCGGTATTCGAGAGAAAAATACTCCGTAAAATATATGGGCCCATCATCGTTAACGGAGAGTATCGGCGTCGTATGAATCATGAGCTGTACGAGCTGTACACTGACATTGACGTGGTCAAACGCATTAAGGTGCAACGGTTGCGTTGGCTAGGTCATGTTGTACGCATGGACGAAAATGCTCCAGCTCGAAAAGTCTTCGACAATGAACTCGATGGACGGCGCAGAAGAGGGCGACCAAAACTCCGTTGGAAAGACCAGGTTACTGAGAACCTTACAGAACTCGGTGTGACTAACTGGAGAAGCGCAGAAGATCGAGGCGCTTATAATATTTTTCTACGTGCGGTATATAATCCACTGGGATTGCATAGAAGTACCAGTTAAGTAAGTAAGTAAGATATCGGATCATTGTCAAAGTATTTTCCTTTCCAGTATAAGATATCTCTTGCTTTCCGCATCGCTTGAATTTGATTCAGGCACAAAAATATTTTTTCATGAAACGCAATAAAAATCAAAACAAATCAGCTGATGTACAAATGTTACATCAGCTGTTGTAATTTCTTTCATGTTATCGATTACCAGTCGACGTCGTCTCATGGTAGTTACAGATTACCGAAATAGCATTGATGTGACAACGATGTTGAATCGAAGTGATGTTGACATAAAAACGACGATGTCGACGACGACTACGGGAATAGGGGTGATTATGTATGTCGTAGTCATGTCGTATGTCGTTTTTAAGCGTGAAATTCGACAGAAACAGTCATAGTGTATTTTGTCAGTGACAACGTCGAATTAACAGAAAAATTTTATAAAGCTGAACAGAAAATAAATGTAAAACGAAAGAGCATCATAATAAATAGGATTTATTAAACTTGTAATAAATGTATAATTAAAAACATCTCTTTTTACTTATAACAGGATGAAATAGCAACACCAAAGCAATTTGAAAGTCTGGTTGACTATATGCTTAAACCTCTAAAGTGTTGCATGGTTCGGCCCAACTTGTCGAATGGTCTGCCCATCGCAGAACATGCGACCGAAATGGAGGGATGTCCTAAAAGGGGAAAGAAGTAAATTATTCGTAATATTCTTATTTATATTGTATATAAAACTTACCTCTTATCAAAGTAAAATTATAAACCAAAAAAAATAATTATGCGCGACTACGCGACTTGTGTTCTGGCAAAGGGGAAAATACAATGTGCGTAGTAATTTGAAAAGGAAGTAGAATGTGGCCAGATTGTGCAGTCTTGGCGAACTGCAAGAAAAGGTTGTGCCAGATGGAAGGGAGTTGCCACGTGTTACTTATGTTACAATAACCCTAACTAACAACTCTGGAACAACAGGGCGCCAACGTAATGTTGTTATTTATGTCAAGTACATAGGTAGATGGCTCCAACAAACATTAAATAAACAGGAACGGGAAGACAAAATTAGCGTTACGCGGGACTAAATACATAACTATATAAGAGCCGTTCCAAGAGGAAGCCGGACATTATAGTTTGTGCCGCGAAGAAGTCTCTGTCGTAAAGAAGTCAGAGAGTCTGGAAAATTTATAGTAAATTAAAACTTCTGTTGCCTTCAGAGCAACAATATACCTTCTCAAATCGCTTAAAAACTGAAGTAGGACGTAAGATTTAGTGCAAAGTCGTGCGTTTTATTAATTAAATACGGATTCGGTGGAAATAATCAATGTGGGTATAATATGGAAAATAAGAAATGTTAAATCGAATATAGAAATATTTGTGTGTTGTTCTTTGTAGAGCGTACACTCGAAACAAGAGCTAACGACCAGCTGGCCCCCTGTAATTTTGGCAAAGCAGGGGCCAGCAACTTTTGCGAGTAACGGCCTTAAACTGAGTATCCATTGCTGGTCAAATTTCCCCAACCAGGCGATAGAGTGGAAGCTACAACACCCCGGGTTTGGTCTCCAGTCCCAAAGCAGCCATTGATTGATGTTGGTGATCATACTGTAATGTCACACATCTGCAAGTAAAGAACGAATAAAGGTTTAAGTAAAGCGTAATAAATAGAGGTAATTTAAAAAGCCGTTGAAATCGAGTGTGTCAGAAAAAAGAAAGAGATAAAATAAGGCTAATGCCGTACAGGTTCCTTAACAGTGCAACGCACAGATTATGAATTAATTATTAAAAAAATAACAAAAAAAAGAGAAAATTACTGTCTTTTGAAAATCGAAACGTGAAACGAACTAGATTAAGTTTATGTTTGTGATGTATGTTGTGTCCGTAGATAAATCGTAGATTCAATTTATATGTGTATTTTTTTTGCCGAAATGTAAGGATTTCTAACATCAATATTTTTTTTTGATAATTCCGAGTGATTTGCTTCCAAAAGGTGATAGAAGCCATATGATATTTTTCGTGCATTTATGTTTTGATACTCTGAATTGAGCAGAGAATAACCAGTTAAAGGAGCTCCAGGTTAACTAGGTAAAAATATTAAAGAGTTTGATATATGATAAGTAACGGGCCAGAAAGGGCAGAAAACAACTTCTAGACGCTTTAGGAGCGAATCAGAAAAGTGACTCAATTATAAGTTCTGCGATGTTAGAGGTTCAGTTAGGGAGTTAGAAACTAAGTGAGCCTTTGTGTAATAGTTAGTAAGATAAGTGTAAGCAAAAATTATTTTAAAACAATGTCAATAAATTGGTAAATTTTGTGTTTGTAAACAGAAATATAATGTGTTAGTAGTTTTTCAAAGAATAGGCGGGATCTGATTGAAGGGTCTCCCTTGTGAATGTGTGTGGAGTATGGGGTTCTGAGAAAAATTTGATTAAGGACCGTCAGAACCATGGAAGGGCGGGCAGTGCGAGAGTGTTCCATCAAGCTCTCTTGGAAAAAAGGTGTGTTTCGTGTTGTGATATTTGTTTGTGTGTAAATTTGTAAGTTAATATTCATTTTTCGTGTTCGTCACCTATGGACTGAGGTTGGAACGGGTTGGAGAACCCTCTGAGAAACCGCTAGCTGCCGGAGGACCAATCTCAGTGCCGTTCGGACAGGTGTAACGTAACAGAATGGCGCCCAATTTAAAAATAAATAACGAAAGTTAACCCTAGCGTCAACTACCCAAAATGGCGCTAAACAAAACATAAAGCGTCAGGCCGCAAGCAGGAATGATGGCGGCCACGGTGATATTGATCGTAAGGGAGAAGTGCAATAACGGCAAAGCACTGTGCAATAGACAATAGGGACACAATAGATTAAAGGGTATTACCGCATTTTCTGTAGCCTAGCTAGTGTTGCAGCCACAACTTCTTTTGAGTCGTGTTGAAAGTGCAATATTAGGATTAGGAAATTTGGAAAATTAGGGTAACATCTCTTCACGTACCTTAGGGTCAGTGCAATATCTTGTTTCGTGTTTTGTGTAACAATGTATGTATTGATATGACCTGTTAGTAAAGTTTAAATGTTTTTTTTGTTTTACAAAGTAAAGTCCATAGCGCGTATATAGGTAAGGTAGGGAAAGATAATATCCGGAGTAGATATAATATCACTCGTCCGTTGTATTATCAACAGTACTTACAACCACGAAATCTTTCGAGGAATAACTTAGGGTTTGTACGAAATGTCGTGGCTCTAAATACGAAATAAAATAATAGAAATTAAAGTAAAACCAGTCGTCCAACACACCTTGTAACAACCTAATAAGGGCACTTAGATAAATTTGATAAAAACCCATACAATTTATAAGGAGACCGTGAAAACCAATCAGAAACCCCTTTTGACTTATTAATGATATTAATTGTAAAGTGTGAAATAAAAGTATATGTATGTTCGTTGTCTATGTTCCTAATGAGATAAATAACTAGAAAAAAATTAAATTGTGAAAAAAAGCTATATGTTTTTGGTAGTCTATCGTCCTGAATGTTTTAGAAAAAAAATCCTAAATTAAGTATAAGTTGTAAGTGTTTCTTGTGAATTATATTAATGTTAAAGTAAAGAAAAAAAATTGTATTTGTAGTTTAGTGTAGTCTGCCGAAACCGTATTGAATGGAATTTTAGTGTTTTTTTTTAACTCTCGGACGGACATAAAACGTATTTTTTTTTGTATTGAGGAATCATTAACAATTCAGTAAAAATATAAGTTTTGATCCGGGAATAAATATATTCGAGATTAAATAGGAACGAAAGATTAGCTAATGACCGATAACACCGCTAAACGTCAAAGCAAAAGAAAGTGTATCTCTGCCTTTGACACTAGCAGTTTTCTGCCACACGGTTCAAAGCAAAGGCGACCGAATACTCGTGCCAAAATGGCGGCTCCGAACCAACCAGCAGCGCCTGGTGTCTTCGATCTTTCTAATACTATAACTACGGCCCAAATAAATGAAGCCGCAGGTACATCAACAAATGTTCGAGGTAATGTGGAAAATGCTAACCCAACAACCGAAGTAACCGATCACGCGTTGAGGGTGCTAGTAAATGAAAGTATCAATGAGACCCAGCTTGATTTGAGGGCAATGGTGAAGGAAAGTATCGGGGAAGAATTGAAACCAATTTATGTAGCCATAGGCAAATTAAACGAAGTAATCGTGGCAATGACAAATTCGAACAATGTTTCAAACCAAAACCAGAGTGCGGATATTCCACCTCCTATAACAGCAAACCAACGCTCCATAACACCATTACCCGGATATGATAGCAATAGACCATCGACAAATACCAGGTCCAATTGGGTAGGTGACACTTGGCCAGCAGGGGCGTATAAAGGTTCAAGGTTAGAAAAAGTAGGGGTGAAATTTAACGGAGGTTCATCAAGTCTGTCGGTAAAAGACTTTATATTTAGATTAGAACATCTGCAAAGACAGTATAACATTCCTTGGGAAGAAATCTATGAAGACTTTCGCGTTCTTCTATCTGACACTGCCCTGGATTGGTATTGGCAACAGATAGAGGGAAGTTTAATTTACGATTGGCCATCATTGAAATTTGCCTTATTAGGTCGTTTTAAACCCATGAGAACCAATTTTGAAGCAATGCGCGACCTAGTAGAGAGAAGACAACAACCTGGTGAATCTTTGGATCACTTTTTCCACGATATAAGTATGATGCGGTCGCGTTTGGAACAACCCATTTCAGACTATGAAATGATCCGTATCGTAAAGAAAAACCTCAGGGATCATATTGCTCGCATCGCTTACCCATTGCAAGTATCGTCAATGGAACAACTTCGTGTTGAATGTTTGGAAATAGATAGGAACTTCTCAAGAAGAGATGTTAGGCCGGTAGGAAATATACCAAACAAAGTAATCCGCGTAAGTGAAGCCAATTTAGATGCTAACGGATATGAAGAGTATGTGAACGAAGTGCCAGAAGAGGAAATCGCAGCAATGACAAATGTAGTTTCTTGTTGGAATTGCCGAAAAGCCGGACATGTTTTTATGGAGTGTCCAGCGACTGAACGAGCGTTATTTTGCTATAAGTGCGGCCGCCCAAATACGATCACCCCAAACTGTCCTAAATGTCGTCCGGGAAACACCAAGCCGAACGCGATTGGGGCGGGAAATCGACGTTCGACGGAGAAAGCCGCAACGACGCCTCAAACACAATAGATACAGGCGGCACTAAGTTTAATAGTATACGTCACTACCTACCCCTTGAAATCAGAAAACAAAATTACGAGATCGTGCGAAATAGAATTTTTGAAATTAACACAACGAACCCAATAATATCACAAATTAGGGAAAAAGAGGAATTTAAGGAAAGAGAAAAAAATAAACAACCTAATAAAAAAATACTAAAGCTTCGCGAGAGACATAAAGAGAACAAACTTCAAAAAAAGTCCATAGTAGAATCGGTAATTATATATCAAAACAAAGCAGATCCGAGGCCTTATGCGACGGTAAAAATAGGAGGAAAGGTAATTAGGGGATTGTTAGATTCTGGTGCTTCCGTGAGCATATTAGGAAAAGGTTGCCGAGAGCTTGTTGATGCCTTGGGGCTCGAAATGGAGCAATATTTTTCCAACGTGAGAACTGCATCTGGCCATCCACACAGAATCTTAGGCAAAGTTAGAATTAACGTCGAGTACCAACAAAAAGAAAAAAATGTCTGTTTGTATCTATGTCCAGACCTCGAACAGGATTTATATTTAGGTATTGATTTCTGGCGAGCATTTGATTTGGCTCCCGACATCTTTAAAGTAAATGAATTAAATATGGAACAATTACTAGTTCAATTTCCCAAAGATAAAGATAAGCATAAGTTACAAATGCATGAGTTGTCTGAAGAACAGCAAAGGAAATTACAGATAATAGTAGACAAATTTCCATCATTTGAAAAGAGAGGTTTAGGTCAAACTAAACTTGAAAAACATACAATAAAGTTGATAGAAGGTACTAATCCAGTAAAGGATAAACACTACCCACTATCCCCAGCTATGCAGGAGATTGTGTACAAAGAAATAGATAACATGCTACAACTTAACGTAATAGAGGAGAGCGAGAGCGCGTGGAGTAATAGGACAACCGTGGTGAGGAAACCAGGCAAAAATCGGTTCTGTCTAGATGCGCGGAAACTTAATGCATTAACCATAAAAGACGCGTACCCGCTCCAAAATATAGACGGTATTTTAAGTCGAATTGATCAGACAATATATATAAGCAGTGTGGATTTGAAACACGCCTTCTGGCAAATCGAGCTGGATGAAGAGTCCAGAGCTTATACAGCATTCACAGTCCCGGGTAGACCATTATATCAGTTTCGGGTAATGCCGTTCGGACTGTGTAATGCTGCACAACGGCTCTGTAGACTAATGGACAAAGTCATCCCAGCTCGATTGAAGTCCAATGTGTTTGTCTATTTAGATGATTTATTGATTATATCTGATGATTTTGACAAACATTTAAAGATGTTGGAAGATGTTGCGGAGTGTCTTAATTCGACAAATCTGACCATAGGGCTTAGCAAAAGCATGTTTTGTTTTAAAGAATTGAAATATCTCGGATTCATTATAGGGAATGGTATGCTAAAAACTGACCCCGAAAAGGTGAGGGCAATTCAAAATATACCCATACCAAAGTCACCGAGGGAAGTAAGAAGTTTTTTAGGTACGGCGGGGTGGTATCGCCGGTTTATAAAAAACTTTGCAACAGTGTCGGCATCACTCACCGACACGTTGAAAAAGAATCAAAAATTTGTAATGAATCCCGAAGCTATTGAAGCATTTGAAAACCTAAAACGTGCTCTTACTACAGCCCCTGTTTTAAAACACCCAAACTTTGAGAAACCATTTTTTATTCAATGTGACGCGTCTGATACTGGAATTGGGGCAGTATTATTCCAAAGGGGAAGTGAAGGTGGGGAAAACCCAATAGCATTTTATTCCCAAAAGTTAAACAGCTGTCAAAAAAACTACAGCGTCACAGAAAAAGAATGTTTGGCAGCGGTAATGGCAGTGAAAAGATTTCGACCCTATGTCGAAATGATGAAATTTACCGTCATTACCGACCATGCAAGTTTAAAGTGGCTAATGAGTCTTAAAGATTTGAGTGGGAGATTAGCCCGATGGTCTCTTAAATTGCAGGGATTTGATTTTGAGATAGAGCACCGCAAGGGCAAAGAAAATGTTGTGGCCGATATGCTCTCTCGGTTACCTGTGGTTGAGGAGATATGGGATGAGGACCAAATCTTCGATTTTGAGACCACTGAATTCGAGAGCGACGAATACAAAGCCCTGATAGAAAATATTGAAAAGAATAAGGACAAATTACCTGACCTCATTATAAAGAATGGCATGATTTTTAAAAGAGACAAGTTAGGAAGTGAGGCAATGTCAGAAGAAGTACAATGGAAGGTATGGGTTCCAGAAGCTCTCACCAACTTATTAATCGAAAAAGCCCACGATGAGACTAACGTAGCTCATGGCGGCATAGCCAAAACACTACAGCGTTTAAAACGTTTTTATTATTGGCCCAAAATGGCAGCTCAGGTCCAACAATATATCGCACGGTGTATAATATGCAAGGAGACTAAATCGGCAAATCAGCGTTTGCAACCATCCATAGGTACAGAAGTAGTAACTGAACGACCTTTCCAAAAATTGTATATGGATTTTCTGGGCAAATATCCCAGATCCAAAGGGGGTAATGCATATATTTTTATTGTCGTTGATCATTTTTCGAAATTTTTGTTCTTAAAGGCTATGAGGGAAGCAACAACAAACAATGTGGTGAAATTTCTTGTAGAAGAAATTTTTCTAAAATTCGGGGTGCCAGAAACAATCCATACGGACAACGGAAGTCAGTTTATTTCGAAAGGTTTCAAAGACCTGATAAACACCTACAAAATTAACCACATTCAAACCGCACCATATTCTCCACAATCCAATGCCTCCGAACGCTATAACCAATCAATATTAGCAGCCATAAGAGCATATTTGGAACAGGATCATAGGGACTGGGACATGTATCTATCAGAAATCGAGAGTGCAATGAGGACATCAGTTAATTCGGTTACGGGTATGACACCATTTTTCGCATTATTTGGATACGAAATGTATACGAACGGATCCGATTATAAACTTGCCCGTAAACTGAAATCGTTAACGGACCATACCATTGTAAATCTCGAGAACAAAGACCGGTTGGAATTAATACGCAATAAAATTAGAGAAAATACGCATGCCGCATTCGAAAAAAGTGCCAAGAGATATAACGAACGAATGAGAGTGATTAAGCTTGTTCCGGGACAAGAAGTTTATCGTAGAAATCACGTTTTGAGTGACTTTGGCAAAAATTTTAATGCGAAATTTGCTCGAAAATTTTTAAAGTGCCGGATAGTCAAACCTGTTGGCAATAATATGTTTGAGATAGAGGATTGTCAGGGAAGACCCTTGGGCACGTGCCATGTTAAAGATTTGAAAAATTAAACGAAATTTGGAGTGTAAAAATCACTGGCATAAAGGCCTACTATATCTTGAAACGACTAGAATGTGCCACGCGTCGGCCAGTTGAACTAGCAAACCTAATTGAATGAACCCATAAACATACAACCGGCTGTATCAAAGAATGGAAACCATAATGGCCGTGAGAAAATAACAACCATTGTTATTGTTACAATTCGTAATGGATTTGATATATATTAGGGACTTCTAAAGTTTTTTTTTAAAGCGGAATGTTTTTTTTGATCCTTTTTTTTCTGCTAGTACCGATGTTAGTTTCTCTCTTATGTCAACAGATTTTCACTATTTTTGTACTTTTTCCTCAGAATAATTTGCAATTTCCCCGTATTATGTTTCATTCATGTCGATTTAATCCTTGAAATTTGTTTTTAAAGAAATATTTTTTGTTTGTTGGCCGATTGCTAGTAAGGAAGGTAATCTTTTGTAAAAAAAAAAAAAAAAATTGTATTATTTAGGAATTTAATGTATTGTAAACAAAAAAAAAAAAAAAAAAAATTTTATTATTTAGGAATTCAAAGTATTGTAAAAAAAAAAAAAAAAAAAAAAAAAAAAATATTGAACTATTCCTAAAAGGACTAGTTACCAGACTATCGACCTGGGAACCAGTTGGGAATCAATGTCCGTAAGCAACGAAAAAGAACTAGTTACCAGACTATCGAACTAGAAACCAGTTCAGCTTACATTTGCGCAAGGTCATTCTAAGGGAACTAGTTACCAGACTATCGACCTGGGAACCAATTCAAAATAAATCTAAAGGAGACGAATAAATAACTAGTTTTGGAAAACCTTTTAACCTGGCTATGTGGGGGGGGGGGTCAAAAGGGACCATTACCTACAAGTCCGGGGCATACGCGGGTGGTTGGTGGCACAATTGGTTTTGATGGAAGTTGCACTAGTTCACTACACACAGAAACCTAGTATTGGAACTAGTTCCAAAGTATTTGCACGGCTATTCATTACAAAAAAACACTTACCTGATTTAAAGTCCTTCATTGTCGGAATCACGGGGTAAATAATCACAGCGCCAGGGTCTCTTCAGGTGCGTTAACATCGTTAGCCAAACCCTAAGTTAGGGAGCATTATGCCCGGCTAAAAGTCTCAGGGTGTGGGAGTTCCCCACGTTGAACGGCACACACATACCTATCAAATGTTTTTGTTTTGCAAAAAACATATGTAGGCTAGCGGCTACCAGGCCATGTTTTGGTAAAAAACTTTTTTCCTCACTATCTGAGGAACAGTATTCGTGAAATCTGCATCTCCTTAATCGTCATTGAAAAATCCTAATGTACAGCGCAGTCACGGTGCGAAAATCTGTAAAATAACATAAATGAGATGATAACATTGTGTGGGTATTTCACAGCTTACCGTACTATGTGTGTGTGTACGTACGTACGATAACAAAGCTGCAGTCATGCGACACCGCAGTCAGGCTATGAACAGAGCCACAACAGCGCAGCCGCGACAGCGCACACAATATACCCAACTACAGCGCGAAATGAGAACAGACCATACTCCATGAACCACAGGGCCTACCCAACATAATGCACATCGAAGTTTATGGCGTGTATACTTCCAAAACTTCGAAGTTTTGTTGCATGGTTCGGCCCAACTTGTCGAATGGTCTGCCCATCGCAGAACATGCGACCGAAATGGAGGGATGTCCTAAAAGGGGAAAGAAGTAAATTATTCGTAATATTCTTATTTATATTGTATATAAAACTTACCTCTTATCAAAGTAAAATTATAAACCAAAAAAAATAATTATGCGCGACTACGCGACTTGTGTTCTGGCAAAGGGGAAAATACAATGTGCGTAGTAATTTGAAAAGGAAGTAGAATGTGGCCAGATTGTGCAGTCTTGGCGAACTGCAAGAAAAGGTTGTGCCAGATGGAAGGGAGTTGCCACGTGTTACTTATGTTACAATAACCCTAACTAACAACTCTGGAACAACAGGGCGCCAACGTAATGTTGTTATTTATGTCAAGTACATAGGTAGATGGCTCCAACAAACATTAAATAAACAGGAACGGGAAGACAAAATTAGCGTTACGCGGGACTAAATACATAACTATATAAGAGCCGTTCCAAGAGGAAGCCGGACATTATAGTTTGTGCCGCGAAGAAGTCTCTGTCGTAAAGAAGTCAGAGAGTCTGGAAAATTTATAGTAAATTAAAACTTCTGTTGCCTTCAGAGCAACAATATACCTTCTCAAATCGCTTAAAAACTGAAGTAGGACGTAAGATTTAGTGCAAAGTCGTGCGTTTTATTAATTAAATACGGATTCGGTGGAAATAATCAATGTGGGTATAATATGGAAAATAAGAAATGTTAAATCGAATATAGAAATATTTGTGTGTTGTTCTTTGTAGAGCGTACACTCGAAACAAGAGCTAACGACCAGCTGGCCCCCCGTAATTTTGGCAAAGCAGGGGCCAGCAACTTTTGCGAGTAACGGCCTTAAACTGAGTATCCATTGCTGGTCAAATTTCCCCAACCAGGCGATAGAGTGGAAGCTACAACACCCCGGGTTTGGTCTCCAGTCCCAAAGCAGCCATTGATTGATGTTGGTGATCATACTGTAATGTCACACATCTGCAAGTAAAGAACGAATAAAGGTTTAAGTAAAGCGTAATAAATAGAGGTAATTTAAAAAGCCGTTGAAATCGAGTGTGTCAGAAAAAAGAAAGAGATAAAATAAGGCTAATGCCGTACAGGTTCCTTAACAGTGCAACGCACAGATTATGAATTAATTATTAAAAAAATAACAAAAAAAAGAGAAAATTACTGTCTTTTGAAAATCGAAACGTGAAACGAACTAGATTAAGTTTATGTTTGTGATGTATGTTGTGTCCGTAGATAAATCGTAGATTCAATTTATATGTGTATTTTTTTTGCCGAAATGTAAGGATTTCTAACATCAATATTTTTTTTTGATAATTCCGAGTGATTTGCTTCCAAAAGGTGATAGAAGCCATATGATATTTTTCGTGCATTTATGTTTTGATACTCTGAATTGAGCAGAGAATAACCAGTTAAAGGAGCTCCAGGTTAACTAGGTAAAAATATTAAAGAGTTTGATATATGATAAGTAACGGGCCAGAAAGGGCAGAAAACAACTTCTAGACGCTTTAGGAGCGAATCAGAAAAGTGACTCAATTATAAGTTCTGCGATGTTAGAGGATCAGTTAGGGAGTTAGAAACTAAGTGAGCCTTTGTGTAATAGTTAGTAAGATAAGTGTAAGCAAAAATTATTTTAAAACAATGTCAATAAATTGGTAAATTTTGTGTTTGTAAACAGAAATATAATGTGTTAGTAGTTTTTCAAAGAAAAGGCGGGATCTGATTGAAGGGTCTCCCTTGTGAATGTGTGTGGAGTATGGGGTTCTGAGAAAAATTTGATTAAGGACCGTCAGAACCATGGAAGGGCGGGCAGTGCGAGAGTGTTCCATCAAGCTCTCTTGGAAAAAAGGTGTGTTTCGTGTTGTGATATTTGTTTGTGTGTAAATTTGTAAGTTAATATTCATTTTTCGTGTTCGTCACCTATGGACTGAGGTTGGAACGGGTTGGAGAACCCTCTGAGAAACCGCTAGCTGCCGGAGGACCAATCTCAGTGCCGTTCGGACAGGTGTAACGTAACAAAAGCAAGCAGCTGATTTATTGATATTGTTGTTTTGTTATTTGCAAAGTTTAGTGGGAATTTGCAGGCGTTTGGAAAATAAACGATGAAAAGTAAATTTCTCTGGTGCAAATGTATACTTTTTTGTAAGATAAGACATCGGCATCGTGTACACATGTATTTATGTTTCTTAAGCCTCTTAAGTTGTCAAAAATGGCTACTTTTGCACTTTGTTACGTTCTGTTTTGTTAAGTCAAGACTGACGTAATAAGAGGAAATATATTCAATTTTCCCACTTTGGGCATATTACGGTAGAAGTCACGTCTTCACAACGACCCGACCAATAAAAATTCTTTGAACATATTATTCATTATTTCTTTTCTTTATTGTTTTTTTTTTTCTTAAACAAGTTATTTTTTAAAGTTTTTTTAATTTTTTTTCGATTTTGTGTGTTATAACTTTAATTAAAAAATAAAACCATGTTTTATTCTATAATTTCTTTTCCATTTTTCTTTTTTTTTAATATTATTAATTAATAGTAATTTGTATGTTTCTTTTAAAGGGCTTATAATAATAATTAATATAATTTATACAAGTTGTTGTTGTTTTTCCTTTTGTTTTACAAGGTTATATTAATATAAAGTAATTGTTTTAAATATTATTTTCTTAACTTTTTCATTAAAAAAAATGGTTCACAACAATTGCAGTTTACTTTTTGTAAAAATAATTCGAAACTGACGATTTAAAAAAAATGTAATATGGAAGGTGAAAATGCTGTGAAAGTTATGATGAAAATTCGTATGGACTGAAAATTAATGGCTAATGAATGAGGCTGTTGTAATGCAAATTTTGTTATCTTATCTAGTACAAAATAAACTTATTAGTTGGTAT
Organism: Muscina levida; assembly: GCA_964034835.1. NCBI lineage: Eukaryota > Metazoa > Arthropoda > Insecta > Diptera > Muscidae > Muscina > Muscina levida. The sequence continues at coordinate 112,657,636 of OZ035883.1, read as the reverse complement.
TTTTATTTATTTGTTTTCTAATAATTTAAACTTATTTATTTAAGGAGCCAAATTCCAAGAAATGGTGCTGGTCCATAAGGAGCAATTGTTAAAATGTTATCATAATATCGGGTTATTATTATTATTTAATTTCAAGGAGTTTCATCAGAAGGATGGGGGGGGGGGGGCTGTTTTGCTTCTTATTGTGGGAATTCAATAGTTGTTTGTACTATTTTTTAGTATTTTTTGTTTTTATTTTCAAAAAAAAAGTTAATATTTACAAAAAGGTTTGTTTTAAAATTTCAGGGTTGGTGTTTATTAAAATTGTAGTATTTACAGACTTAATAGCTATTTAAAAAAAATCATAAAATAAATATAATTATATTACATATAGTCATTACTTTTTTACAGTCACAAAGAGTTGGATCCGCTTAACCCTGCTCCTCTCATTGGTAGGGTGAAGGCGGCATCGTTTCTGTACAAAACTTAAAAAGAAAAAATTAAGAAAAATTCAAACAACATTAAATACAAAGATATTTGTTACGATGTTTATTTTTCTTTATAAGGTTAAGAGTTTATTGCTTCTTTTTTAAGGTTTTAAAAAAAGTTGTTTGTTTTTCGCTTTTTACATAAGTTTGTTTATAAACAAATTTAGGGGGGGGGGGGGGGAGTGGTTTTGATTTTTTGTTGGTTTCTTGTTTTAATAACTACGTTTTTATATTATTATTGAATATTTATAGTATGAAATGTACAGTTTTTTGTTTTCTGTTTCCTTTGTGTTATTCTCAAAGGTTTTCTCATGTTGCAGTTTTTTTTCTTTTCTTTTGCTATAATACATATTTGTTTGTAATTTTAAATAATAAATTCATTTTGGTTGTTTTTATTTGTTGTTAAAATAAGAAATAGTTTTTGTGTAATATTAGTAATAATATTAATTCATAGTATGGATTTTAAGTAGGTGTATAAAAAGTACAAACATTTAAATTATATTTTAAATATTTGAGGTTTTTGATAGTTAACGATCCATAATATTTAGACAAAACATTAACTGGATAAAAAAATGTGGGGGGGAGGGAGGACAGTTGGTAAGAAACTTAAATTAACTTAAAAACAGCAACTTAAATTAAAACTAAATTAAAATTGAAATAAATGTTTAATTTCACAATTTCTTAGCTAACTGTTAATGTTTGTTGTGTTATTGTTTTCTTTGTTTTAAAGCAAATTGTGAATTCCACGTTATTTTCCATAAAATCTAAAAAAATTTAAACAACCATATTTTAAAATGAGTAAAAAAAATGAAATTATATAAAAAAAGTAAAATTAAGAATAATAGATGTACAATAAGTGACTGATGGCTGATTAAACATATACCTCCTCCCATCGTTGCCCCTTAATCCACAACCACCTAAGTAAAGTTACAAAATGTAATTAAAAAAAAATATATATATATTGATGATGAACATTTTTGTTGTCGAGGGATGTAGGATTGATTCAATAATATTAAACAACAACGACGCATATTATTTAAAGGGGCAATTGTGTAGAGAAAAAATGTCATTTAAAATGTGATAAAGGTGTTAAATTGAGTATTAATGAAATACTACAAAATACTACATTTAATAATTTATTGCAGTTATAGCCTATATATATAGGCCCCCCCTATAGAATAACAGTTGAAATATAATTTCAACTTAACCTGTGTGGTAAACCAAAAAATTACAACTCATCAATAGCAATTGTTTTTAATATCAACTCAACTGAGTCGAGTTGTAATCCGTAATAGGGGTTATTGACATGATTCACTATTACCGCCAAAACTTTATCAAGCTCCATTATATCCCAAACTATTTTTATTGATAGAAAAAATACCATTTGCGTTTTTAGGACACCGCAATGTTATGTTCTACAGTTAATTAAGTTCCACATTAGTTCATATCTTACAGAATTTTTAGTTTAATGCTAACAACTAGTAATAACTACCATAAAGCACAATTGATATGTTTCCCAAGTTTAAGGCACATTGTGCCGACATTCCATTACACTATACACTATAGTGCAACTTTCACTTTTTGTTACGTGGCCTTAGTTGTTCCATAGCTTAAAAGTCTTTCAACCTTACCCATAATATATTGATTAAACTAATGCAAACAAAAATCATTATAATAATCCAACTGTAAGTGAGAAACACGTTTAAACATATTTTTATATAATGGGTGGCTAGTTCGAGCAGAACTATGGCTCACATACTCTCACGTCAATGCCGGAGGATAAAATCCAAAATATATTTCACTTTCAAAGTCTAAACAAGACTTATCGTACAGTATAGATACGGAATCGACATTTAAAGTTTTAATGAAATTATTGAAACATAAAATACAGTTATTATTAAATTTCGGCTAAACCATGTAAACAGTGAAAGTTGAACTGATATAACTGAAGCATTTTTGAAGACATTTGCGTCTTTAGGAATTTTCTATAAGCCAAAGTGAATATTAAAATAAATTTAAATCTATTATTCGTTTTCGCTTGCCACTTAAACATGCAACAAAGAAGTTACAACAGTAGTTAGGGCCTTTTCTAAGCCTGATATTTTGTGTGACAATTCATCAATCAATTTGAGAAGAAATACACAAGAAACACAAAATATTGCAATCTCTAATAAAAAAAAACGGAGTATTATAACATTTCAATACGCGGTAATTAGTCCCTGGTGCACAAAATTATAATAAAACGTAAATGCCAAAGTAGTTGGGTAGTTCACAAATTTTCTCTCCATTGAATTTCTACAAAAATCAGACTACCGCGAAATACGCTAGTATTGTTCTCATTTTCTGGCCACACTTTCCAACAACCGTCTTCCAAGACATCTACACAATTCCCCCGATTATATAAAACGTTATCGTCGTTGTCGTTTCCTTCCCATTTTCTTGTTTGTTTCTTTTTTTTACTGAATATAAACAAATTATTTAATATTTACGTTAATAACAAATAGTGTAACGACTATGCATTTCTTTTTTAAAAAGAAATGGGAACCGTAGTAATAATTATTACAATATTGTTAAGTGGTGTTTGGTTTTTAGGTTTAGTTCCTCTCCCCTACGTTTGCCATATACCAACAGTATTTCCACGAGATGAGGGGGGAGGACATAAATCATAACATATAGGTATTATTATCAATAATATTAATAATTAATATTAACACACGGTTTAGTATTCTCGGTTCGCTACCTAATTGCAAACAAAATTGCAAATAATTCCTTTAACATTATCGTCATTGTCATCATTTAAAGTGACAATGTCGTCAGTTGGTCACGTCATGCCACGGTTCTTTTTACGTTTAATTAATCCCTGTATCTCTGTGGCTCTGACTTATAACTAAACAATAATCTCAAAGTTACAATTGCTATTTCCTATATACGATGGATAATATTGGTGTGACCATACACATCGCAACCAACCCTATCTAAGCATTATGCTGTTTTGTGCCTATACCATCATCACATGGCGGCTAAGCTGTGTCAACGATCTTCTTTCGCTCCAAATCGTCCGTTGTTGGTTTTGTTGTCTTATCACCATTGTTATGGTGATGATGCTGTTGCGCTTTCAAGTGTCCACTACTAGTAATGGCACTGGAACTGGTGGTTGCCATTGTGGTGGTCGCCGATGCCGTCAGCAAGTGCTTGCTGTGGCGTTGGTGGTTTGTGCTGGTGTACCGTTCGGGACTTGGTTCGCGGGAGGAGGACATGGATGTGGAGGTGGATGAAATCTCCTCCAGGCAATTATCTAGTAAATCACCTGCGCCAATACTACTTGAAATGCTATGATTGCGTTTGCTACCCAGAAGCTCTAAGTCATCATCATCTGAAAAACAAAAAAATGACGAAATGAGAAACACATAATGCAAATGGCAAACATTAAATATGATATTACGTAGTATATTTCAAAAGCTACATGTGTGTGTGTGTGTTACACTTCTCACGAATAATATTTTATGGAATATCTTTTGTACACTTTGTACTGAACGTTTGATTATGTAACGTAGTTAACTACCTTCTTTAAGTAATATTATGTTTTGTTTGATTACATTTATTGTTATGTTTCGTTTTGTTTGACGTTTATTGACACACTTCTTACCTTTCCTTAAAGCAAATTCACCGCTGCCCATACTCTCGCTAAATGACGAAAACCTTGAACGATTGCCGCCAACAACACCTAATGCCGAACTTAAGCCTTGTTTTTCTTTTAAAGACTTCAAACGAGCACAAAGACTTTCCTGTTGTTTCTCAAGCAAGGTTGGGGCTGCATTGAATTGTCCTGAAACATAAACGAAATATCAGCTATTGTCTAACATATTGCGGAGGGGGATTCTTTGATATACTACTACTACCATACCTTTTGTTGAATCCTCTTCCACAAACGAAGACGATTTCAAAAGGGAATCGTTTAAACTACTATTGCTAGTCGAACTATTGCTGCTGTTCAAGGAATCGAAAACGTTCGATGATGACATTATCTCCTTTTGTATCTGTGAATCCACCGATTGGGTCAAACGTTCCGGAGAGTTTAGAGTGCACTTGTTAATGACGACAGCACCTGTTCCAGCTGTTATGCTAGTTTCCAGCGTTATCGGTGGTGTGGTGGGCGTTGAAGCCAAACTATTACTACTAGTCGATTCATGAGATGTAGACTGCTGCATGCGTTTACGATATTCGTTGATGGAAAGTTTGCGCTTAGGTTGCGGTGGTGGTTCCGGAGCAGTTAATTGAGGATTTAGGCGAGGATCATGACTGGCGGTCTTTGTGAGAATTTTCAATGCCGTCACATTGGGCGATGTCGTTGCGGTGCTGCTTAAAGACGATGTTAGAGAAGATGCCGCCGCTGCCGGAACTGCAGGTGGCACCTGGGGTGCTGCCATTTCAGTTGTAGTATCTTTGGCTATTGTTGTTGTGTCCTTGGAGTTATTCAGACCGAACAATGCGGTGTGTGAAACATAGCCTCCTAGGGTATTGTAGCTCTTTACTTTAGTGTCTAAAAAGTCCGAAAGACTTCCTGGCGCAGCCGCTGAAGACGGCGTTATAAGAGCCGCTGGGGCTGTCGGTGTGGAAGCAGTGCCGGGCGTATGATTGTCCAACAACTTGCCATAAATTGTGTTATAAAATGGTAAATGACTGCCGGAATTGGCTGCTGCCACTGAAACGGGCGATGACATACCGCCAGGCGGTGGAGTTGGTGGCAATGGTGGTGGCTGAGTCGGTGTAACATTTTGAATAACATGATTTGGAATGTTTTGCGCGGCGGGAGGTGGAAGAGGTTGTGGTTGCGCTGTCGTCGTTGCAACTACTGCAGTTGGAGGCAGAAGAAGATTAGAAGACGGCGGTTGCAAGGCTGTTGTAGCCATTGGTGTTACCACCACATTATTAAAATGAGGTAACGTAGGATGTTCTCTCAAAATTGTGTAATTGCTTGCAGCTGCTACCGCCGCTGAGTGCGCGGCCGCGTGCTGTGCACCTTTCACTTCTTCAGATTGCGACACATTCACTGCACTTGCTGGACTTGGAGTGGGTTTCGGTGATGATGAGCTCGTAACCTGCATAGATTTCTTTTCTTTATCTTTCTCCCTTTCCTTTTCTCTGTCAATGTTAACAGCAACCGCTGACAATTTGTGCACCTTGTTCGTCCCATTTTTCTGCTCTTCTCTGCCGTTGGAAGACGATTCCTTCTTTGACTTTTTTACAGAACTATGACTTTGGCTCTCTTCCACGGACCTCTTGTGTTTAGTTGTGGTTGTAGGCACACTATTTAGCAAATGCATGTCCTTTGTAAGCTCCAATTCAAAGTTGAGTTGTCTCTTCTTTGACTGTGGCATTACCGCTGAACTACCTGTGACATTTGGAGTTGTGGAGCTGCTGTTCGATGTAGTTCTCTGTCGTTGATTTTTGTCCTTATCGGCGGTGGTGGATGTAGGATACGAGTTTTGGATACTCGACGAAGAGCTTGAATTTGTCGAAGATGTTGATGAGCCGGACGATGATTTTTTTAAAGATTTTACTTTCTTTGAGGATGAAATGGACGAGGAAGAGGACGATGACGATGCCAAAGAGTTGGTGCTTGAATTCACAGCGGTTTTTGTTGCTGTGGGTGGCGGTGTCGATGTCGCTGAAGCAGAACTAAGTTGTGATATAGCGTTTTTGTGGCTACTACTGCTGGAACTAGTTGTTCGTTCTCTCTTGTGGAGTTTAAGTTTCTTCGAAGATCCGGACGAACTTAAAGACGAGGCGTTCTTATGTTTTCCCGATAACTTTTCAGATTTGTCCGCTTTCTCTTTGCCGTCGTTATGATGATGGTGATGGTGATTCGCAGTCGACGAGGTGTTGTTTTTATGTTTGGGATGATCAGCACCATTACTGCCTGTCGCTGATGTACTTGAAGAAGACGAATTGGAATTCGACGATTTGGACTTTTTATTGCGCGATTGAAGAAACAGTATATTTTCTCTATGGAAATTGTGCAAGCGCACATGAAGATCATCCTCGCTCAAAGCTTTGCTTCGTTGTGACACGGCGGCAGCGGTTTCAGAGGTGGTCGCTGCCGGCTGAGACTCCACAGAAATAGGCGGAGTAGCCGAGTCAACACTAGAAAATGAGTTGGCTGTCGTCACAACTGTATTGTTAGTGGATGTTTCAACTGTCTCTGAAGGTAATGTTTCCATCGTTGCAGTAACATTATCCACTGCACCAGCAGCAGTAACCACCTCTTGTTTCACATCGTCTCCTAGAGGTTTTTCTTCTCCTTGTGTTTCAACTTTCTCCTCTTTCGTCATCACCGTCAACTCTGCCTGCGGTTTTGAGTCATCTTCCAATTTGAATCTTTTTGGATTTGGCTCAAACACTCCTTCCGGCAGTTCTTCTTCCTTTACACGGCGGAAACTTTCATGTTTCGCTACAATCTCCGGTGTTTCTTTTTTGGTAATATCTAGCAGGGTGCTGTTCGTATTGATCTTACGATCTCCTTCCTCCTTGCTTTCCTGCTTGACTTCCATACATTCTAATTTTATTTCTGCATTCGGTTGCGAAACGTCTTCTTTATATTCGTGCTTGAGTTGACTCGCCATTACATCGTCCGCCGCTATACTTTCCTCGCGTTCGACATCGATCTTTACATCATCGTTGCCACTGGTATCTTCTGGCTCAATTTTCACCAAATTGTCTTCGGCTTTTATCATTTCTCGACCTGGACTCGGCGACCGTAGAATGTCGACGTCATCTTCTTGGTCATTGAATTCAGCAGCAGAGTCATGCCGCTGTGGGCATGGCGCCATATTTTGCTCGGTATTTTCTTTTTTAAGCGCCTCCTCCACAGGTTCATGTTTTGTGACAACTTCGGTTTTTATTAACTCTCGTTCCATGGGCGTTGAAGTAATATCAACATCTTGTCCAAAGTCACTACCTGCAGAAGGTGCAAATTGCTGTCCTTGTAGCGATAAATCAGGCAATTCGCATTTCTCAACGTCAACATCGACGTCTTCCTGAAGTTCCTGCAGAGGTGGCTGGGACTGAGCCACAGAGAGTTTTTCTTCACACTCTCCGGAAGATACCGTGTCCTGTTCTTCTGCTTGTGGCGAAGGTGATTGGGGAGTGTTGATGTTCAAGTCCCCAGAACTCTGGCCGGCGGTCTCCTCCAGCATATCATCTTTACCCGCGAGTAGCAAGCGCCTTTTTTTCAGTGGTGTTGTAAATCCATTGGGAACATGATTCGTTAAGGCTGGTGACGTGCTGGCGGAAGGTGCCACTAATTGTTGTGAAGCAGAATTTACAAAACTATTTACTGCTATCACCGGCGTCGTGGCAGGTGATGGCGACATGGAGTAATTACTCTGCGACTCCTCATGCGACTCCTCACTAATGGCTTGTCGTAGCCAGCGCTTCTTCACCGACGAGTTGTTGCTACATGTGCTGACTTGAAGCGGTAAATTGAAGTTTTTAGTACTCGGAGTAGGATTTGCTGTAGGAACTGTATGATTTCTCAATGACAAATCTACTGCCGGTGTGGAAATGGCATATAATTCTGGTTGGGTATGCTGCAGCTGCTGCTGTTGTTTCTGTTGTTGTTGCGGCTGCTGCTGTTGCTGTTCATACTCGTAGGAATGTTTGGTGGGTGAGGGTGATCTTCCCGGTGGTACCCCTTCAGTTAAATGTATAAATTCCTCTACTCGTTGGGCCACAATGCTTAAATTCTGCGGCTGAGGTTCTTCCACCACCTCCGTTTGAGCTTGCTTGAGGTCATTCATAGCGGCTTGAACCAAAGAATCTAAGCCTCCCGTCACTAAGTGAGACGTTGCTGTTGTTTGCTCCACAGTTTCGGGCACTCGGATGCCGGCTGTTTCCTCCTCTGTTTGATGTAACCAATTGTTCATCAAATGCTTCTTGGTTTTAGCCTGCAGGGGATATTTAAATTCAGCATTAGTGATGTCATCTGTATTGGCGCCCAGATTCGTTTCCAATGGACCAACGGCTGCTTCAATCAACAAGCAGGCACTGCTAACGTGGGAGGGCGGCGTGGCTGGCGGGGAAGCTGTTGCATCATTTGGGGAGGATGAAGAAATCATATATTGCGCGGGTCTTTGCGGAGATTGGGGCGGTTCCAACGAAGGCGGCACTTGCGAAGGATTAGCAAATGCCATCAGAAGCCCTGCTGCCTGGTCTACATTATTTGTCGCACTTTCACTAGGACAAGCGGCATTAGCTGCTGGTGAAAATTCCTTTGTAGAATCTTTTAAGGCAGCCACCGTTTGTATAGGCGGAGAATGCAAGGCGGCACAACCATCTGACTCTGAGGTAATAGCATCATTTTCATGTGGCCCACTGCCATCTATGGACTCCTGACTGTTCATACGACTCTGCCGTCGTTTTCTTTGATTGTTGTGAGTTGTTCCCCGGTTTCCAGCTTTTCGCTTCTTTTTCGTTCTCGTTGGACCTCCAGCTGACTGGGAATTGGAACGCTTGCTAGAGGCACCCGTTGAACTGTCGGCCGAATCCAAAGTTTTGTTGGGAGAAGTAGGAGTGGTGTTGTGGCTACTGGTGTTTTGTTTTTTGGTCTTTGTTTGTTCCTGCTTACGATGCGACCGTTCCATCTTTTCAATGGCTCTCAGAATGGCCTCCATTTTGCGATCTTCCCTTGAGAGTTTCGGCTTTTCTTTCGGTGTGGAAGAAGAATTCGGTGTGGCTGCTGACACATTCTCTTCAGTTGGTAAATGTTCATTATCTTCGGAGAAACTTGTGGTGCGCGAATGTTTGGCGGGAGTTTTGCGCCCAGCATGGGATTGATTGTTTTGATGGGATGTGGCCTGATTGTTTTTCTGAGGAGATTTATGCTGGAGCGGAGAAGAAGTAGAGCAGGGGGATGAACAATGCGACGAAACTGAAGCTGAAGCCTGAGGTTCCGCCAATGTCTGGTTTTCTGTTGACACGGCTGGTGGCTCAGGATTTACAGCTACCGCATGCAGTGCAACAACCTGCGTTTGCTGTACAACTTGGCTATCAACTGTTGGTGCCGCGTTACCTTCGGGTTGTGAGGTATTAAGGGATTGTAAAGCCGAGGCTGCCATTGTTGCGTCTTGCGAAGGCTCGACAACAATTGAAGTTATTGGGGCTGGCGCTAGTGGTTGTGGCTGCTGGATCGTCGGTGGTATCAACAGTTGATGATGATGCTGCTGCTGCTGTTGTTGATGCATCGGTTGGTTCGCTAAAAACAAAGTTCCTTGGGGCGGACGTTGTTCCTGTTGTTGATCAATTTCAATGCCTGGGATATTGGATGGAGCCACCGCTTGAGGTAATACACTAAAAATCTGTTGTTGAGGTGGTTGCTGCTGATGCGGCAGCTGCTGCGGCATTAGTTGAATAGGCTGCGCTTGGGGAGACTGTATCAGTGCTGGCTGCTGATGTTGTTGCGGCATATCTGTTGCTAGTATAAGAGGAGTAGGCAGAGACTGCATCAATTGTTGTTGCTGTTGTTGTGGCAAAATCTGCGCAGGCTTCAAGTGATGTTGCTGTTGTTGCTGATGCTGCTGAGGTGTCTGTTGTATGGGCGAGTGCATGTGCTGCGTGGGTGAAGGTATAGATACCGATGGCGATGACGACGATGTACATATTCCCGAATCTTGTACAATGCTTGTCAACGTGGATGAGGTCGAGGAGGCATTACTTAGATTGCTATTGCAGGACGCCGTTATAGGTAACAGAACTGTGGGATTGTTGGTGTTAATAACAGCAGTTTTGTTTATCTTAGGACCCACGAGCAAGTGATTGGGACTGTTAAGTCCCAACGCCACTGTCACTGGCGGCGTCGGTGTCATCGCTAACGGAGTTACTCCGCCGCCCATATTACTGTCGCCACTCGATGACGTCGACCTGTTGCGATTAAGGTTCTGTTGATTAGCTTTTCGTTGTTTTGCGGTCAGCGTTCCTGTAGCTGATGAAGAACTTCCTCCTCCATTCAGTGCCAGAGATTTGCGCCCGGTATTCGATTTTGCCGCCGGCGGCAATTGAGGTAACGGAGGTCCAAATATACAATCTTTGCTCAATCCACAGGCGCAAGGGGTACTCGTTGGCTGGATGACCATAGCATTTGATTTCTTATTCTCCACCGCCAGCAAATCATGGGGTTCGTGGCGCACAGTAATTTCGGTACTGGCCCTGATGTCGGTCAAAGCCACAATAAACAAATGGATGGTGCCCTTTTCGAATAAATGTTGTATCTCTGCATTTGGACGGCATGATCTTCGAACGAATCTCGCCTCGTTACCGTACGTTCGTGTGTCCACACATATTTCCGGTCCTTTCAAGTACGTGGGCGGGGGACTCAACTGAGCTGGTAAAGTCGTAGTGGTTGTGGTATAGGTGCCATCTGGGTTCAGGGTGGTAGTGGTGGTCGTAGCTGTATGGCTCATGCCCTGTTGAGTGGCCGTCATCACTTCTACACCCTGCAGCTTATAGAAGAATATGAAGGGCCCGGGAGTTTTGTGGGGCTTGTAACTGGCCATATGGTAGTTGTTGGGAGGCGGCGTATTCATATTCATAGATGCGTTTTGAGTTTTATACTGCGTGGTGAGCATGTATTTACCCCTCAGTTCGCAGATGGGCGAGTTAGGTCCAATATCTAGGTTGCTGATGAGTATTTTGCCTCCGGCATGAGGCACTGTTGTAGCCCGATTCTCCAGATTACCCGTGCTAAATTCTTTCAGTGCTGGATTTTCCGTATTTATGATATTGTGCAACAGGGATGGCTGCTTGGTGATGGCATGCAGACGCGCTCGCAATTCAGGAGAATAATGGTTAGTTACTGCCAATTCATAATTCTCGATCCATTGCCTCAGGTTAGCTGCGTGTTTTTCGGCAGCGGTCATACCAGCTGTACTGCCTCCCTCATGGGTGGCTTTCTTGCGTTTAGTATTTTTTTTTGTATCCTTACGCGCTGCCTTGCTCGTCGAAGCCGATGTACCGGCTGCCATTTTATCTGCCTTTTTGGACTTTTTACCTGATACGGACTCTTTAACCTTCTTGAGCACCTTGGAGCCCTTTTTGAAGTTATTTCCTCCCGGTGATAAGTGCTGTAGCCCACCACCAGGTGCATCACCTTGGCCACTGCCGGTTAAGCTGAAACCCACACCCACACCAGCTGACAAACGTTGTTGGGCTGTTAATACGTCGTTAGGTAGAAGGTTAGCTACACCACCAACGCCGCCGGCGCCACCAGTACCACTTGCAGAACCAGCTGCTCCCATGGTATTGGCGGCAGCTGCCGCTTGAGCCAACATTAATTGAGTTTGTTCCTTACGCTTTTGCACCTGCAGTGCTCGGGCTCGTGCTTTATCCACTGGGCGGGGTTGACACAACTCACAGAGATATTCGTCTGGAATATTTTGACGATCGATGCCCATGCAGTCGACGTGTTGCCAAGCGCTGGAAAAAGAAACAAACAAAAAAACAGAAAGAATGAACAATTTTATTTTTGATTTATGTGAACCAATATAGCATTCTTATGGATATTTCTTATAATTAAATAATTAATTAGTTAAAATTGTAGTTGACCGGGCGAAAATGGTAAAAATCCACAATTCCCAAATACCCCATAAACACTAATTTCTAAATGTAGTTGATGCCCACTTTGTAATTTTTTCGAATCATACTAATGTATGGTGTTTATGATGTTGGATTTAATCTAGGACTACACCACTCGTTTTCATAATTAACTTACCAACACTTATCACAGCATATCATATAACCGTCATCATGAGTCAGATCGCAAATACAACGCGTAATAGAATCATCTTCGGCTTCAGCTTCGGGAGCAGTTTCTGTCTCTTCGCCAGGATCAATGTCGCCCACCACTAATCTAGAACTGTTACTTATCGCTGAATAAGCATCGTCGTCCTGCTGCAGTCGGGCTACTAAACAAAAAATGAAATAATATTAATGAAACAGTTTGAATGAAGGCAAGGAAAGAAATTCGAACAGTAAACTTACATTGTGAACTGTACATCGTGTAGTTTGAAGTACTCGCTCCACCTGGAGCACCATTGTTAGCAACAGGTCCTGTTGTAGCTGCAACAGCACCTATGCCGCCCAAAGACCACTGGTGTTGCTGTGAACTCTGCGCTGACAAGCAATTGCCAACTGCAACCATGCTCGTAGCATTAACATGAGTAGGCGGTGGTAACTGCACGGCAAATGTAGTAGGCAATTCCAAGGGCATTGGATTAGCATACGTGTGGTCCAATAACACGGCATGCAAAATTTGCAGACGTATATCCTCGGTGTCCACCGGTACTGGCCGCATTTCCTCACCAATAATATCGTCATTATCATTGGAGGAAATATTTGCTCCTGGCAATGTTTTCGACGCTTGCAAATGTATGACTTGGGCCTGAGGCTCCACACTGGCAGCCTGCGGCGGCAGAGATGGTTGTCGGGGAGGCAATGACGATGTACTGATGGCTTGCATACCCATTAATGCCGATGGCACTGAGGAAGGCAACATTGCCGATGATGACAATGATGATGATGATGTTGCAATATTTCCTGGTCCTGTGTGTGCATTTTGAGCTGCTGCTGTAGCTGCTAGATTACTATGACTACCACGCAGGGAATTGTGATTACTAGTGTTACTATTGTTGTTGCAAGACATTAATGTTGTGGTCATGGTAGCACCACAATTGGACATGGTGGCAATAGAGAAGATGGTGTTGATGTTGTTGTTGATAGAAGTAACAACATTTGAACCAGGAGTAGTAGTGGTAGTAGAGGTAATTAAAGTATTTGCGGTTGTTAGAGACGTACAAGAGGGTAAAGGGATAATAAAATCGATTAGTGATGTTGCTGTAGGGGAAGAATTTGTTGCATATATTGTGGCCGTTGTGGGGGCTACAAATGTATAATTTTGGTGATAATCTTTAATGCTGCTGTTGTTATATACAAATATATATAATTTTTTTTTATGTGAAACATTTAATTATGAAGATATATTTAGATTAATGTATTCAATGATTTCATGCATGACATCAATTGTGTGTTTGCCGCATATAGCATTAATATGTGAATTAAATTAAAGTAAAAAGAGAAAAAAAAGTATACGATTTAGAAATAGAATTACAATAACTTATAAGCCATATTATTTCTAATAAATCCCTCAGGGCTTACTTTCACCTAACGTTCTAACTCTCTATTCTTTAAAAAAAACACACAGACACACACGAAGACGTAAGCAGTATTTCGGGAATTTCTAACTGGACGGACATAAATTATGTGACTAACCAAAAGTTAGAAGTAATACTTAGCTTCTGAAGAGGACTAAAAAGGATGACTAATATTTTGAACCCAACTTAGATCATGTAACGAATAAGTTTTTGGCTACGTATTTTTCATTCTTCTTCTATGCTTCATCCTTTTGTATGTTAGTACACTCGACTGTCTTAGCATTTAGCACTCATCACATTTGATTCAATATATCACAGGATAAAGTGTAAGCACTATCATTAACTTAAGCAAACCTTTTTTTCTGCATAAAATCGATACTATATTAAAATTTCTGTAATACACTACATTGTAACTTATTACTTTTATCATACCAACTGTTCATTTAACAAAAAAAAATCTAATTAACATATAATTTCTAAATCTGATTTTTTATCTGAATTACTAACAAATAACTTAATCATCTTTAAAACATTCGTCGAATGAAATCAAAAGTATACCCCAGAAAATCAATTACGAAAATTTCGAAATTTGCTCACAACTATTTATTACGGTATATTATTTTTTTGACGCCCTATGCTCCAATGGGAGTTAGAGGAACACATATATATATATATTATTTTTTTAAAGTTCATTCCCTCAACTGAATCTGTGCCCCCATTACCACCAAAATATCTACAAATTTTAGATTAATTCGATAAAAATAATTTTACTCACTTGGCTTTATAATACTCCGTGGATTTTCGTGACATTGAAGATTCATGCAATTTGCGTTCCATTGACTGAGAACGCGAATTCGGCGCACTCTGTGCCTGGCGCGACGATGATGAGGAGACGGCGGCCACCGGAATACCAACCGCAACAGTACTCCCTCCTCCTCCTACTGTCCCAGAATGTGGTGTTATGGTGGTCATACTATTCGAAACTGTCATATAGTTTGTGGTCGATGATGAAGAAAGTGAACCAGCCGCCACTGATGTTGCACTACTGTAATGGTTAGGAGATGATTGTGATGGTTGGGTGTGCAGTTGTGATGAGGGAGATTGTTGTTGTTGTTGCGTAGCCACTATTGCTGTCGGCGGATAGAGGGTATATTCCCGGGGGGATAGAAGGATATTCGAATGATTGTTGGTGGTGGTAGCATTTTGTAGATGAGTATGTGAGACATTGGCGTTGTTAGCCGATGGAGGTGGCGGTAACATGTTGTTACCCGAGGGAGATTTTTGAACCAAATGTTGATGCTGCTGATACCTTTGATTGTTAAAGGACTTCTGCGACATACTCTGTAAAATGCGGGCCGACAACTCGTCCGTCATTTGGGTGCCATTAACCATCATTATGTCATCGGATAACATAGTATGGGATGTTGCAGCGGCTGCATTGCTTGCTGCTGCTGCACTTGCCGCCGCCTGATGTTGCTGCTGTGTGGCGAATAAGTGGTTGTTGCCCCCGCTACCACTTGCCCCATCTACAGTCTCATAGTTTTGCAAACTCTGATATTGGGGATGATGTTGCTGCTGTTTTATGTGAATTTTTTGTGGTGTCATAGGTTGGGGCGATTGCTGCTGTTGTTGTATAATGGTACCTTGAGCATTCACAAACTTTATGTTGCTATTATTGGATGAAGATGGTTGGAACTGTTGTTGCGTCTGCGCCGACGTTTGGCTTAGCGTCGTTTTCTGGTGCAGCTGCGTGCCAGGCGGCAATTGAGCTGCCATATTGGTGGTTGCATATTTGGAATTTATTTTGTTTACCTTGGTTGTGTTTCCTCCAACCACCGGTCCTGTCGTTGCCTTGTGATGATGGTTAATGTAGCCGGATGGGGTAGGCTGCAACTGTTGCTGTTGATGGTGTTGTTGTTGGTTGGTAATTAAAGAGCTATTTTGATTGTGCTGCTGTTGCTGTTGGTGTGGCAATGTTGCTATTGCCACAGCGCCAGCGCTGTTGATAATAGCATTCGTGTACTGTTTAACAAACTTGGATTTACCGCCCCCCTTAACATGATGCTGCTGCTGCTGCTGTTGTTGTACGGATGCTAATTGTTGCTGATGAGGAATATTTTGTTGCTGTTGGTGTTGCAACGCCGCATTGGCTGTTGTTTGGGTAATGAATGTCTTAACGCCCTGTGTTCCATGCAGATTATTTATCAACTTAGCTGTGGTGTTGTTGTTATTGCTCATCCTAAGGGTACCCGTGGTTTTCTTAATAACATTTCCACCAGGTCCTAGAGTTGATTTTGTGATCGTACTGTTTGTGGTAACAAACTTGTGCGGCTGCTGTAACACCATTGTCTGAGCCGTGTTAGGCGTGTTGGATATAACCCCAGTATGGTTCATATTGTTGGCCGCACCGGACGCCGTATGAACTCTAGTAGTGGTAGCAAGCATTTGGGCATTACGATTACCAGTAGTTATTTGTAGCTTTTGCTGACCTCCAAGTCCGCCAGTAATCTGTTGCACGTACTGTTGGCTATTGGTGGTTTGTTTCAGAGGAGAATTTTTCAAACTTCCACCAAGGCTTGTAGAGGCCACAGAAAGCTTTTGATGTTTGCCTAGAGCTGCCGCAGCGGCTGGATTGGATGCTGGCGATGCCGTATACACATGTTTGGCATTGACAAAATTTATGGTTTGTGCTGTAGCCGTTGGCGATGGCTGCTGTCCAGTTACTGCCGCTGCAGCCCCTTGTTGTTTGGACAACACGGTCAAGTTGCCCAGCAAAACTTTCGAGGCAGTCGATGCATTGGTGTTTTGATTACTGCCTGACGTATCGATAATCATGTTGCCGGTTGCAGCATCTGTACTGACAATTTTGAAAATCTGCTGCTGTTGTATAACCTCTCCGGTCGCAGAAATCATCATGTTGGCAGACGTGGCACTATGACTATGGGTTTGGACTTGAGCTTGCTCGAGATATTCTTCGGACACTTGTATCATATGGGCCTGCTGCTGGCTAGATTGCGCTTGTTGTTGTTGGTTGAAGTGTTGGTGATGGTGGTGGTGTTGTATTGTTGTTGAGTTAGCCAAATGAACTTGCTGCACATGTTGTTGATGAAATTGACTGCTGCTCGCGGCGCTGGCGTTAATGGTAGTTGTATGAGAGGTGTGTTGTATAATTTGTTGCTGCTGTTGCTGCTGCTGTTGATGTTGTTGCTGTTTATTAGTTTGCGGCATGGACGCTGTTTTGATAGATGGTTTGAGTAAATTTTGTTGTTTTGTTGCGGTGACCGTGGTCAAGGGCGCTGACGCCGCCGTTGAGTACAACGTAGTCGTCTGCACTTTATGGTCCACCAATTGTTGTTGTTTCCCTACTGGATGCTGAGATTGAGCCAGACCAAAGGAAACACTACCATCAACATTAATTGTTGCAGGATGCTGTTTCTCTTGCTGGTGTTGATGTTGTTGATGTTGTTGTTGTTCTTGCTGTTGAGAGGATAATTGTTGATTTTCATTAGCATCATAATATTCATAATACTGTACATGAGGAGTTTGGTGTTGTTGTTGCTGCTGATGTTTGGGTTGTAATTGATTATGACGTTGAAACTGATGCTGAGGATGATAGTTATGGGGAGGATGGTGATGATGATGAAGATGATGTTGTTGTTGAGGCTTGGTATTTACTGTATTATTTATGTTAGTAGCATTGTTTTTTGAATATGAAGCAGTCGACGTTGGTTTATCAACTACGATAATACCCGATGATGGCACGGGCATTATTTAAACGATATTTTAAAATTGATTTCTTAACTGCTTCTAGAATTTTTAGATATTTTCGAAAAATAAACAATGTAATAGCTAAAATTATGATTTTTAATGCGTCGCATGCATATTTTAATATGTATATTAGGGATATAACTTTTTTTTTTTTGGCTGCAAAATTCCACTCCATTTCCATATGGGGAATATTGTTGTGATAATAAAAACCTGGTTTTAGGTAAAAAAGTTTCGGCACCGATAAAGGTTTCCTAACTGTTTTCCTTAGAAAAAAATTGAAACAAGTTAAAGAAAGTTACTTTTTCTGCTTAAAGTATCACGATTTATATCAAATTTTGACATTGGACTTATAAAAAATGATTTGATTTGAAGATACTATAAGAATTTAAATAAAAAATAACTTATTTGAGACAAGAGTCTCCAATTTTGTTGTATATTGTCAGTATTTTATAATAGGCCCCTGGGCTTTTAATTACACCATATAAAAAAATAAAATAAAAAAAAGAGTAGCTGTTGACACGAAAAAATAGCATCAATACTTCAAAGCCATCAGTGCGGAAAATTTTTTCACGATAAAGAAAAAATTACACCATATTTATTTATACTTTTTCATGCCCAACACGGCTATGGCGTGTGATTTTGTATATTTGCAAAAATAGCAAAAAGTTATATCCCTAGTGTACATAGTAGAGTATTAATAGCAACTAAAATAATATGTATTAAATGATTGTTAGGGGGAAAAAACACATGTCTATAATAGGGATGTGCTACTTAAAATTACTAATGATTAATTTTTACCGCTTTAACTTAGTTTTTATTTGTGTCATTTTGAAAAAAATATATAAATGTACGGGTATTTCCTTCCGCTGGACGAACGATTTCATAGTATAAAATTGCTATATTTTTTACTTTATAAATAAAACTACAAAATAAAAAAACGTGCGTCCGTAACGCTAGGAAGTACCCATATCAACTGTAATTAGTACTCAAACAGATGCGCAATTCTTTAACACTAATAGACCGTGCCTTATTAAGCTTAAACTATCAGTAAAATTCGATGATCAAATGGGATGACCCAATATTGTTTAAAAAAATTATTCTTGTAAAAGCTTACTTTATTCAAAATAGATATTTCTACTAAAAGCAAATTGGAAAAAAAGCAATATTTCATGTAGGATTTTTAAGCAATGTTTCCTATTGAAAAAATACTATTTTTATAAAAATTTAATATCTACGAATGAGTTATAGACAGGTGTGGGTAGTATTTTATGATATACATATATCCAAATGGAACAAAGTATGTAAAAATAATATTAATGGTATACTTACATTTTTTACTCGATCTATTTCGTCTTTGATGCGGTGCAAAAACGAGATTGTTAAATATTTACTTTGAAAGTTTTTGATTTTAATTTCTTTTTTTTTTTATTCAAAAATTAAAATTTTAGTTTTATTTAAAGTTATTCGTCTTCGTTCTTCTTTCTGTACTTCTGTCCGTTGACGCGTATGGGTGTTTTATCACTTAACTATTATCATCATTTGTATTTGCAGTACAGGAACGATGGCTTATGTCCTGGTGTTTCTTTTGTATTGTCGTTTGCTTAAAATCGTGCTGGTAGCAATGTAGTTGCTGCTGATGGTGTTGCTGATGCTGTTGCAGTTGAAGGTATAATGGCGGGCCCCCAAAGTCATGGGGGCTTAGTTCAAAACAATAGTCCGTATTTGGGGCTTTTAAGAAATTCTGTAGTTTGTTTTCTCGTTGATTATACTTGGACCACATTACATTATTAGCCATCACATCAATCAACATAACTTTGGTATTAACTTTAATTTTAAATTTTACTGTGCTACTGGTGTGGTTGTTGCTGCTGATGTTGTTGTTTGTTTTAAATATCGGGAGTCGTTTGCTACAATAATGCCGTTTACGTTTCTTCGGTTTCCTTTGGAAACGTCTACAACAATTATTGTATGATTCCACGACGATCGTTGTTAGTTTGAACGTTGTCTCACTCAAATGATAATAACGGCGATGTCTTTTTTGTTGTGGGTACTGCAGAAGGCGCTGACGACGGAAATTGCTTTTAGAAAATTTCAATATTTCTATTTTTGAAATTTTTCTTTTCAAATCGTTGTTTTAATTACAAACTGTAAAGATATATAAATGAGATGAAATTTGAAATTAGTTACAATTATATACCATAAAGATGAAAAAAGTCAATTCTGTTACGAATATTTTCTACGAGCTATTTGAAATTAATTCAATTTACTTCGTTAATGAAATAACTCAATTATTGGAAAGGTTTTGAAAAGCCCAAGGTATATTTGTATCCATCTTATAAAGATGTTTTATAAATAAAATAATAGAGTTTAGTTATTTTCTTTAGCATTTCAAAATAAATAAGAATATAAAGAAGTTCTTAGTGTAGAAATGTATAATTAAACCTAACTCATTGGTTGTAACAGCTGGGTATTTATTCTTCCGGCATTTGAATTCTCATCACCATTGGACATGACCAGACTAAAAGATTTATAAATTTTTTATTAGGTTCATAAGAAACTCATTTTAGTTTATGTATATTGCTGACTAAACATACAAAGGCTCTAAGTCCACTGTTATTAGAAATTTAGATTTTAATGCAGTAATATATAATAAGTAAAAAGACATCGATTACAAAACAAAAAACAATTTGTTGCTGTTATTTTGTGGAGACGTACAAAAGCGATAAGGCCAATTTATCACATCTTTGTGCAATCTCTGTTCTTCCAATTTTGTCATTTCAATATCGTTCAGAATAGTCTGAGAATCCAACCAATTCACATATTTCGCCTCACTCCGATCTGCTAAAGAAGAAAATCGCTGTGCAGTGAGCGTTTGATTGATTATTGGCTCTCCTGTAAAATTTTTAAATATGGACTTATAGCGTGTTAATAGAAGCAATAAATATTGGAAAATAATATACATATACAATTTTTCGTTTGAAACTACCCACTTGACATTTATTCCGCTTGCTTGCGGAGGTCCGCGCTGGCGGGTTAAAATTGGATGTTTCATTCTCATTCGCGGTTGTTTTTTTGTGTATACTGAAACAAAAATGTAAACAAAATAAAAACAAGAAAGAGTAAGAATTTCATTTCTCATAGCAACATTTGAATATGAAACACGAAAAACCTCCGACTAGCTTCAGAAGGTGGATCCAAAAATGGAAGATTGGCGGATCCAGAAACGGACAATTTTGCTGCCACAAACAAGGCAACGATGTGTCTTTTTTGGTATCGCTTTCGTATCCTAAAACGGACATTTCATCCGCCAATAGTCCGTTTTTTATTCCCTTTGGGCACGTTTCCGGAATTCAATGTCAAGTGGGTAATTTTTTTATCAATAGAGCCACATACTCATACGAAAAGTAGATGTTAAGTTTGTTTACTTATTGCTTATCTCCAAACTTTCACAGATCCGTAAACATCCTAGTTTATGCCAAAGTAAAATCCCACCTGTTCTGCCCATTTTGTTTGAATATAAAATCAACCGAAATAATATTTAATACCTTTTCGTTTAATTATCTACGAGGGACATTCATTTGGATTTTCCCGCAAAATAAATTAGTCCGACTACTTATATGCAACCGTCTGTACGCCAACCAACCTAGCAATCCAAACAGGGTTGATGCTGGCATACTCCTAACGGTAATCAAAAAATGTGGCCACAAACAGTTTACAACTACGATATAACACATCCGGCATCTCTACGGCTGGCATTGCCACATTGACGTTTTGCCCAATGCCAAAAAATATTTCAAAGAAAAAGAAACAGAATCGGTAGCAATGAAAAAGTTCACGAAATACAAAAAGAAAGAATGCGTCAAAATATAACTTGTGTCAACTATTCCAGAATGAAGAAAATGTCACAATCAAGCAAAGAAATACGTAGGAAACAAAACAATACAAGAGGACAGAAAAACAACATACATAAAAAATTATCGATTCCGGCAAGAAAAGATGTGCGATGCGCATATGGGTACGTACATAAAACGTACGTTAATATGTATGCAGCTGTGCACAAAGTTAAAGGTACACACACTCAAGCATCCAACACCTAATAATACCATTGAATTAAAATACTAATAAGGAACACCTAAGGAGAAAATAAGGCCAGGTTATTGCTGAGACTGTTTCCAGAATCATTTAATAATTAACGGTACTAGAGGCAAAGAAAATTCATAATGAAAACGAATAATAAATTTTTGAGCAAAACAAAGGTAAAAAAATAAAACATCAAAAAAGAACATCGAAACAGCGATAAAAGAAAATGCCAAATTAAAAATGATTACATAATCCAACAATAACAACACGCTCATCAACAACATCTCGTACTATAAACTAGGTACACCGTCTGTGGTGCTGCTGCTACACGATACATGAGCACAAATTATAATTGAATAAAGCGCACTTTGATGAATGTTGTTTATTTGGATGGTTGGCTGGCTGGCTGATGTTGGTATGTGGCATCCGTCATCCATATACACGGCAGAGTACAGCAAAACAGATACAATCAAATACCAAAATATACATGAAATTGTATGCCCCGCCATATTATAATATGTACATATATTAGATTGTTTTCAAATCACAAACAATACAAAAAGTTGGACAAGAGCAAAATACGAGATTATCAAATGTATAACAAAACCGATATAAAATACTAGAAACACTGGCAGGCAATACAACTGAATTAATCCTAATTGAGCATGATAACGTATAATTCGATAATTACATGGTATTTTATTCGAAAATTAGTAAATTTACTAAATCGGGTTTCTTGCTGTAGTAGGTATTAGATATATCTTTCTCGCTAGTGGCAAAATGTATGTTTTTTACTTCTTTGGAATCTCACTACCTATGTGTAACTACTACAAAATAATACTTGAATTTTTCTTTTTGTACTTTACTTCCTCCTTTTAACGCAAACACACACATATGAACTCCAAATAGTAAAAGCGCATACTCCTCATTGCAAATGGGGGAAAAAGTGGAGGTGAAACAATGGCGTTAAGAAAAGAAAACTACAGAAGACCAACGACAACAAGAATAATTGTGGCGCATACACCGCCACGTCCAAGTTGGAGACGGAGACGACAATAGCCATCAATAGAATCTAGTGGAAAGAATTGTACAAAATAATGAATACAAAAGGTAAATTGCGATAAAATACTATACTCATAGCAAACTGCTGCAATTACCATCTCTCTTCTCTTATGTAGCGCTGTAGCATTTAAGATTCATTGCAATGTGGCAACGCTGTCAAATTGACAATTACTTTTGTGGATTTTACAAATTTATTCACAGATTTATCATTGAATATCCAAAGGAGATTGTGGTCGTCTCAACCGGAAGTTGAGCGCACAAAATAGGAATTGGTGAAATCTGATGCAATGATATTTAATTGGCAGACGTTGAGCTATATACGAACGTCGAATTAACGACGTTAAGTTTATGACAATAACTGTGTGTGCGCTACGAATTAACAATTGAGAAGAAAACGACATATCTATTATAGGACATGTGGTGAATCGGAGCAGCAAGTCGTAAGAGGAAATATGTACAGTAAAAACACAACACGCTTATGCATAAATTTTTTGTTAATTTTAATCTCAAAACAGCTACCTAGGGACTTAGCAGTAAACAATTTCGAAAAAAGAAGATGCGAGCTTAAAAAAATCAAGACTGGCAAGCAGCAGTTTGGCGTTTGGTTAGATTTCAATGGATAGTCTCAGTTGGAAATAATTCTGGGATAAAAACAATCCTAAGCTTGGCCTACACTATTTCCAATTGAAATTTAAAACTCCTCGACAAATGATATTCGAAAATCGTTGAAAAAATTAAAAACATATTAATTCAAAATGAAAAATTGTCATTAAGCATTTTTATCTTTTTATAATGTCACAACCTTTTGTTTTCCTATTTTACAAACTGAGCTTCTTTTTTTTCGAATAGCTGCATTTTTCAAATTTTGTACTTGTTATTCAAACACTATTTAAGTGACTTATACCTACAAGCCTGTTTAGCCGTAGACCAATTTAAGGTAGAAATGAATCTACAGTTTATGATTATTTTCATTTCAAATGATTAGTTTAAAACTTTAGCTATAAGGTGTTGTTTAATGGACGACTTTCAATTAAAAATATTAAATAGGTGACAATTTTCCAACTTTCATCACATATCGTCATCAGAAATGCTAGGGCCAAACAACAACAAAAAATTCTAAACTGATCTTTTCATTAATAATGGTACACTGCATGGAAATACACATCACCAATAAGTTTTAGCATCCTAAGATCAAAATAAACGAATTTGTTGACGATATAATAGTTACGTTGACGTCAAAAAATCTTAGTTCGACAATAAACTTATAAAAAAAAAATACTTTAGGTTCATAAAAAGGAATTTTATTGGACCATACTGCCCTCCTAAGAAAGAAAGTCACATCTCCATTTTAGTAGTTTTGAGATATTTAGCTTTTATGTTTTTTATCTCTCGCGTCTTAAAATTAAATGTTTGTGAAAAATTTCAAAAATGCTTTCAAAATATATTTTTTTTAAATTATATTATCGTAACAAACAGGGATAATTTTGATGATAAAGTAGAGAAAATGGACATATAAGAGTTCAAATTTGTTTTGCATTTTTTCGCAAAAATAATAGTGTTTTTACCTATATAAGTTGCTATTTTTAATTTATATAATAAATAATGTTTTGTCATGTTTGCAAGAACTTGAGCGTGATAAAACCTGTCATACTATCCAAAAAAAATCATAGATACTAAGGAAAAAAGTCTTAAAAGCCGACATTTGATCATAGTAAGTGGCAGATACGACTTTTTTGACTATGAAACACGCTAGAAGTGGTAGATGTGACCATTTTGCTTAACGATTTTCGGCCAATTACAGTTGAAAATAGGTCATTTAAGTTAAATGCAAAAATCAGAAACTAATTCACGCTTCCGAATTTGCCATTATCTCAATTTTGGAATTTTGGCGCTTATGACTTTTTTTCTTAGGAGGGCAACATAGCTACCACAAAAACAATTTTAAGCCAGCAAAAATAACAAGTCTTAATTAAAGTATACTTAAGTAAATCAGCAATGATATTTTTTTCTTTTTTGTATCTAACGCATTATGAGATATCGTTTCTTAATGGGCCCACAAACAAAGAATGTCCTGCTTTTTTTTAAATATTAAATAATCGTACCAACATTTATCTGTGATAAATGAATCATCATCTTTATTTGTTTACATTTTTTTTGCTTTATATATGTGCATTTTATAATCGTACAGCAGATATGGATAAACGCTAATAATAACTTAAATATTATTTAACAAATCCATATAAAAAATTCATTGTTCAATCACCACAAGCACATTATAATTACCACATGTTCAATACTTAGTATATAAAGCAAGAAATGAATCGACGGCTGCTATTAAATTTGCGTATATTGTTTGACTTAATAATAATCTATCTACATTCAGATAATAATCTACATTCATAGAAAAAATGCCACCATAAACAGATCCAATTTTCTACATAGAACAAATATTGTCATTAATGTCGAAAATCGTATTTTTCTAAACAGACTAAAACATATACATATTAAACTAATGTTTTGTAATACAACGACAATATTATTTGGAAAATTTAGTCGCATATTCTATTTTTACTAGTTAATATGTTTCAAGCAAATTGTAATTCCGTTTATTTATTAAGACATCCACACTTTCACCATCCCTCTTAACAAAAGGTCAGACTGAACGTTTCCACCAAAATTGTCATTATTTTTTACAAATCTCATTGAGCGCCACCGAAAGTATTAAAGCGGTAATGATTTTTAGATTGATCGCTTCACAAAAACAGGGACTGCCACCGCTAATAGCGTCAAAAAAATAAACGAAAATATATAGCTATAGTTGACATGTCCGTTTTTGTACCCTTACTCTTAGGGATGAGAATATAATCAAAACCCCCACACCATCTAGAACATGCCGTACAAAATTACATTTTTTTCGCAAAAGTCATATTTCTCTCATAAGTTCCAAATGGACCACTGAAAGATATTTGAATTAAGTCAGTTTAATTATTTTGTAAAAGTATAGTTTTACATGCATATCTTCTATGTAGGCACACTGAATTAAGTCGTGTTTTGCGTAAAATGTATATACCTCCCATGCTAAATAATTGTTTGTTACACTCCTTTTGGAAACTGTAATAGAATCAAAAGTCGTATCTTCTACCTTTACGCTCAACAAGCAGGCAAATTATAATACATAAGTAATTTTATTTAAAAACCGTTTAATTTCAATAACTCGTTTTTTTAAGGATGATATGTCTGAGATAAGTGCAAATGTATTAAGTGGCTATAAAAAAAGTTGATATGTCTTAATGAGATTTCAAACTCTAAATGGGCTTCATGTAAAATTATGAAAATTGGGCATATCTAATTTTGCCCAAATGGTACAGATTCATAATATTATTAGAAATATACTGATATATTATCAAAAATGTAAAATCATAATATCAGATCCGCTTCAATTTATTCTAAATTGAGTTTCAATTCTTTAACATTCCCTAGTTTTTTAAAATAAAAAAAAATTAGTTTGTTCGGTTAGTATCTAAATAATATTATTTTTTATTACTTTCTTTTTCTTTTTATTTTTTTTTGAGGCATAATTTTACACATAGCATTGTCCGTTGAACATTCTCAATGTTTCCTACGTCACACGTAAATGTATTACAATAGAATAAGGTGTTTTTGTAGACCTTCGAGACGAGAGAGAGCGCCTCCTATTTTGCCATTTAGTTTCATTGCAAGTGCACAATGAATACTTTTAGTTTTGCATCTTATTTAGTTGTTTCTTCTTTTCCCTTGATATCTCTTGCTATTGCTCTTTACAAATACGACAACAGAACAGTAGTTGGTTGTTTTGGTGTGCAGAGCGCGCCTGGCCTGGCCACCAGGCCTCAATGATGGCGGGTAGGTAGGTAGGTGGGTACATGTGTCCGTGATGGTTTCATTTGTTCGTTACACAGAGTACATGGGGGCATCCGATAGATACACAGATTACTAACACTTTTTTGCCAGCACTGTGGCTGCTTTCGTCGCTAGTTTAGTGTTTTTTATTTGTATATTTCTTCTCTTTGTTTGTTTTGTGTTTGGTTTATCGTCGTGTTCGTTACTTATTTTTTGTACTGCCTCCCATATATATGACAACACTGTGGTGTAGTATAGTACTTAAAGCTAGTGCGCTGGTGTGCTGTAAAGTGCATTTTTGCAATATTTGAGCTTCTCTATGATTCCGTGCTTCCTTTGATTTGCTCCACCTCTCTCCTCATCGATTGCAATTAGCTGTCGCTGTTTTTCTGTGTATCGCGGTTTTGTTGTTGTTGTTTTTTTTTTTGTGTGTACAATATCTTTTTATTTCTGTGATGTAGTTTGGTATGGTTTTGGTCTTATAGTTCGTAGCACCCAAAAAGTGAATGCACTAATTTTGCCTTGGCACTCGTCGTCATCTATTCACACACCACCAACGACAGCAACAACAATAGCAGCGACAACACAGCAACTACACAACAATGACGGTAATAATGGCAGCAACAGCAGGCAGTGCAACTACTACCAGAGTACTATCAACGACGTACAGAGTTTGTATGCGCCGTTGCTGTCGTCTATTGGATTGTTGGGGCAGTTGAGGATTTATATAAGGTATTATTTATTTGTACATGTTGTTGGATATCTACATATATTTAAATTGTGCCCATAGAAAATTTGCCTAACATTTTGATCGTTTCCAACTGCCATGCAATGCCAAACGCAAACATTTTAATAACTACATATTTGTGCGTTTGTATAGGTGCATGAAAAATGTCGATATTAAAACTATATATGCATGTATATAGAATTCTATGCATTATATTGAGTGTTTGTAAATTAAAGTACACAATAACTTGACTAAGTTTAACCTGTGTTTAAAATATAGTGCTGCGCGATTACAGTATAAAATTATGAAAAAACTTCTACATTGACTAATGTTTAGGAAGATCTCAGATAAAGACAATTTTTCCATGGATAATTTTTTTTATATTTTTGTTTATTTTTAAAAATTTTGTTTGAACAAGCTTTGTAAAAACGTCTTTAGTTTGCTTGATTTAGAACAGCTTAATACTATATCCATTGAATGGTTTTGATTTTAGGCCGGACATTCTTCCAGGATATGTGATACGCTCATTAATACAATTTGAATAGCAGAGCTTTGTGTTGAAGAGACTTTTTTAATGTCATTTAATGTGATTTGAATATCATTTGATCAGCTTTGTGTCTCATTTGTCGAGCTTTGAATTTAATTTCTTATGTTTTGAATTTCATTTGTCGAGTTTTGAATTAAACGTAAATACTTTTTGAAAAATCAAATGGCATGACCACCTTAATTAATGTACTCAAAGGTTATTGCGTCATGTCATTTCTATACACATACATACATATGTGGCGTATGGTGGTGGTGACGTTGGATTTGACATGGGAACGAGAAGTATGGACAAACTACTTACGTCAATTCATATACATATGTACTCGTACATTTCACGTATGCCCATCCAAGCGACATGTAAATGTAAAACAAACTCTCAAGGATTTGCAACAATTAAGAGACGGTTTGACAAAACAAACCGTAATTTTAGATTGACAATGTGGATATAATGAAAACAACTTAGTTGTCTCATGAGTAAATTGTCTTCTAATTCTGTATTTCTTCTTTATTGTCATAACAACGCAGTTATTTAGGGTGAACAGTATTTCATGGATTTGTTTATATTTGTTTAGAATGACAATCAAACCCATAAGCAAAATCATTTCAACTCTTACTGAGTAGTCAAATGAATAAAATCCGTACACATGTACTTTTATCCCCAAACAGAACGGGATCTCGCTCAGCTTATAACTGTACAACTGCGTCCTTGAAAATATTCGATAATATAGGAATTGAGTATTACAAAGAAATCCTAACATACAATGTTTGTTCGATTTTTAAATGGGTGACGTGCAATAAAGCCATAGGTAATCATGCCATATGGCGGCCTTATTTCCCATTCGATTGAGAAATAAGGTCATATGGCTTTATTACCACAGGAGGTGTGGGGGCTTTCCAACTTTTTTATTATGTATTGCATATCAACTTTATTCCCAAATATTTTCCAAACATGAATACAATTGTCCAATAATTGATCCCTTTCGCTTATCCAATAATTGCAACTTAACAAGTTACAATGCCTACGATAAAGATTTTCCAAACATCATGTTTAGTAATGTAAGCTTATAGCAAATTTATAATAAGTTTATATTGTTTCAAACGTTGAATGGAAATAGAAATATAACTTAAAATAAAAATATAATAATTTAGGTGCATAATGTTTTCGAAATTCGTATATTCAGGTGTGACCAGTCTAAATCTATGTATAACAATATTTTTGTATTTATATTTTATTTAATTTTATTTATGGATAAATATGAAGCGAATCTAAGTTTCTCAGAGGATTTGAAAGGAAGAGACTCCAACGATATATATAGTTCGTTTCATTACAGTTCAACAAAATCAAAGCAATTTTAATACTATGAAATTGTCCATCCTTCCTCTGGAATTATTCATAAAGTCTTATTAATAATTCTATGAATATGTTATTTTTAAGGGCGTTATTTGATTTATAAAGTAAATAAACAAAAGCGATATAATTATAAGCCTAGACTTAGATTACTTTAGGGATATGCTTGGGATACCTTAAAAGCAGTTTCATTTAGCACTGGCTGCCTCTGAAGAAATAAAGGAACGTATTCGAGAGGAAATGCATAACATTTCATAAAACAACTGTCAAGTCGTCATTGAAAATTGTCACTCCAGGTTGCAGCAGTGTCAAAGTAATCAAGGATCACATGGATGATGTAATTTTCAAAATATATACGTACTTGTGTGCTTTCATTATAAATAGGCACAGAGTTTTTATTTCATTTACATATTTTTTATCAGCTTTTAAAAAGTAAAGATTTTTGGCCCACTATAAAGAAGAAAGATCATCAAAAACATATTTTATCTGAAAAATAAGTCTGACTAATAATATATTTTGTGTATTTTTTTATTTACTAAACATTGTGTTACTTGTTTGAACTGTTTAGAATAACTTGCCATAAACAAAACTCTTTGAAATTCAACAAGTTTTTGATTGAAATTTTTCGAATAACCAATCCAACATTGGTGGATCTTGATGTTTGTGATGCCGACATCTCATCCTATAAACAACTACAGCATGAGAGTACTGTACACAATTCGTATATTTATCGATATAAATGCTGTTTGCAACAAAAAAAAAACAACTATAAATTAGACGCAATTACACAAATGTCAACCAAGAATACAAACAAATTAATAGAACGGGAACAGAGGAGACGGTGTTATACAAACTGGGTGCAGTTATTCAAAGAGGCAAAACAAAAAAAAAACATATTCAAAATCAACAATATTATAAATACATTTGTATTTAATTGCCATGCGATTTATTTAACAGCTTTCGCAATTATACATCATACATACGGCAAAGAGTAGCAAACTATTCATGCAAACAAATTGAGAACGTTTTATTTTCTATCTAAGTGAAATTGTATGTTCTTAAGCCCCTTTTATAGAGGAAACCGCCAATATCATGCGACAAACAACCAAACTGATTGCAAACTACATACAAATTTCAGTTGAGGCAGCTGTGGCCGATTGCTGATCGTGGTGCCTCAGACTGCGAATACAATCTCTAGTGGATATTCTCTTGATTATCGCGCCATAATCACACAATGACCAACATGTACGAGTATGTATTGTTTTATTGCTTATTTCTTACAGTGTTTTCGTTAAGTAAGCTTCAAGTTTGAGACCACCTCTTGCTGGTTTCTTATTGCTGCCGTTGATGTTGATTAGTGGGGTAGGATAGTGTAGAAGTGTTTAGTGAGGTGTGTGTGTCTGTGTGTACCATTGTGCTTATTAGCCGTGTACACATCATGTACCGTTTGTTGAGTTTTGTTTAACTATACTGTGCGTTTATTCATCCGACCGACCGACCGACCGACCGAACGATCATTCCTATCATTGACGCTGCTGCTGCTGTCCACTTTTCTACTGTGATGATGGTTGCC
This sequence comes from Muscina levida, assembly GCA_964034835.1. NCBI lineage: Eukaryota > Metazoa > Arthropoda > Insecta > Diptera > Muscidae > Muscina > Muscina levida. The sequence goes on along the minus strand of OZ035883.1, from coordinate 112,626,984 downwards.
ATTCATTCATGTACGACTGTCTGTGGTGCTTGCGCTACATTACATTAGTTTCTAAATACATAATTTTCTCTTGTAATATGCTATGGAATGTGTAGTTGAAATGTCAGTTCTATTGTAGATTTAAGTGTTTGAATGCATGTGCGCGCAGCGTATGTGGCTATGAAATAAATATTTGTTTACTCATTTCTTGTTATCAATATTTGTTTGTTGTCTGTACATTTGTGACGACGACGACGTTTTCAACAAAACAAAAAAACATAATCATGAGTAATATTTGTTTTTCTTTTCTTACAGTATTTGCACAAAATAGTATAAGTACTAGAAAATGTGATGTATCTTAGGTAGACAATATGTGTGCCCACTTTTGTAAATCAAAAAATGTTGCTTGTTATGGGTATTGGGGCTTTGAGAGCTTTAATCGATTTTCCGCATGCTGTTGTTGGCTTTTCAGATACGCCGTTTTCGACAAAATTGTTGTAAATAAATTAAGCTTATCCAAAAACTCTACTATAGCTTGTCAAAAATCTATTTAACCGCCCAAAACACCACTCCAAGTAATAAAAAATCGGTTAAAAAAATGTTTGTAAAGGGCTCATGATAACTCAAAAAAACTAATGATTGAGTTCGATTCCTCATATCCGAATAAAGTAAAACCGTCGATTCCGATCATGTAATCTAATTTTTTTAAGAAAAACTAACACAGAGCTATTAACGTAAACTATTTTTAAACCGCACTAGTTACTAATTAGTTTTACAATATTATAAATACTTTTACAGCTAAACATCGACATGCAGCCAAACTTCCACGGCTATTGGTACCAAAATAAATATGTCATCGATTTTTTTTTTAATAATTTCGATTTTTGATAAATTAATTACCTCCATCTTGTCTACGATATTAGAATTAGTGTTCCCCATTTCCCGGGAAACGGTATTCCCGGTTTTCCCGGGATTCCCGGTCCTTTCCCGGGAAACCGGGATTTATATATTTCCCGGGAATCCCGGGATTCCCGGGAAATAAAAAAATGTTTTTTTCTTTGGTTTGTTAAGCAATTATGCACAGAATGACTTGAAATTTGTCAGGAATCATTAACTGAGACTTGGTTATAATCTCCCAAAAAATTATGCCATTTGATGGAACGCTGTCCAAACGCCGGTCCGGGAACGAAGAAATTTCTATTATTTTCATACATTTGTATGACATTTTTCGGTTTTTCGGTCAATCCCGAACCGGCGTTTCTAAAGTACTTTTTCAAATGGATCGCGAGTCAGCAATTTTGAAGAACAGCATTAGTAGATCATTTCCACGAATTTCTGTGACGTTTGCTTGACAACTGCGGAAACGCCGGTCCGGGATCGACAAAAAACAGTAATTTTTTCATAAATGTATATATATGGAGCTTCGGTTTGTTAAACAAAGATGCACAGAATGGCTTGAAATTTTGCAGATATCATAAACAGAGACTTCGTTATATTTTGCCAAAAAATTATGCAATTCGATGAAACGCTGTTCAAACGCCTGTCCGGGAACGAAAAAATTTCTATTATTTTCATACATTTGTATGACTATTTTCGGTTTTCCCTCTATCCCGGACCGGTGTTTCTAAAATATATATTCAAATAGATCGCGAGTTGGCAATATTGAAGAACAACATTAGTAGACCATTATCACGAATTTTTGAGATATTTGATTAAAATCTGCAGAAATGCCGGTCCGGGAGCGAAGAAGTTTCTATTATTTTTTTCAGTGTTCCGTCTATCCCGGACCGGCATTTCTGCAGATTTTAATAAAATATCACAAAAATTCGTGATAATGTTCTACTAAGGATGTTCTTCAATATTGCCAACTCGCGATCCATTTGAAAAAGTATTTTAGAATCGCCGGTCCGGGATAGACTTGAAAACTGAAAAAAATAATAAAAACTTCTTCGCTCCCGGACCGGCATTTCTTCAGTTTTTCATCGAATATCACAAAAATTCGTGATAATGTTCTGCTAATGATGTTCTTTAATATTGCCAACTCGCGATCCATTTGAAAAAGTATTTTAGAATCGCCGGTCCGGGATAGACGTGAAAACTGAAAAATATAATAAAAACTTCTTCGCTCCCGGACCGGCATTTCTGCAGATTTTAATCAAATATCTCAAAAATTCGTGATAATGGTCTACTAATGTTGTTCTTCAATATTGCCAACTCGCGATCTATTTGAATATATATTTTAGAAACACCGGTTCGGGATTGACCGAAAAACCGAAAAATGTCATACAAATGTATGAAAATAATAGAAATTTTTTCGTTCCCGGACAGGAGTTTGAACAGCGTTTCATCGAATTGCATTATTTTTTGGCAAAATATAACGAAGTCTCTGTTTATAATATCTGCAAAATTTCAAGCCATTCTGTGCATCTTTGTTTAACAAACCGAAGCTCCATATATGTACATTTATGAAAAAAATTACTGTTTTTTGTCTATCCCGGACCGGCGTTTTCGCAGTTGTTAAGCAAACGTCACAAAACTCCGTGAAAATTTTGTACAAATGTCGTTCTTCAATACTGCCGACTCGCGATCTATTTGAAAAAGTACTTTAGAAAAGCCGGTCCGGGATAGACCGGAAAACCGAAAATAGTCATACAAATGTATGGAAATAATTGAAATTTGTTCGTTCCCGGACCGGCGTTTGGACAGCCTTCCATCGAATGCCATAATTTTTTGGGAGAATATAACCAAGTCTCCGTTTATGTTTTCTGGAACATTTCAAGCCATTCTGTGCATCTTTGCTTAAGAAACCGAAAAAAAAATCAATTTTTCATTTCCCGGGAATCCCGGGATTCCCGGTTATACCGGGAAAATTCTATTTCCCGGGATTCCCGGGATGATTTCCCGGGAAACCGGGAAACCCGTTCCCGGGATTCCCGGGATCCCGGTACAAGCCTAGAGCACTAATTAGAATCTTATTTCTGTCAAAAAAAATATCAGAAAATAAAACAACAACAAATTATATATAAATAAAACGATCGTGTTGCGAAATTAATATGAATGTACTACAACCGACACAAATCCAAGGGGGGCACACATTTGCCATTATTGCTCTTTTAATAATAAAAATCCTTTCCATCCATTCAAAATCACTCGTTTTAAAAAATAACGTTTTGTATATCGCTGATAAAATTTACCCAATTCCTGTCTAATTTTTAAACTTTTTAATAATACTTAATATACAGACAAATAGATTTTACTTTCAGCAGTTATAGAAAATCCATCTGTTTAAGTTAATGACATGTCAAAATGCCAACATTTTAAATTGATAAATGTTGCAGAAATCACGTGTTAACTCGGACAAATTTAATACTACGTATTATGTAAATTAGCGAAAATTAAAATTAAGGATTCTTTTATTTTAAGACTTCGTTATTTCCCAACAGATTTTACTTGAATTTTGTATGGATTTTCATTTGAGGCGAAATGGCTACACAACGCTGACGTCAAATTACTACTTTATTTGTAGGTCTGAATAAATTTTCTTAATTTCAGGAGACAACTACTTGTAGTACATAGTACATGTGTACACTGCCATTAGTTGACACTACTACGCTTAAAACTAGTGCATTTTTTACAACAACCTAGGGAAAACAACATTCAGAGGGGATTTTTACGATCATATTAAAAAAACCTTTATGATTAAAAAATGTGAATGAATTACGTTGGTGAACATTTGTCCACAGATCTGAATCTCAAATGTGCCGACAAGTTGAAATCAACCTCCTTGGAGCATTCCATGTAAGCCGCATTTTCTGGAAAGACACAGAGGCTTAGGATTTCTTTAGTATGAAAAATGTATATTGTTTTACGTTTGTCCATTAAACGAATCCCTTCAGATCGGATGTGGCCTCCACTTTAAAGCAAGCGTTACAAGGAAATTTGGCCAAACCTTAATTCGCAGAGGAAGGAAGGCGATAGGCCGCATCAAATATCGTTTCTTTTTTAATAGGAATAGTATTTTTTTAATAGTGTTCCTTAAATTACAATTTATGTAAGGATTTTAAATAAAGCCTGTTTTGTATTTACTGGAATAGCAATAGGCAAAACTTGTTGCTCACTTACTATCAAGTGCAACTCTTTTGCAATAGGTGACCTTTAAATTCACCATACCGCTCTTGAAGTGGGGGCTGTGATATTTTTTTCCTGCAATTTTAGTTCTTTCAAAGCTCTTCTTAATGTTGTCACCGCACGTCGACAACAGAATTATCTTTTTTTTTCTATAACCACATGATCTGCATTTTCTGAAAAGACAGGGAATTTGTATAATGTTTTTGAGTCATTTAATGGTCATAATTAAGTTAGACCTTTAAATTTGGTTAATCATCAAGAAGTATTCTCCAGTAGTCAGTTTAAAACGGCAGGAAGTAGATGTGAGTAGTTAGACCTGATATTGTTTCCTTCTAAATTTTGTAGACATAGTTAGGTATTGCAGTAAGTCACCTGGTCTCACTTAAATTAACCAAGCTTTCCTTTTGTCTAATAGACAAAATTCGTTGCTAACTCACAATCGTGAGCAAATCTTTGCAATCAGGAAATTTGCACCTCCATATCGTTTCTACAATTTAGTTTCTTTCAATAGTCCTCTTTAAAAATGGCCATCACAAGTCGACAACAGACAAAAATGTGTTCTTCTATTCCTGTCCCTTTATTCCTTCATAGCTGAAAATTTCCCGCTACGAATTCTTTCCTTTTGTCATTCCCCCATCTACTTGAATTCTCCCAAAAAAAAAATTGCACAACTTTGCACCTCTTCATTCCTGTAAGAAAACACAAAGCAGAAAACAACTAAAAATGATCGCACACTCACACACAACAAAGAATGACAGAACATAAAGTAACCAGTTTTACAACTTTTGCTTTCGATAACAAAACGAATGAAAAAAATACATACGAACGATGTAGAAAAAATGCATACAGTCTACCTATTGCTTTCTTCTTCTTCTTTGTGCCACAAATAAAAAAGAGAAAAATATAAAAATCACAGCACAATTCGATATGTATTCATCCGACGAAAAAGTTATACATTTTTGACATATTACACCGTGCCATGAGACAAAAAGAAATAACTATATATGTTTGCCATCATAGAAGCTTTTTTATAAAGTACCTTATAGCAAAATATAAACACAGCAGAGATTTGCGCGACAATTACGAAAAGAATAAAGTAGGAAGCGCAGGGAAATGTAAGAAAAAAGTGTAAAGGGGAAATTATAATAAATGCTGCCTCTGATTATATTAGATTTTTTTCTTTGGTGTAAATTTAAGGTCTAAAATACTGTGTGAAAATTTGAGGTTATTTTACTTTGATAAATAAAAAACGTTTGCACAAACTTTGTTTCTTTTCATTTACACGTTAATACTTATATTTATACATATATTGTTTTTTGGAGATATTTCCCAACTGCTTTCATCAAACGACCTTTTACAATTATAAAAATGTAAAAAATTCTATACAGAAAATATCAGACAGGAGTAAAATAAAAAGAAGACAAATTTGCAAAAAATACAACACTGCGCATGTCGTCAAAAACTGTAAACACGTTTGACACTATATATGTATGTTGTATGTGTGTTGGTGTGTGCATACCAAAAAGAACAAAAAAATAATGTTGCCAGATTCGTAAGGTATTAATGAAAATCAATAACAAACGCTAAAGCGACATTATAAATATTCCAAAAGCACAATTATTTGTCGACATATTAATAAAAAATGTATTCTAATACCTATATGTGCACATTGTATACTATATAATACTTAATTATAATTAAAATATAGACACGCGTTTCACTACATTTACTAAAACTGGGCGCAAAAAGAAATCATGAAAGACGCCATTTTTACGAATGTTGTACAAAAGCGAACTACAAATAGCGATAGAAAGAGACAATTAGTTAGTTTAATCCAATACTGTGTAAGAGGAAACGAGAAATTCGTAGAAATATGGTGAATTAAAACGTAGAATGAAAAATATTTCGCAAAATTTTATAAAGAGAATATCTTATAGTACAAAGAGATAATATATATATTCTGTTAGGAAAATTAAACATTTGTTTTACATAAAAGGTCTATTTTAACTACATCAACAAATATTAGCTATTACAAAGGCGATATAGCACCATTTGTAAGAATTTACCATTCCCTTTAGCAATTTCTACAAAGACAAGAAGAAGCATACATATTTTTATTCAATATGGCGGCCTGAACTTTGACAACTCGAATTGGAAAAAAACAGAACGAACGAAAAATACGTATAGAAAAGCAAGAAAAATCCAAATGCTGGAATTATTGTGAAAATATTTAACTTATACCTAACAAAATTACCATCATTTACTTATAAATTGATGAAAGAAGTGCTGCAAGTTCAGTGAAACCTAACCTCTTCCTCAATTTGCAAGTTATCGCCCGAGCAATTGTAATAATATGAAATGAACAAAAAGGAACTTACCATTTTCGGTTTGTTTTGGGTAAAGTTGTACAATTAAGCCATTTGTTTGAATTTCAATTATCCATTGTTAACGTGTTATTTGCAGAAATATTACACACACACAATCTGAATTTGTACAACTCTTCTTAAAGGCGTAATTTCAATTTCTTCTCTATATATTTTGGTTTTCTTCTATTCCACTTGTCACTTTTCACTATTAGTTTTTTTTCTTCCTTTATTGAAATTCTTGTTTTCTTTCTTTAAAAAATTCTTTCACTTTTGTCAACTGATTATATTCGTTTTTTATTTCCATTGATATTGTATTCAATTTTTTCTTATTGATCGAGGAATAAAAGAAATATTAGTTGGCGCGACAAAGGTACAAAAAAATAATGTACGATAGATAGACCCACTTTGTGGAAATGGTAATGTAGTTTCCTTTTCTCCTCTTCATGGCATACACACAATACACATACTTCCACTGACACCCAGAGTTGTAATTTAACCTAACTTTTCTTATTGTTCCCGTCCGTCAAAACATGTTGCCAGATTGTAAATTTATGTTGAAGTAAATGTTTTACCTTTTTGTTGACAAAGCAAGATGGAAAAAATTAAATTTTAAAATCAAATTAAATTTTCGTTTGGAATGTTTCTAAGTGTTTGAAGATATGCCGTTGTCTAGAGTTTTATTAGCAAACTCAATGTTTTTTTTATAATGCACAAAAAAGAGTCGGCGTTGTACGTTAACTTGACAAAGGTTAGCAAATTTTGAGTGCAACATTAAATATTTCACATATTAAAGTATTTCACTTTATTAGATAAATCAATCGGATTTGATACACCGTCTCATATGTATGAAGATTAATCTGATTAATTATATTTACATGTTCACTTCTTACAAATTACTACTCTACTTTACAAATCTTATAAATTAAAAAATAAGACAAAAAAATTATAAGACACAATAATAACGACACATGTATCTCTACTAAAAAATTTTTTGATCTAAACGTAACGTTTTTTTTGTGTGATTGTCTTGTTGTGGATGCTTTTTTAAAAGAAAAGTATTTTAAAATGTCATTTGATAATCAATAATATTTTTACATTAAAATGTTCGCAAGCTGATAAAAAAAAAACACTGTTCGCACAAACCAACTTGAATAGGATCACATCGTCTACTAATATCCAATAAGACGTAATTTCTTTGTCATTAATCGTTACGAAACTATTCATTTTATATTTGTAGTATTTTTGAAACCATGTATGGCCCTAAGGGCTCGGTTTTTTATATAAGTACAAATAAATAAATAAAAAAATAAAAATAATTAGTTTCTCTTTTAAATGACATGAATACGCTTTTCGCATTTAAGGTCAAAACAAAAAGAATTTACTTCGCGTTATTTTGTGAAGAAAATTATTTTCTTTCTAGGTGTTTTAATAAAGCCAGGCATGGCCTTGCGCTTGGAACTATCAATTGTATTTAATTTCAAACTGCACATAAACATTTGTCCTTGCAAAGTCATAGTTTAGGAGATATCATCCCTTTAAGTTATAACATATTTCTAAAAAGATCTCCGATATCTGAGACAGTCCAAGAAGACACTATACCTTCGGAAAGCACTCCATAAGGTATTTGAAGTCTCGTCCTTCATTTGGTGGAATACATTGAACTTTGTTGGTTAGTTTAAATTGTCTACCCTTAAAAGTGTATAACTAATTTTTACGTCCATCGCTGGTAAGATATATTAAATAGCTCTCAAATGGTATATCTCCTAAACCAAGGCTGTGAAAATATCATTTTGTTTTTTTTTACATTTCCAATCCAGTTGCAAAAAAACCGCGCCGAATTTACATATACCGGACATATGGTATACAAAAAATTAAACAATATCGCTTTACTGCATTTAAATCAAGTTTGCAAATTATTGTTTTATCCTTTGGCAATTGTCATTTATGAAATTTATATATTAACCAATGTCGACATAATCTGGCAACCCTTGTTAGGCAATGTCGTTACCATATTAACAATTCTCATAAAATACAGAAGAAGCATACGAATGTGTAGGAACAAACGAAAACAAAAAACAACACATTCGTGATTTTCAGCTCTTTGCTTTGCTTTGGCCATTCGTATTTTCATCGAAATCAGTGAAGAGGACAGCCATCAAAGCAACTAACAAGCTGCCATCTCTCATGATCTGCTTCTTGTTCCGCTGCTGCTGTCTGTTATTACGTTTGCCCCTCGTTTCGCGTTTTTTTTAACAAACCCAATAACCGTCCTCACCTCACTCGCCAATCATCACTCTATATATCGCGACCATACAATTGTATTAATATGTAAATACATATAGATATCTACATACATACCCACAAATATATGTGTGTATGTACGTATATGCCGATGTAATTGAGTATATACACAAATCAAATGGACTTTTTTATATAGAAATTTTAGGGCTTATTTTCACACAAGTGTTGGTTATTACTATAACTAATTGCACTGTTCTATGTCCCCTCAACAACAAATTCGAGAGAAAACTTTCTAAAATCGCTATATATAGCTAACGATGGCCCGCTATGACAAATTGAAGAATGCACTCAAACATGCACTTGCTTGCTAATAAGAAATTAATACAGGCAGCACAATTGCCTACGTAGAAAAAATACAGTATAGTGTTATCTACTGTTGGAGCTCTCCTGAGGTATGACAAGTGCAACACAAGCTATGTAGTCACCCCTAGCGTCCATAACTGTCAATTTTAGTATATTTTATATTCTTCACCACTTAATGAATAACAATGCACATTGAAATGTAAATTTAGCTTTTTCATAAATAACAAACATAGTTGACCTGCCCCCTCCCCCAAGACTTCTAGGCGAGTGAGTCTTCTTTTCTTAACAAAATTCGTATCAATTTTTTTCCTCGTCGTCGTCGCGCACTACACCTTTTGAAATTTTTTGATTTTATTTTTCTATATACACTTACACCAGTCTATCGCACACTCACACTGTGTGTATATTTTTTTAAATTTTATTATTTTCGTTATATTTCACCGTTTTTATGGAACATTGTATGTTTTTCTTCGCAGAATTTGTTTTATTTGCTGTTGGTTGGGATATTTTGTGTTTTATTGTTTTTTCCACTTACATTTTCCCTATTCTTATTTGAGGAAAATATGTGTACAAGTTTTTCACGTACGTTCATGCGAAGACTGCAAAATTCAATAAATGGCGGCTCTTCGTTAAGTTTAGGTTTTCCTTTTTGCTGTTGCTTTTTTGTTTCGTCAATTTTTCAACTTTTTCTGCTTTTCTTCCTTCTTCTTTGTTTTTGTTGTTGTATTGCTTTCAAATCCAATTAGAGTTTCATGGTTGTATTTTTGACACAGGCTAGCGTTACCGTATCTTTGACAAATTCTAACTGAGCCAGAGCTTTGTGCCACAAGATTTTGCACATTCAATCAAACGAATCAAACAGCATACAAACGCTCATCCGTAAAGGCGCGGACAGATACACGGATCTGTCGGCGAATTTATTTAGACAACCCACAAAGGTCCTTGGGTTTTATTTTGATCGCCATGTGCGGGTACCCAATTAGGCCCATTTTTGTAATTTATGATGAATTTGGGTGTGAAAATTTTATAAGTGATAAATAGTCCAAATAGTACTGCAAATCATGAATATAAAGTGGCCAGCCAAAAACAAAAATATAAAACTAAAAATGTTTAATGTAATTTTCACTTTAACCTGTTTCTTACCGTCATACCGTTACAATAGCCGTGTTTGTTTTCCTATCCTATATAGGATACCGTTATAGGCAAGATGTATCAATTATAAGGTGGTGGCATCAGCTACAACAAGTTCACAGCAACAAGAACAACAGTATTTTATGACTATGGCTGTCAAAATTAGCTGATTTGTTTGTTGCTCGCGAAGAGTCAAAAGGTGAAAAAATAAATTAAAATTATTGATTCAAAATATTAGATAGATTATTTATATCTTTTCCCACAGTTATTAAAAACAATACATTTCACAATCTTTCATCACGAATGTAAACAAAACAACCATTTGACAGTCCTCGTCATAAATACAAATGAAAAAAGTTTTCCAACAGCTGACATGTCAACACCACCTTATAATTGATACATCTTGAGTATAGGATACCAACGCCGTTTACAAAAAGAAATAACTTGGCAGCAAAGTAATTTATGTTAAATATTTTTTTTGCTTTTTTTCAGTCATTCGTAAATATTGCACAGTCGAGTACGGTAATAGCGAACTCGCTGGGACTAGGCATTTAAGTTCTTCTGAGGTATAAATAATACACTCAAAATTATTTTTATTCTTTTTTATTAATTTTATTTTTTAATTAAATCAAACAAATATTCAGGAATAAAAACAACAGAATAACATTTTAGTATTTAGTAAAATAACATTATATTGTTAAAAAATCATTCAAATGCAAATTATTTTATTTGACATTCTATTTTCCTTTTTATATTTTGTTAACATCTGCAAAAAACATCTGCAAAAAAAACTTTTTTAAACCCTTTATCACCGTTTAGCTTAGAATGTAAGCGTATATAGGACAACATTTGTATGGCTAAGTGCGTATGAGTTACCAATAATGTTCATAAGTGTAAATAAATGTTTTGTATCCGATTATAAAGCTTCTTTTTATACATCGCGCTGCGCCGACCAAAACAGTCAAGTGTTTTTCAGCTGAAAATGCGAAATGTTAAAAGTTAATATTTTGGCAAAAATGTAAATTTTTTGCCCGTCCATGTTGTTTGGCAATTTTTCCGATAAATGTAAACAAACATCGAAAATGGTGGTTGCCGGATCAATATACTGAGAAAAATGGCTTAAATTCAAATTTTCAGAGTACACTTCTGTGCATTTTTCCGCATCTTTGATGGATGCGAAAATATGTTAACATCTTTCCTACAACAAAATACAAGTAAAATTTTTAGCATTTTGGTTTCTTTCAAAGATGCGGAATAATGCGAAAAATATGTTAAATGCGTTCCGGTGTAAAAGGCTATTATAGTAACTATAGGACATTTTTGTAGCACAATTATACATAGATTATGAATCACATGACGCTAAGAAATATGTTAAATTAAAAATAAGATTACAATTTGTTTTTTCTTTTTTTTATAAAAATAATAATAGGATGTCGATTAAATATTTTCCTAGTTTTGATTTTTATACAAGGGATTATATCTCCTAAACAATGGCATTTCGAATATGTTTTCTATTCATGTTTTATTTAAAATCCCTACAACCTAAAAAATAATAATAAAATAAAGATAATATATTTTTATCACCATGACTCCAACCATGATATTTGTAGGTCTCCTGGACAAAGTCTAAGTCAATTTTAGTACCTTCATTTGAAGAGAATAGGTGCAGTCAATAAGGCATGTCACGTTCAAAAACAAACAAATTTGAACATTTTGAAAACGCAAAAACCCAACATTATTTTTTAATAATTAAAAGGATCAGACTCATAGCAGCCCAAGTGATTATCGAAAAACACATGTTTAACTATATATTTTCCTATACATTCTTCATGTGAGTATAACAACTCGAAAAAGATGATTTATGAGAAAGCATCTTCGAAAGTACCCTTTTCGAACATGTTTTGGAAACACAACTCGGTCATTTCATTACCTATCGGCAATTATCCGTTTTTTTGACATCACTAAATCGAAAAAGTGGCGCTCAAATAAATTTAGTTATTTGAAAAAAAAATTATAATAGCCATTATGCTAAATATGCCATCCCGTTCGTTTCGTCCCCAAACATCAGAATGGTAGGTCAAAGTTGGCACTGAGGTCCATGTGCGGGGGTGTGTATTTTTTAATCTTCTACGGGTCCCCTTGACCGAGTTACACCTATTTTTGTTGGGTCAATTTTGAAAATTTGTGGAAATTCAATTTAAAAATTTGCCAGCGACGCTTTGCTTCGACCCCCATATTTTTTCAATTTGATTATATTTTTTGATTAAAATTATGCATGGTTCCCGTAGGGTCATATAATTTACACCACTGGATTCGTATCAAAAATCGCATTTATTTGATTACTCACACATATGAAAATATACAGCATTGGAATCGTCTCGAAAAAATCTTTCATTTGTGTCATGATAGAACCCAAGGGCCCCTGCGCCTACTTTGACCTTGATTTTCACGTTTTAGGGCGTGGCATATTTTTTTTGGGCGCCTACCCCTTATTCTGCACTTTTGCCCAAGTTTTTTGAGCGGTAATAGAAACGCAGTATTCGATAATTAGAAAACATTGTGTACTCGGTACAAAAATTAAGTTTTTGCCCATCTGTACTTTTAAGCTCTAGTCTTGCATATTCAACCGCTTAACAACACTGTTCTGTTATCAACAATAACAGCTGGTTAACAAAAATATTTTGCTTTGCTTTTTTTCCTTGTCTTACATTCCTAATATTAACGAAATTTTCGCTAAATATTCATAATTAAATTTCACAAGATATGGAAGTTAATCCTATAGCCATTATTTTGGTTTATTTAGATAGCAAAGGTGATCGTTTATTGTATCGCTACCCTTATCAGGTACCCAATGCAGAAAAGTCTGGATCGACAACAACAATAGCCCCATTGCCACCCACAGTTGTGCCACATGTTGATAGCAGTAGCAGCATAGTGAGCAGTCACTCGAAAAGTAGCATCGATGTAGCCCAAAAGAAGCGCAGTCGTTTCGCTTTACAAAATTGCGATGATTTGTTGCAGACACTGCCACTAAGCAGTGGCAATAACTTGGCGGTAACGAAAGGAGGACATCTGCAAGGATTCGCTGACGATGTATTGGCACCTTTGTTCGCTGTCAAGACCCAATTGTGTAATCAAAAATTTGAGCTGAAGGTAAATGATGTAAGATTCGTAAGTCATCCAACACTGGTGCCTAGAAAGGAACAAAGACCAACTATGACCAATCCAGTCGGCTCAACGTTACAGCAGCCTGCAGCGACATTGCAAAATAATAACCAAAAGGCGCAGCCGCAGCAGATGCTGGTTAATATTGTGTTTGCTTTACATGCTCAAGCAAGTTACTCCATAGTCAAATGTTATTACGATCTAAGCAAACAACTCGGCTTGGCACTCAAAGTAGAGGAACAAAGAGTGGGCTATCTAACCGAAGAGACGGTGCTGATGGCTCGTACTCATGACGAAGTATCATCACAGCAGCTACCTCTGGAAAGAGCCTTCGATATGATATCCGAACGCTGTTCTCTGGCGCAGTCATTGAAATCGATATATCATGACCTGTGCACGACGGGTCTGCTTAATGCCACAATAAATCAAAATCTTACGTTAAGCTTTTGTTTACCTGCCAAAGCCCACCAACTGCACAAAAAGGGCAGCATGGTTGACCCTGAGACCATTGACCGCTGTCTGAGATCATTGAAGCCCTACCACGGAATGCTATTGCTGGTCGATTTCGCAGAGCTTCTGGATTGCGTACCACCAGCTGGCGCCAGAATGCTTTTACAATTGATAGAGGTCTATACTCCTTTGATGAGTTTACAGAGTATGGCATCAGATGCGGATCTTAGTATAGAATATGTTTTTAAATTGGTCTCTCACTTGGTTTACTGGGCCAAGGCCACCATAATATACCCACTGTGTGAAACTAATGTCTATGTTATAGCTCCCGATGCACCTCTGCATACAAAATCTCATTTGGTTGAAAAGTTTTCGGTGCGCTTCCCAGGAATGTCGCTTTTCGAAGTTATCTCGGACTTTTCCCTGCCCACGTCTATTGGTCACTTGACAACGCCGTTACAGCAATCGGCGAGACAGGGTATTCTAGCACAAATGGTACTCTGGATGTTGCAACATCACTTGCTCATGCAACTACACACGTATGTTCAATTTATGCCCAGTGATCTGGAGGATGTCTGCAGTGATGACGATATTGGTTGTGACGTGGAGTCTGCATCGCTAATAGATTTGGCCGGATCGGTGTTGGGTGCTGATGATCTGCTAATACCGGAACGTAGTAGTATTGTCAGTGATGATGATATGTAAGTCCAAGGAACATAACTTGCAAGTGTTTACAGCTAAGTATTGAATATTTTTGCAGGGTGGCTGGTTCTTTACTGAGTATATCGAGTCAACCTTTGCCGGTGCCGCACACCAGTCGGCGTTCCATTACCGATGATCGTTTTTCTGCGGGAGAATCGACAGCATCGGATAATATTGCGGTCCAGCCGAGTTCGAGTCATAAATCAAATTTTAGGTAAGTCCGGGAAAGTTCTAGTGTATCTTATATTTTGATACAAACGAGGTGCAATTAAGGAAAATGTTGGACACAAATGATATTTTCGATACGAAAGAAATAGTGTTACAAGCAAAATTTTGGACTCTGTCAAAATTGCAGAGTTTTTGTTAAAACGATTTCATTTTTATTAGGTAAAAGACAAATATTTAAAAGGAAGTTTAAGATATAAAAAAAACATCTTCTATCGTTATTGTTGGTTTCCCACTAAATTTTGTATATGAAATAATGAGATATTATAAATTTAGTTGTCTTATTAATATTAAACAAAATTCAATTTCATTTAACAAAGCAATACATCCAAAACATTTGATGTGTATTCACAATAAAGATATTCAACATTTTAATAATGTCTGTAGAACAATTTCACTTTAAATTCTTAAAATTAGAATTAAATTTAATGTTACATTTCTCCTTAAAGCGTACTCATACAATCTTTTATAATTTCAGCATGACTGCTTCAATAAGTAGCGACAATTGTGATAGCATCGCTTCCATCGAAGATGAAGAGAAAATTAAAGAGCTTATACAAATATTTGAAGAATCTGATCGTCCGGCCATAAGACGTATTCCAGCATCTGGAAGTATTGATGATTTGGCGTTAATGGTGAAATTGTATCAAGCGGGTTACTTTAAAAGTGAACATCATTTGGAGGAAATAATGTATTTTGAAAATTTAAGACGTTCACAGCTATTACAACTGTTGGACAAGTTTCGAGAAGTGTTAATAATATACGAAACGGAAGATCCCGCTATAGCATCTATGTATAATAATAAAATACCGGGGGAATGGTAATGAGAGGATAAAAACATATGTTGTTATTCGGCCTTATTCCCGTAGTCGTCGTCGACGCAAAACGACGTCGTCTTGTGACGACGCTATAAAATCGGTATTCTCGTAGTCGTTTTCGATAACTATCGGTTACTATTGACACAAATTTGGTATTCTGTAAGGAAATGTGACGACGACGTTGAATCAAAACGACTCTGAATCTGTCGTCACAGTTGTTAGTAACGACTTGAAACAATTTGAAGGAATAATTTAAGTTTTTGTAAATTTAAAAAAAGGTTTTGTTTAATGACGTCAAGAATGACAATGTCGAGTAACAAATAGGGGCTTGGAAACAAAATCGCTCATAGGTACAAGGATTTTGTCTAATTTTAAGGGGTAATGTGAGAAAATTGGTGAAAAACAATTTAATTCCTTTGGAGCACCTTTAAGAATCCTTTGCGGTTGTAGTTACGAATCTGGTCTTCTTTATTTGTAGCAAAAATTTTGATATGGGTTCCATCGATATATCCAATAACTCCAGTAAATCCTGTTTTGTTAAAAAATGTAGTTTATGCTTCCGATATGTCATCTTCATTTACTTCAAATTGTATCCAAGGTAGACAAATCACCTCTCTAATGCATTCAGGGTTTCGACAGGAATCTTGCAACTACTGGCTGCACTTACACTTAGGTTGTAAGGCCCCTGTCCAAAGAACCTCAATGTTGCTGACAACTTAATTATGACTGAAACATATGTCCTGAGTTCACTTTTCATGATAGGAACTATTTCTATAGGAACTATTACGTAATTAAATGCTGCTATATTAAGACTTAAGTAGTTCTCGAATCTAAAAAAAAAGTTAGAAGGCCGGCCAACAGATAACCTCAAATTACGATTTTAACACCGATGAACATACTCGTTATTTGGAAAGTTTAAAATCATCGGATCATAGTCGAAGTATTTTCCTTTCCAGTATAAGATATTTCTTGCTTTCCTCATCGCTTGAATTTGATTCGGGCACAAAAATATTTTTTCATGAAACACAATAAAAATCAAAATAAATCAGCTGATGCACAGATGTTACATCAGCTGTTGTCATTTCTTTCATGTTATCGATTACCAGTCGACGTCGTCTCATTGTAGTTACAGAATACCGAAATAGCATTGATGTGACGACGATGTAGAATCGAAGTGACATTGACATAAAAACGACGACGATGTCGACGACGACTACGGGAATAGGGGTGATTATTTATAAGGAAAATAAATATTATTTCCAGGGGGGTGTGCAATGTATTAAAATGTAATGTAAAATTAGCGATATACACGGCAAGGTTTCACTCTATTTGCCAATGTTGGTATACTTTTGGAATTTTTCGAAAAGAGTAATTAAATTTCCTTTGAAATTCAGAAAATATCAGCTGATATTCAAAACTCATCAATTAAAATTTAAAATTCTGGTCAATTGGAATTAAAAAATTTTGTTTTTGAATTTCAAAATTCATCAAATGAAATTAAAAACGTGTCATTTGGTTTTTAAAGATTTATGAAAAAGATGAAAATAAAGAAATACATGATAAATGCACCCATAAACCATGTCTAAAACAGACGAACGACTTCCCCCATTTTTGTCCCTTTTCACATAATAAAACGTCTGCCTTATTTAACACTGCCGCGACAGTTGTGCAGCAACAATATTCTCGCGACAATCGCGGCAGTGTGCTCAAGGCGTTACCTCTATTTTTTTTTAAATATTTAAAATAATTACGTGTTGTTTTATTTTAATATATTGTTTGCTTATTGAGTTTTTTTCTGTATTTTTTGTTGTTTAATAGTAATTATAATGCTTTTCTTACTTAGTAATTTATTACATCATTTTCTGTTTTATGATAAAAAAAGAAAAACAAAAATTCTTTTTCACTTTAGTTTTTTGTTGTTGTGTTTTTTTGTGGAAACGTAATTGTGATGAGGAGAAGAGTAGATATTTTTTTAAACTATAGTTTTTATATACTTTGATTTAATATTTTTTTTTATAATTTTACGATTTTTTTGTTTGTTTAATTGTTATAGTTTTACGATTTTTTTTTGCAGAATTATAAAATTGTTTTTGAATTTTTTTCGATCTTTAACTTTTGAAAATACACTATTGCTGTTGTGGTTTTATTAAAAAGAAACAAACACTGATTACACTCTAAAGTTCGGTTATTATCAGGGATGAGCAATTTAGAAAAGTTTTTTTTTTTTTTGGATTCCATTTAGTTTTGAAGTCGTATTTTGTTCTTGTTGACTTGATGGCGCCGCCACTGTTGTTATTAATTGGCTGCTAGCCATGTACGCGATTTGGTGGTTGGATGAAGATAAAGATGTTACAGATTTATTTTCATGTTTTTACTTTAGGTTATGTGCCAAAATATTTTGCGTTCGCTCTTCGATTATAAATCACGTTGCATTCGTGTTTTCACCATTGCTCTCGTGGAAATTGGCGCCGTTCACAATGAAAGATGTACCCAAACCGTAAAGATGGCCACAGTATTTGGCGTTGTCGATGTTATCTTCGAAAAACATCTGAAAATATTAGAAAAAAAAATCCGAAAATTAAGAAATTAGTAAATTATGTTTATGAAATGTAACACTCCTAACATTTTGGAAATATGAAACTTGTATTAAGTTTTGATTACAAAACGAGGGTACAAAACTGTTTTTTCTATTGATAACGTTTTTTTCGGATCAAATTTTGTTTGAACTTTTATAAATTTATTTTAATAAAAAAAATGAGTAACCATAAAAGGACCTAAAGGATTGGTTATTGGAACTATGTATTAAAATAAAAGAAAAATACATATACATATATAATGTGAATGATTATGTTAAATGTATGTTAAAAAATATTGCAAGTTTTGAACAATAAGATTCGAGGTCAAACCTTTGAAAAAAAAGATAAATAAGTACACTGATCTTCAGCCTAATTGTTGGAAATTTAGGATAATATCTTCTAAAAGAATTGAATAAAATGCAAAATAATTAAAGCTTTCTTTTAGTTTATTTATTTAAAATATTCACCATAGTATGGGTTATTCCCAGACAAAAAAAGTTGAGGCGGACATCCACTACGTTTAAAGAAATTACTACGTTTAAAGATTAGCTTGATTTGTGCACTATATGGGGTCGCTCGATAAAGGAAAAAAAATTAATGTAAAGTCATCCCCCAGTTTTGTAGTTTGTTTCGGAGTTTTTAAAAAAATGAATGAAACGCAGTGTCTTCCCATTGAGACATTAAACGAATGTATTCGCTAGGTAATTCAGAACATTTCACGCAAAAATTGTTAAGCCGTCATTTATTTTTTTAAAAGTTATTAAAATCAGTAGAGTATATAAAAAAAATTTTACAAAATACAAATTTGAAAAGTAATTGAAAAACACATGACTGTTTTGGCCGGCGCAGCGACGACATATTGATATGTATTTGAAAATATTCTTTTTGTGTTGCTTTTTATCACCGTTTGAAAAGTACAACATTAAATCATTCAAAAATACATCAATTAAATTGGCAAGCGATTAGCTCATATATTTTATAGTAGTCATAGTTTTTATTGATTATCACTCTTATCCCTTTCGTACGTTATTTAGATTACTGGGAGATGTTCACCCGCCCTTTTAGATCTCTAGATCCGAGTGTATAACAGCCAAATCGTATATATTTCATAGTGATCACAAATTAAGCTCCTTTTTGCGATTAGACGCTTAGTTTGCGAGATAAACGCATTTAAAGTTTGCCATATGAAAATCCACCATTGGCCACCCATTTCATGGTCATATCCCCATCTATTACCAGTGATTTCGTATATATTTCATAGTGATCACAAATTAAGCTCCTTTTTTCGATTAGACGCTTAGTTTTCGAGATAAACGCATTTAAAGTTTGCCATATGAAAACCCACTATTGGTCACCCATTTTATGGGCACATGGTTGGCCTGCGTCGGAGTGATTTGAGACCTGACAGGCAAATGGAATAGATCCATACCGGACTTCTACCGTGTGTGTGGTAGTTGTCCCGCTCTATTTCGTATGAGGCTAAGTTACTTAGAGAAAGGTTATATAGAGGACCTAGAGTCTCTCTCCTCAGTCGCAGCAGGTAATTTAATATGTTTTATGCGGTGCCATCCATTGCTAACTACCCAGTGGGGAATCGTCAAACTAGTTCAAAAACGTACTAGTTCAAAAGTATGGAATTGTGAACTACTCCCAAAATGAACTAGTCCTAAACTATCGAATTTTGAACTAGTTAAACGTTATAAGCTGATGAATAAGAAAAATGGAATTTTTTAATAATTTTTTAGATAAAAAAAAATATTCAATTGTTGTATGCATTTAATTACAATATCGTATTTTTCACCCACATTAAAATTAATTTTGAAAGTCGTTTATGTATTTTTTCGTATTAAAAATAGTAGTACAGTACTAGCTCAATTTTTTCTAGAATAATACTAGTTCTTATTAACCTTTCTTGAAGTAGTTCCATACTAGTTCAAAGGAGACAATCAACTACCGCCCCACTAGAATTTCTGGACTAGTTCTATTCTAGTACAAAAGGGACAATTCCCCCCAATCCTAGGACAACTACGTGTTAAATGAGACAGTTGCTTGTATGGAATGTGAACTTGTTCACTGCCCTATGGGGAACTAGTATTATACTAGTTCCGAACTAGTATTTTTCCCTACTGGGTAAGTCAAGATTGATTGGAGGTTTCCACGATTTTCTGTTCTATCTCAATCCTTCACTCTCTCCTTCTTTAAAGGACAATCACAATGGATCAGTATGCTTCTACGACAGTCGGATCTATGTTTTTCGGAACGAACCGGAGTTAAATTTGCCCCGACCAAGGACTGTCAATCCAGCAATACCTGCAATTTATGTTTGAATACTTTGTCATTGTAGATCAGCAGATCTCGGTGTGCTAGTTTTTTTTTATCAGATTGCACGTGTCCGAAACCTAAACTATGAGTGTGGGATAAACACAGACTCTCCTTTACCATAACCACTTATTATAACACCCTCCATAAAGTTTCTCTGTAAAGCTTTCATACGCAGTATGGGACCATTGCAAAGTCTAGGTGGTTTGAAATTTCGTTAAAGTGTTACTGGAGTGCCTATTTTTAGGACAAGTTTATGTAGGGGAAATTTTGGAGGATTAAGAGATTTCAAGAATTCTGGAAGATAATGAACAGCATTCTTAGTTTTCAGAAGACTATTATTTATTGCCCAAGTCTTGGGAGATGTAAGCATCACATCATTAATAATAACTTAAACTTACTTAATTTCCCTTTACATCCCATGAATAAGGTATGGGATAGCTTCTCGCGTTGTTGCGAATTAACACGCTTTCTATTTTTATTCACAACTAACGGCACCTTCTTGTTTATCGACGAATGCGAACGTCACTGTTTGAGAAGCTCTTAATAGACATGCCAATTGACTGTCGACAACATTCGAGGGGAAAGAAAATTTTTCTTTTTTAAGATGACTGGAGCCAGGAGTTGAACCTGTGATCTCCCGCATAGTAGTCGCGTGTTCTAACCACTATGCCACGGCCGGTCCCCATTAATAATAACTGCTCTATCTATTTTGGGATAAAAGCTTGTTGTGACTTCGGTAAGAGTTTTTACGACTTGCCGGTCTATTCTGACGTGGTTACAATAGTCACCACGGTTACAATAGACTACTTTGGTTACAAAATCAAAACATCGTGACAATACTTAAAAAAATTGTTACCTGCCAGAAAGGAGGTAACAAGCTAGTTACAGCTGTTTTGAATGATATTTTGAGTTGTAACAAACAAAATTTTGTTAAATTTTTTTGGATATGTAGTAGAAAAAGCTGTGGAAAAGGAACAACTACCCAGAAAACTGCGGTACTGCAGTGACCAATTCTCCATTACGCAGCTATTGTCTAATATTTTCGACTGTCCACTTAACTTGGGCACTTGTCGGCCCTTTAAATTCATTCAAATTTTTATAAATATCTAAAATGGAAAAACATTTTTCCCATTTCTGTATTGTGTTTTCATTTTTTGTTTGTTAAATTCAATAATCAGGTGAGCATTTCCTTGTTACGAAGTTGCCGGAATACCCCTAACAAGAATTGGTTACAAAATTGTAACAAATTTCCGGTGACAAATTTTTGTAACCAAATTATTAGAATAGGGCCGTTGGTCGAGTGCTAGTGGTATTGTTACCTTCCCAGTATTTTCACGATAGTTTTCATCATAAATTTTGAGAAGAATTTCTGAAAATTCTCCAAATATGCTCGTGTTCCTCCTCTAGGTTCCTCTGGGAGAGTTTGTCTGAAATCACCAGCAAAAAGTAATGTTATACCTCTAATAACAAAATTCTTTTATAATTGGTAATATTATATCTAAATGTTTTTCCTCCCAAACAATGAGTTTTCATTCTCGAAGCACTTGCGCTAAGTTGCTTTGATATGTTTCAGACTGGATTTTCTAGGTGAATTACACATAAAGGGAGTCCGAAAGCAGAGTGTGCTGTTTTTCACCTTCCAATAATGTTGCTGCTTTGCCTGAAGAAGAAAAGTTGCTCTTGTACCAACGGGAGCATGACTATTTTTCGTTCATTTGTAGGAGTTTCTTTTCTTTTACTTCTCTTCCTAAAGTTCCTGTATAATAATTCGCTTCGATCAAGTATTCTGTTAGGCTGGTTACTTTGCAATATTGTTGTTGGAGGTCACCATATTAGACTAAACCTTGACCACCTATAGATATCACTGTATCTTCGATCAGAATAATGTCTTCCATAAAATCGTCGTTTATATTTTGTATTTTTACTCCGTGTATCTCTAATTCATATGTCTTTTTATAACATTTAACAGATCTAAGAATAATTGGAGTTGCATTGTAATAGGGCTGGATAAAAATGGGATAATCCCAATAATACCATTCCGGGGAGCTGAGCATATCAGAATTTACAGATATGGAAAATTTCAGCTTTTTAGCCAAATTGGTTTGCGCAGGTCGCCAAGGGAGAGACTTTTCCGCCTTTTTGCCCCTCTCCGTATGAATTTTTATTCTTTTATGTATATTGATATATATTAAAGAATATGCATCATAAAACCATGTAAAATTCATTTGTATTTACTATTGTTTTTTACTACTTTTTTGCATCTTTGGAAACAATCGGCCTTATTCCTGTAGTCGTCGTCGACATATTTATATTTATATTTAAATGCTGTCTTATAAAGACTTAAGTAGTTCTCGAATCTAAAAAAAGTTGGAAGGCCGGCCAATAGGTAACCTCAAATTACGATTTTAACACCGATATACATACTTCTTATTTGTCAAGTTTAAGATATCGGATCATCGTCGAAGTATTTTCCTTTCCAGTAAAAGATTATTCTTGCTTTCCTCATCGCCATCGCTTGAATTTGATTCGGGCACAAAAATATTTTTTCATGAAACACAATAAAAATCTAAATAAATCAGCTGATGTACAAATGTTATATCAGCTGTTGTTATTTCTTTCATGTTATCGATTACCAGTCGACGTCGTCTCGTGATAGTTACAGAATACCGAAATAGCATTAATGTGACAACGACATTGAATCGAAGTGATGTTGACATAAAAACGACGACTACGGGAATAGAGGTAAATAATTTTGCAATAAGAATGTATATGTTTTTATTTAATGCCTACTTACCATGTGCATGCTACGGTTTGTGCACTAATTTGTTATGCAAGGCACCAGGGACGTAATGTTATATAAATTTTACATTTATGTTGAATACAAAAGTAACAAATTATAGTGCGTCTTATAAGTTATTAGATGTTCGTAGAATTATCTAAAGTTTTCCAAAAAATGTTTTGTTTCTCGCAATTTTCTTACAAAGATTACGATCCGAAACAGTTGCCATGCTTAGATCCTAGGTCCCAGCGCCGGGTTATATTTTGTATTTCGGGTTCATAACACACACTAGTTGAACATGAGCATAAATTTTATATATCTTTAATATGTAATACTTTTTTAGGTATTGTCCCCATAGCCATTACGAATATAATAAAAGATGTTTCCTCAAAAAATATCTTGCTAGAAAATAATTTTGAAAATTTATACTTGATTCCTTTGAATTTGGCATAAATTTGGTATTATTGAAAGGAACTGTTTTTAATATGAATTTTCCAATCCCAGATAAAATTAGTTTTCTTAAATACCAACATACTTACAAAAATATGCGATAAACCTATAGAAAACAGTGAATTTATTGCATTTTTTAACAAAAAAATAAATCACTCTTCTAATATGAACTTGTTCAATAAAGCCAATGATTTATTAATTAATTCACAATTCTATTTAAAACTTTCGTTATAAAAAAATTAAGGCTTTCTTTTAGGAATTCTATGAATTGAAATTACAAGAAGTTGTTAATGAAGTTTCATTGGCTCTAAACTGAACAAGTTCATATTAGGAAGTTTAAAAGAAAACAATTTGAAGAAAAAAAACTAATAAAATTGAAATAAAAAACCAATGAAAATGTATTTATGTTTTGTGTGTTTTAACAAAAACAATTTATAATTCAAAAACATTTTTTTTGTAAAGTTTTGATAACAATCCAAAAATATTAAAAAATAATATTACAAAAGAATAAAAAAATGAAAACTAAAGAATAACTTCATTAACAATTCATGAAAAACAACAAGTTTTTTTGTTTTTAATTTAAAAGGAGTTTTGTAAAAAAAAAACAACTTAAAAGCTAAAAAAATAGTAATTTGCTAAGAATTCATGTGGTAAAAATAAAATAAATTACCTATAATTTTAAACAAATTTTTGGGGTCTTTTGTTTTAAGGCAAAGCCTTGGGAGATCATCAATGTTTTATGATTTTTTAGAAACTAAAACAAAATTATATTCATAGAACCAATTCGAGAAAATTCTGTGTAAATAATATGTTCTCAAATAAAAAAAAAATTATTCAGTATCTAGAAATTAGTTAAAGAAATGCTGATAGATGATTCATAAAATTACAAATGAATATTATGTAATTTAAAAAGAAAATCTAAAGATTATTAGAATTACAAATTTAGTCCATATTTTCAAAATATGTGATGAAATGTTAATCATCATTGATTAACGTAGTGTTATTTCCTGACACAGAAATAACGTAATGAAATTTCAAATTAAATTTATACCGCATTTAATAGAAAATCACTTTGATTGCACCTTGAACTTTAATGATAAAATGACGCAGTCTTAATGGTAAGAAAAATCGATTCGATAGTTAGGGCAGTCGCTTGAAATACCCATTTATCTGTCCAAATACAGGCGATATTTCACTTCAAAACTTAAACGTACTAGTGCGAACTAGTTCAAAAATGTCTGAACTAGCTTTATACTAGTACAAAAGTGAAAATACCCAGCAATTCTAGGAGAACTTGTACGAAACTAGTTCGCACTAGTACTATTCCCCACTAGATAGGCGCTTATACTTTAATGTACAACAACAATTTTAAATGTCTCCGATTGGGTATTACTATCGAATTGGAAAAAAACCAAAAAATTCAATAAAATGTTCAGCATTTTGGGACTATCAACACAGCAGAATACAACCCGGTCAAATACAATAAAGCCTTTAGATCTAATAGTTGATATTTTCCTTGAAGACGTCATATCAAATACATTTGCATATGAGTGCACTTATTGTCCATTATAAGTTTCCATATGAACTGAATGAAGTCAAAAAGTTTATGTTTTGAATTTCTTGTTATGCTTAATTGTATCACGACCATATTCTTGTTGATTACACTGCATTGGCTTCATTTTTTGTATGATAACCCATGCAGTCTGCAGTCACTTCACTTTAAAGTTCAAGGTTTATTATTTTAAGATATCAGTCATAGTTTTAAATGTTTTGCAAAACATTTCAATTTACTTGCTAATGGGCGTTTATATTTTGTTATCTCAGCCTATTGATACACTGAAGGTATGTCCTCTCACTTGTATGTAGGTAAAAAAATACCGTAAATTGTAAAAAGTATATGTATCTCAAAGATTCTGTTCTTCATTCTAAAATTATTTTTATAAGCATCCATTTATGTGATATTTTAGATTTCCAGCACTATTTTCTAAGCAATATAAAAATAATTTTAACCGTTTATTTGAAGCTATTAAAAGAAAGTTATACTTTCTATTTAAATATTTGGAGGAAAGGCAGAAACATTTTATAAATGCTTTTTTTAATTTTAATTTGAAATTCTTCATTTTTTTAGATTACTTAGAAAACTATAAGGCAAGTGGTGGAAATCTAACATATAACTTAAATAAACACTTGACTAGTAAATGTGAGCATTATTATTTTGTTAATGCCTAAATTCAATTCAAAATTAAATGCAACAATACCTATCTCCTAACTAATTAATGATATTGTTATTAAATTCAACAGCATAATCTAGAAATGTCGATTTAGTCTCTATTGGAAAGTTATTGTTATCATTGTATACCTCACGCATTTTGAAGAATGCCATGCCTGTGAGCAGAGCATCGGAACCAGCCTGATGTTGTGGTCCCACACGACGCAATTCCAATTGATCAGCAACCTCCTGTAGGCCACCTTTTAGATTTTTGCATGATTTCATCAAATACTTAATGTCGTAGATATTGGGGAAGTATATGTGTAGCAAATCGAAAAATTCACTCTCATCCGCGGGCAAATTTTGATCGGTTAACAATTTAAGCAAATAACCGAAATCATAGCCAGAATGGAAACAAAGCCATTTTATGTTATCGACCAAAACAATGCCTGAGGACATTAAGAGCTCTGCAAAATCTAAAGGGTCAATGCCATCCTCTTCATGTTTTTTGAACTGTATGCCGGAGTTTTGCAACAGATCAATTGAATCTTGGGCATACATGTCTTCGCTGTAACGAGAATTTAAAACGTGAAACATCATTGCAACATGTTACCGCCTCCAACGGGCAATTACCTTAAATTGAATTTGAAATTAAACTGCCATGTACTGTAGCCGGGTGGTGTTTTGCCCTCGTCGTCCATAAAAGTCAAGCCCAATTGAATGATACGCAACAAATCGACATTGCAACGCAGCAACTGATAGTGATAATCGGAGGTCGAGCGAAATTCTCCTACAGGCCTTGCTACCACGCCGGGAAACTCCGTGTCCATTGCTACGTAGTGATACTTTTGCACAACTTTGCGTATGGTTCGAAACTCTTCCTCTAGATTATGTTTCCAGACATCGCGAATACCACACTCTTCATTGCTGGGTATGTTTGAGTTGTGACCGCCCGAACCGTGACCTCCGGCACCACTTACAGCAGAAGGCATTGCCTGAAAGAAGCAAGTGTAGATAGTTCAGATTAAGGTAGTGTAAAGTGAGGAGCTTTTGAAATGAAGGTGTAAATAGATAAAGCATGCAAAAGGGCTAAACGATTGTAGAGTATGCATACGGGACGAACTAGGGATAAGTTCTTCTAAGACCCCGTGGTACATAAAGACGCCGACTCCAAAACCGATTCGAAGTTTTAAAATAATTTGAATCATAACCGTCCACTTTAAATATTAAGTAAATTAAAAATATTTTCTTTTAATATTTTTATTCATTTGTAGAAATAACAATTAGTTTGGGCGGAATCATTTGAATATGCATATTTTTGAATTTTACATTTTTAAATCCATAAGCTTTGAACATCTAAAGGAAAAAAGATACAAGCCCAGTCATAAAATCGCTACACGATCCGTTGGGGTGTTTGGCCGAATTAGACCCCAGTACGAATTGAGCCTGGTTTCTTTCTTCTCGGGAGGATGGTCTCCGAGAACAACATTTATAGGGTAACGAACTTATTCATAAAAAAAATTCTAAAGTGGATATGAAGCGTTCTCTAGCTAAAGTATTCTTTAGCTCTTTAATAAGAAATAGTATTCATAAACGTTTGTTATCAGTCCTTTAGCATAATGTGTTCCGGTGGCAACGCCGACTGTTATTGGTCGTTAATGATGTATAAAAAAAGCTTTATAATCGGATACAAAAGCTTTATAATGGGATACCAAACATGTATCTCCACTTATAATAACTATGAATATTATTGTAGCTCTATTTTTCATTGACTACGATTCTCATGACGATAAGAAAGACGTTAAAGTAAAAATTAATCATAGAACGAACCAAATTTTTGTTTTTGATTCCTCGATAGGAACCTTTTTTGAATTTTATTACCTAAGAATGGTACGATCAGCAAGTGGGACAAATTACGAATGTTCTTATATGTACCAAACAAGAATAGAAGGAGTGCGAAAGTGGCCTCTGTCTACTCGATAGTTTGTATTTCCTTCAAAGCAACAAATCTAAGAGGGAGGCGAAAAAAGGATTTCAAAGAAAATGAGGACGATGGTACCCATTGCAAATCATGCTTAAACAGGCCCAACACCGTGATCGTACAGTTGTCAATATATGTTACGATCTTTACGGCTTCATGTGGTTGTGGAATTCCAGAATCGTAGAGGTTTAGCAGTTTCGGAAAAAGTACGTTTTTGACTTCTGGTTTCTGAATTCCACGAATGACAGGATCCTTCGAAAGGTCGAGAGCCACGAGGTACGGTCCTCGAAAGGCCTATGTGTGGTTGTTGTTGTTGTAACAGCTGGTGGTTAGCTGGGGTGATAATTCTTTATACCGATTTTAAATTTATCGGCACTCGATCGGGCATATAATCCGATTATCATACGATCATTGTTGGCAACTCTGTTTCTAGGATTGTGTCAAGGATTGTTAGGTGTTGTTGTTGTGAGAGATGGCGCCAGCTGGCTTGTTAATTTATATGACATTTTGATAAATCATTTTCCTTGGCCCTTGCGCAATTTGGATTTTTGTAGTGGAAGCATCTAGGATGAGTTTTGTTGGCTGGAGAACTCGAAAGTATTTGAATAGTAATTCATTTTTCATTGATGTTGATTTGACCAGTGCCTCGTCCGGGAATTGAACCGGGCACCTTCGGATTGCTAGTTTACGTCGCTCCCCTGCGCTTCCGCAACCCATGTTAGTGATTAGCAATTCGAAAATGGCCATTGAGACTCGGGAGGATACGTGCCGTCTTCGTCATTTGCGAGAGTAACCTGTATGGGTCTCCCAAGATAACAATTGGTGTTCCCACGATTTTCTCTTAAATCTCTATACTTACCCTCTTTTCGTCTTTCTTCTCCCCTTCCTTTCAAAGGGACAATCACAATGGATCAGCAGATCCCAGTGTGTAATGTGATCTGACTCTGCACATTTTTTGATCAATAAAATGGTGGTTAAAATAACTTTCGCACATCTTCGGATCAGTCACTGTCTCGCCAAATTTGACTGCAATCTGTTTTGGTGGTATTTGAGAGGGATGTGTACCTTGTCCACAATTTACTGAGTCCGGCGCTGGGGTTCCACTGCTTCAGATGGTCTCTCCATGTATTCCGCTTATATTCAACTAGTCTGGAGATTTCTCCATCCAGTTACCTGATTCGGGGGTCCTCAGGATTTTTTCGACGAATTTCATCACGCAATGCTTCCTCTGCTGGGAAGTTTGGATTATTGAGAGTATTCCGAGCAGACGCTGCCTTGATTTATCTTTCCGTTACCCTTGCGTCAAGTGGAATTGGGACGACACTGTGCCAATGTATTATCTGATTAAAGAAGGCACGGTGTTCAGAGGTGATGAAATCGGCCAGACAGTCAATAGTAAGGATTATGGGCAGGTAGTCTGAGGCAAAAGTTATGACGGGAAGCTAGGTGACGTTGTTAAGCAGACCAGGTGACACTATGGTAATATCTGGCATACTGTGATGCCCCTCTGTTTATAACATAGGTGTGAATGCCATAAATCGTGGTGTGCATTGAATTCACCTTGAACCAATCGGTTACCCCTCTTCAGCAAACAGTTGACATCTGGAATATAACACAACGGCAACTGGCGGGACATACATATTGCAAAGCTCTATCCGAACTTTACTGCTATTTCCAATCATTTCATATATGGGTCACTATAGTCTAGCACCGCGAGAAAGACCCAGATTGCACAGTCATGAAGTATAAACGTCAGTTCCCCACAACCATTTCTATCGCGGTCCTTACGAAGAACGTTGTACCCACTACAACTTCAAAGCCCGCAGATGTTGGTTAGATTCGTGTCCAGTACCGCGGCGATCGTGATCGAATGCCGATTTATGAATAATGATATTACGCTGATCTTGCCTCGGAGACCATTGCAATTAAAATTAAATTATTGCTGTTGGGAAGATTTCAGTGGTGTCCCGGACTGGCTACGCCGGTTAATGCAGCATTTGGCGATGCAGCTGTCGCCATACCATCTCAACTGGCCAAAGACGGAGCATTTCCGGAAATGCACCCACTCCAAGCATATATTACGCCTCATAGATGTTAATCGGAGGTGTATCTGGCTCTGGCACACTGAACAGAAACATGGTCTTGGGTTAACCTCAATAGCGGAGCAACTATCAGGGGATAACATTGAGAGTAAGTATAAGCAAAGTGGCGAACATCGGGAAAGTCGCTTACTGCAATATGCATTAAACGGCTATAAAAGCGAATATTCAACTAGCAGAGGGAACAGTCGTTTGGAGCCGACCAAGTAAATCGCTACTGCTATCCCCATGCTGTTTTACGACAATCATTTGGGGAAACAAAGAGTCAGCTCCTGGAGTTAACTCCATGATGCCCCAAACGTACGAAGTTAACTCTTTCAAATGGATACCTTGAGAACCATCAATGGGATATAAATCATTGTTGAACCAAACGAAGGTATGATTTTTTTCCACCAAGAAAAGGTTGTTAACTCTGTTCGACCTAAAAATGGAGTAAACTCGTTGTTGCTGCAAGCCTCTCAATTTAAAAAAACTTATATGTACAGTTTGTGAGTATTATTATTGACTATTGTGATTTTTATTTTCTCTGTATATTTTGTTTGGACAGCTATTATTTGATTCGTATAGAATTAAACAATCGACAAGTGTTATTAAATCGGTCAAGGGGAATGATAAAGACAACATGTGACGTCGAATGAATAACAAATAACCGCCTTAAACTAATGGATCAAAATATATGCAAATTATTTTGATATAATTATCAAACTAGCACCTATTAAAATTTTGTCATAGCTGAAATCTATAGAAATATCCCAAAAAACTTTTGGAACAACATACTCGAGAAAAAATAAGAAATACAATGCAAATGTAGCAAGTAGTATGGAAATATGTGCGTTTTTCGTCACTGGGATCAATAAAATAGCCAACTAGGAAATATAGTCTTTTACCTAAAAATGGTTTGCCGCGCGTAACGTAAATAAAATTTTAAAAATAAGTCTTTATTTTAAATGTTTTTTTTAAGTACATTTTTCATAAATTTTATTATATCGTCATCCGGGGATTCATTAAGTAAAAATTTAAGAAATTAATTTAACTAAATAATTAAAAATCCATTAAAGGAAGTAATTTTTGACTACATCAGAAAAGACACTAGATTTAAGTTACTTAGGACTACTGAATAAGAGCTTTCCAGAAAACAATTCTTTTTTTAAATTTGTATTCACTACATAAATTGTACTGCAGTCTTCACCAAAAACTAGTTCCGCCCTATGACAACCCCATGTAAAATTCTCTAGTGTTGATACAGTTTTTGACTACTCCACTGCATTATTTTGTCATTTTTGGGAAATAAATCAAAGTGAACACGAAGTGTGTCAGTTTCTAGAAGTGAGCCAAAAACGGATTAAGGATTAGCAAAATTTGGTATCAATAACCCGAGACAGCATCATTAACTCAAAACCGTCCAAATGACGTATGGAGCACATGAATCGCCAGACGATGATATATACAAAAAAAAAGCTTACGTTCAAATAATATAATCATACATTTTGTTTCAATCCTAAATGTATTGCAATACTAACTTTTCACTGAAACATAATCCGTTATTCATAATATACAACCAATGCTAAAAATATAACTCGCAAATTGTGCGCTAAAAAACTAATATTGACAAAAAAAAAACTATAAATATAAATAATCATAGTTTAAATATTTCTCAAACTACTATATAGTGTAGTTTAAACAGATGTTTAAGTATCATCCCACTCTTAGCCAATAGGAAACATTGTGCATATACTGTGGTGTTTTCTTATGTTAAGTGTATAAAAAGAGAAGCATTTATGTATGACACACTTAAACCACAACTAATTTGGAATTTGTATAAAAATTTTTTAAGTAGGAGAGGGTTACTTTTCCAATCATAATTATTTGATTACGGGGATAATGAAAGGCGAAATTAAAAACAAAGAAGGGCAAACAAAGAAATGTGATGGCGGCTTATTATATGTTAACTGATTAAGAAGAAAACAATGCAACAACAGTAAAAAAAAAAACATAAACATTGTGTTAGCTATTAAAAATAATCAAAACCGAAAATTATATTTCCTTTACTTACATCAATTGTTGCAGATTTTGTTGCTGTGTCAGCCACGATTTCTTTAGAAAAAATCTCTATGAGGAAATTCTTGAAAAACAGGTTCTTTTCGTAAAGACACAGTTTGAAATTTCTTGAGTAATAGGAATTGAGTAATTCGTTGTTTGCTTTCTTGTCTATTGC
Source organism: Muscina levida (assembly GCA_964034835.1). Lineage (NCBI taxonomy): Eukaryota > Metazoa > Arthropoda > Insecta > Diptera > Muscidae > Muscina > Muscina levida. The sequence goes on along the minus strand of OZ035883.1, from coordinate 112,594,785 downwards.
CAATTGTTTTTACAAATTTGTTGTCGAACTATGATTTATGAAAATGTTATCTTTTGCAATATAATTCAATTCAATATTGGTTTAAATAGTTTTTAAAATTGTATAATCGAAACGGCTAGTTTGTATCTTTAGACTGTTGCTGCAGTACGAAGCAAGTAATGCCTGTAAGATACATAAAGAGAAGAGAATAATAAGTACAAAATGCAGTCAGTGTACTATGTACTATATACAACTAGATTAATATTGATATATTTTATATTATTTATATTTAAACTTTTAGAAATGCTTATAAAACCATATTTAATTTCAATGCATATGTACATTTATACATTTATAATATAAATAACAAAAAATGTTGAGCTAGTTACACTTGTTGCCACTAGAAGAGTCTTTTCCTACAATTTTAAAAAAATTGTTTTATTGTAAGACAAAAGAAGCAACGTTATTTTATAAATAGATACGGCGTAGAACAAAAGCTACGTCAATTCAATTGATAGAAGATCTAGAAGACAGGTTTAATTATAAATAAACCACTATCCGGCTGAGTTAGAACTTAAAGGGATCGAAGACGTACAGTACATGCTGTTAATGTGAATACAAAACGGTATATTGTCTCTTAACAGATTTTTTTTTCTTCGCTGCTTTATTTATCGTTTATTTAGCGATATTGGTTTCACCAAGATCAGACAAAATGCAACACCACATCATTCATTTTGGCAAAAGTTTAAATGTCCAATTTTCATTATTTCACACATGCCAATCCAAAGTTTTGAAATATCATTAAGACGGAACGACATATAAGCTTTTTATAAAGTCCTTTAATAGACTTCCACTTATCTCAGACAGTTTATTCTTTGCCAACTTGTTTTAAAAGTCCTAAAGGACATACCAAATAAAAAAAATCCATTAAAAACGCTTATATATATTTAATAAATATAAAACTTTTTATGAACCAATTAATTAATTCACTTCAATTATTTATAATCAATTGTTATAATCGTGCAATTATGATGGATATACACGATATTATTTCAATTACCAATTTCTATGAATTCTAAATAGTGTTTCTAACAATTAATCTGATATCAATTCAAGGTTTGAAATAATAATAACTGAACTTTTTTTTTATTATTATTACTAGGCACAAAATTTAGTAATGAAATTTAGTAAAGTGTATAGAACGGCAAACGCCATAGACATAATCTACTAAGGTCCAGTTCAGTTTTTTTGCTTTATCCTACAACAGTAGCTTCGAACTACCGTTCACATTTCAGCGTCATATGCCTTATATCGAAGTTAAGGATTACTGATGCCAAAAACTGCCATAGTCTCTGCGAGAGCGGCAGCAGCTTCTAACGATTAATTTCATATCCGAATTGTATATAACTAACGCTCGTATATTTTTTTGGACCAAAAACAGTACATTTCACTGAAATTTTTTAAAAAAGCAGTACATCAATTTGGAAAAGCATTATTTTTCGCAGTATATATTTTATTCAATATATAACAAACAATTAACAATATTTTTCATCATCTGAATCATTTCCATCAGAATCAGCTTGAAGAAATTTGAATAAGCAATACCGGCTTCGTTTTAAGGTAATTGTAGAATCTCCTTCAATGTTTGCACATATAGTCGGGTTTTGTCTGGCGTCCATGTTTTGTTCACTGCAGAGAAAATTCGTTCCACTGATGCTGAAGTTCCTGGCAAACATAAAGTATATTCAACGAACGTGGCCATTTCTTTGAATTGGCAAACAGAGTTATTGAGATGAATAAATATCTCCATCCACCTATCCTCAATCGAAACATCGTCTTCTCTCCATTGCATAATTTTGTCGCTCGTACAATAGTATTTGATATATCGAAATTGGGTATGCAAAATTTACCTCATTTTCATTGGCAATGAACAATTTGTATTCGCTCAACTTGTTCATAACGGCTTCGACGTCATTCCATGTTGGTGAATTCGCTATTCGCATATTTTATTTATATTATGTACCGAAAAACAGTATTTTGAGGGAAAAGGCAGTACGCAGTTTTTGATGTCGAAAAACAGTACAGATACGAGCCTTATATATAACTTATATCGCATTAAAGCGTCACTAGCGATAATAAATCAAATCAGTAGAAATAACTAATCATACCTTGTCAAGGCTGCATTTTGCATTGAGATGTTGACCCTGGTAAATAGATCTGACCTAGGTTCCAGTAGAAACCTAAAGGGATAAAACTTCAATTGGAAAATTGGCGCCCGCCTCTAATTTGCTATGGATATATTTTTTAATAATTGTCAATTCCCTGCCTTATACAATTTCCAATGATTCAATGTAATCACAGATTCTTAGAGAATGTTTTATAGTATCTATAGTATTCGCAAGCTCCCTAAATCCATAATATCTATATGTAATAAAAACAATACATTATATTTAACCCCTGTCCAGGAGATATATTGAAATTCATAAGAATGCACTGCCAATACAAATGCATACATATGTATCTTAATTGTGCTATTACAATTCTCTCAACACCTCAAAAAATATCATCTATTTAATCAATTCCCACTTACCCATTTCATATTTTGAAGATTCGTTTGTTTGCGCGTATAATCGTTCTATGTTGCACGGTCGTGCACAAAGCCAATTTGTTAGAGCCGCTGGCTGCGGTTGCTACCGCCTTTTAGTTGTGGAGTAGATGTTCTTCGGTGTAAAGTACGATGAAATGCAGTCACTCTCGCGTCACTAAGAGTAGATTTTCAGAGGTTTTGTTCTATTTTTATTTGTTTTCTGCTTTTCTAAATAAACACCAACCAACCAAGTTATGCCTGCAAAATAAAATATTGTGTTTTAATGGAAATTGTTATTTTTATTTCGCCATTATTTTAGGTTTGCACCTCAAAAATTTCTCTTGCGGTTTTGTTGTGTGCCTTTTTTCGGTATTTTTCTATGGCTATTTGTTCGACTCGCTGACGTTTTTATGAAAACAAAGAACTTTTTTTAAACATTAATCGCGATGATGGTGCCGATTTGTTTATACGATTCTATTAAACAATTAAACTACAAAAATTAACAGCAAATTCCAATCCTCGATATTTTTTCGCGTATTCTTCAAATGGAATCCACTAAATCCACAAAGAAGTTGTCAATAAAAAAAAGAGACAATTTCAACAGAGCTATGTTCTGTATGTATTAGGAACAGAGTTAATAAAAAAATGTAGTAGGTTAGGTACTGTTAGTCCACAAATAGTCAATGACATTTGCGCGTTTATGCTAAATCAAGTAAAATTGATCTCAGCTAGATATAGATAAATCTATATGGTTAATACTAATGTTACCAAATAGTATAAATAAGTAATAGGAGGAAACAATTCGTTTTTAAACGAGTAAGTTTTTTAGACAAGCAACCACAGCGGTGTTTCTAAAAATGTACTCCATCTTATTGTTGTGGGAACAAAATACATATGATTGCAATGAATTTTAGGATATTCTTTCTCTATCACCGACATTAAAATCACTACATTGTATTTCTTATTAATAGCGACAACATGCATAAATTCGGCTGATTTGGAGTTTGAGCTATGCGACAGAATCATGTAAAACGTAACCTGCAAAAAACAGGTTTTGCAAAAAAAGCTTTTGTAACGTTATTCGAGGACATGCTTTATCAATTAATTCAATTATTTTTTTTTGGGACCGGCAGTGGCATTGTTTTTAGAACACGCGACTACCATGCGGGAGATCACAGGTTCAAATCCTGGCTCCAGTCATCTTAAAAAAAAATTAAAAATTTCTTTCATTGTCGGCTCCCCTCGAATGTCGAGTCGAGTCAATTGGCATGTATAGTAAGAGCTTCTCAAACAGTGACGTTCGCATTCGTCGATAAACAAGTAGGTGCCGTTAGTATGAATCTAAAAATAGAAACTGTGTTAGTTCACAACAACGCGAGAAGCTATCCCATACCTCATTCATGGGGTGTAAAGGGAAACTAAGTAAGTTAGTATATTTTTTAACGTTTCTGCTGCAAATTATTATTTTTGGCACTACGAATGTGTATTTTTATCACCTATATTTCCTCACGAATATAAAATGAATTTCGCGCTATTAGGCGAATTAGGTGCTTGTTGAAAACTTAGTCAGTGGCGTGATCAAGAAATTTTATTGTTTGCCTTGAACTATGCGGTGTACCTATAATTAAGGGCCGATGTTGATTTTGAATAAAACACAAATTATTTAGGAAATTACTGTCACTTCTTTTTATTATGATAATATTTGTATGGTTAAACTTTGTATTGAACAAAATATCGACCAAATGGACGTCGTGACATCGGCGGCACACCTCCATCCGATGGTCCAAATTTTCGATGACGCTGAGGTATAATTGAGGTTCTATGCCGTTAATGTGCCAAATTATCTTATCCTTTAGCTCTTGAATGGGACCTCCCGTGGCATAGTGGTTAGAACACGCGACTACCATGCGGGAGATCCCTGGTTCGATTCCCGCCTCCAGTCATCTACAGTTTTCTTTCATTGTCGACAGCAACGTCGCAGTCGAGATAATCGGCATGTCAAGCTTCATAAACAGTGACGTTTGCATTCGTCGATAAACAAGTAGGTGCCATTTGTTGAGAATCTAAAAAAGAAAGCGTGTTAATTCACAACAACGCGAGAATCTATCCCATACCTCATTCATGGGATGTAAAGGGAAATTAAGTTAAGTTTAGCTCTTGAACTGTTGCTGGCTTATCGACGTACACCTTTTATTTCAAATAATCACAAAGAAAGAAGACCAACGGCGTCAAATCACATGATCTTGGCGGCCAATTGACATCGCCACCACGTGAGATAACACGGCCATTGAATTTGTCGCACAAAAGAGCCATTATTTCGTTAGCTGTGTGGCAAGTGTCACCGTCCTGTTGAAACCACATATCGTCCAAAGCCATATCTTCCAATTCGGGCCATAAAAAGTTCGTTAGCGAACACCACTCACAGTAACTGGCTGACTGGCCTTATTTTGGAAAAAATACGGGCCGATGATGTCGCCAGACCATAAACCGCACCAAACAGTCACTCTTGTATTACACAGTGCAACACACTTTTTCGGGGGTGAACCAAACCAATATCAAACGATAGCATTTGACCTCAGTAACAAAACCCTAAACTCTATTTTGCTCCACTACGTCACAAAGTTTTTTTACAGTGGTGTAAAGTTTATTTTTTTTGGTCAAAAGTCAAATCAAAGAAAATGAAAAATCATGTGTAAAAATAGATTTGGGATAGTTCATGTCTTCGGAGACCTACATTCAAATTATCCGGGGAATATTTTCTCGAAACATTTTAACCCTCTATCTGCCACCCGTTTTGAACATTTTGGAAATTTGACTTTTAAGCTGTTTTTCAAAATTTATCCTAAAGGTAGGAGCTGGAGGGTTCAAATGTTCTGATGAAATGTTCCTCTGAAAATTTTAATGTATGTCTCCGAAGACATGAACTATACCAAACCTATTTTTACACATGATTTTCATTTTCTTTTATTTGACTTTTGATTAAAAAAATCCAACTTTAACCCACTGTATACAAAAATTGTGACGTAGTGGAGCAAAATGGAGTTTAGGGTTTTGTTACTGAGGTCAAATGCTATCGTTTGAAATTGGTTTGGTTCACCCCCGAGACAATGACAATGAAATTGTGTCATAGTGTTATCATTCGCCCAAATGCGGCAATTCTGCTTATTAACGAATCCACTGAGGTGAAAATGTGCCTCGTTACTGAAGATGATTTTCTTCGAAAATTTACCATTCACTGCTGCCATTTCTTGCCAACATTCTGACCATTGACGACGTTGGAAATGGTCAAGAGGCTTTAGTTCTTGAGTCTATTGAACCTTGTAAGCGTGTAAATGCAAGCCTTTAAGCATAATGTCCATCAACGACTAGCGTGAGAGGTGCAATTGTTGGGCACGATGACGATTGGGCACTATCGCGAACAGCAGCAATATTTTCTGCAGTACAAGCTGTACGCGCATGCACTGGTGTTTTCATATCTCCAACAGACCCGGTTTGCTCAAATTTTTCCACGATTTTTCCGATTGTACGCACATTTGGACGAATTAATTGACCGAAATAATTACGAAGTGCATTTCGATTTGAATGCCCATTTTCATAATAAGCCTTTAACGCGTTGCTGGATTGTGTATCTTTCCATGGTTCAAATTGAGTTAGTCTGAAATTAAGAAATGTCAAATGAAAAAAAAAGAACTTGACGTGGTTCAGATTCAATTTAACCATCCTTCACATGACCGGCAAGTCAAAAAATTACATTATTTCTTTATTGCCAAAGACTTTTGAGTTAAATCATTTTTATTCATTCCTACAAAGTGTCCAACCTTGCGTATTCGGTATATTTGAACGCGCTTGACTACGTTGATGTCATTATACAGCTAATAGTAGATTAGACGACGGTACTCGCCGTTAAAGAATATGTATCCAAATATTATGCGAAGTATTTTTTCTCAAAGACTCCCATAATAGATTAATACCCTTGTGCCATTAAGACAGATAGAATCAGAGTCTAGTAAAGCTGATTTCCAGGCTGACATCATTATTTTTGTTTACGGCGGAGCCACGGCAAAATCATATACCACTTCATTTATAGTTATCACCGTTTATTCGCAGTTATCACCGTTATTTCGTTGAAACAAATAACTTGGTTTTATCATCATTTATCACCAGACCCACTTCTGCCGACTGCTTTACAATGCTTGAAAAGGCTGCAGTAATATTCTGCAGTCCTCGGCCAATTTTATCTATATAATCGGTATACGCGAGCAGCATGTGACTTATAAATGATGTTATCAGTCAATTATGATGGTAAAGAGATTGCATGACAGACTATCGCCTTGTCTAAAGCCTCGCTTGGTAGAAAATGGTTCTGTCAGATTTTTGCCTATTTTCACTGAAGATTTCGTGCAAGTCTGTGCCATCCCGAAACGTCGTATCAGCTTCACGGGGATGTCAAACTCAGCGATAGCGTAATAATTTCTGTCATATCAAACTGTCGAGTGGAGCTTTGTAATCGATAAATATATGGCAGGCATTGATCTGTATTTCTTAGGTCTTCTCCAGGATTTGTCGTTGTGTGAATATCTGGTCTGTCGTGGGTTTACTAGGTCTAAAGCCACACTGAGGTGCAACAAGGTTCACTAGAATGGGCTTTAGTCTTTTACATAACACACTAGACAGGACCTCGTATGCGATGGGTAAATGGCAGTCCGGCGATATTTTGTAAACACTCTTGGATCGCCCTTCTTAAGCACAGGACATAGAAAGAATTAAAGGAAATCCAGATCATGCCTTAAAACAACTTTCAAACCGTAATTGAAAATTTCCGCTTCAGGTTGCAGCAATGTCACAAATGTTCTTTCATAATAAATAAACATTGTTTATATCATTTATTTATTTTTTATTCATTTTTTGAAAAGTAAAAAGACTTTTGATGCACCCTGTTTTGTTTTTATAAATTTCACTACCCATTTCCTTTGACTATTCATCCGCCCCGAAATTATTAAATACAAATACTACCTTTTTGGAGAACCCTGCGTTTGTGTATTACATTTGCATTTTGCTGACAGTAAACATTTTTTAAAAGAGTACTGTTAGGTTTTATCAACCACAAAACGGTACTTTATATGCAGTTTGTTTGTTGTTGTCAAAGAATTCGCACACATTTCAATAATAGCGGTAATGAGACCAAGAGGTAGCTGTAGTTTTTCTTATTTGATTAAGTAAAGCAGAAAAATATCTAACGAAATGTATTGTGAAGTGAATTAACTAAATTTGTCTAAATTGGCATATTCCCATGTGCAATTTGATATTATTAACAACAAAAAATATTACAAAAAGCAGCTGCTTGTCATTTTTCACAGACCTAAAAGAAAAATTCGTCCGTAGTGCAATATAGAGAAAAGGTGAGGAGAGTAAGTGGTCTTAGCTGAAAATAACATTCGAAATTTCACAGGAATTGATGTTTTCATGTTATTTGCCGGTGTTGCCACGTAATCGCATATAAAGTAAATAAAACTCACTCTCTTTAACGGCTAATGCGCACAATATGTAAACAAATCGTATGTCAAATTCTGTCTACATGTGATGCAAAAATTAACGTAATTTATACAAGTGTTTTATTTTCTTTTCGTTTCGTTTTAGCACGGTGTTGTTGTTTTACCCAAAAATTTTGTTTTACTTTGCCGCTTTTGTTTACGTTTTCTCTTGTCTGAAATTCTTTTATGGTTGCGGTGGCACAAACTAGTTTTCGTTCGCGTTTTATTTGTTGTTTAGTTGAAACAAAAACAAAAAAACTGTTTTGTAGGTCTTTGACTTTGTTTATCTTATGGTTGATGACGACGATGAGGATGGTGATGGTAGTGGCGATAATGATGACGGCCAAATCTTGGTTACACAAAATGTATATAAGGGTGATTCATTTGTAGTCACATTTCTTTTTGGCGTTTTTAATTTCTAATTTGATTACCTGCGCCTACAGTTGTTTACTTATAAGAATTATGTGTGTACAGTTTGCAACAAAAACCAGTACAGAAATTTCAGTCATGTAAACTGACTGATAAATACCATCACCCAATATAAGATATTGTTGAAGTCTTGAGTTATTGAAATGAATAGATTTTTAATTAAAATAAAATTACTTCTGTATATTTTTTCCCCTGCATGTGGTGCAAAATCGTCCAAAACTTTACTTATTTGTGTAGGGGGTATAGGTGCCGGTTTGGAATTTATGTGAGAAATATTAATTTTTCAAAAAAAAATAATTTTGATAGGGGGTACCACAAGGGAAGAACCTTATTCATTCCTAACTCAAATTTTCATACGTACAACTTACGAATAATTTGACTGAATTCAGTGCACTTACAAAAAAAGATATGTATGTAAGACTGAAGGGGTGAGTTCGGCCCTTTGTGTGGGAGGTACCAGAAGGGGTGTGTCAAATAGTTAGGTTTTCTGAGGTTTCGCCTCCTATCACAATATAAATTAACCGACTAATTTTCATTACTCCTCAAATGTCCGTTTGGAAGTTATGGGTGAATTATTAATTTTCCACAAATAGGTAATTTTGTATGGGAGGTACCAGAAGGGGTGACCCGATATAGTCCATATTCACTCCTAATTCATATTTTCATAAGCGTACAAATTACTCATAATTTGACTGAATTCAATGTACTTAGAAAAAAGATATGTTTGTAATACTATGGGGGTGAGTTCGGTCATTTGTATGGGAGGTACCAGAAGGGGTGCGTCAAATAGTTAGGTTTTCTAGGGTTTTGCCTCCTATAATAACATAAATTAATCGACCAATTTTCATTACCCCCCAAGAGTCCGTTTAGAAGTAATAGGAGAAATATTAATTTTCGAAAAATAGGTAATTTTGTATGGGAGGTACCAGAAGGCGTGAACTGATATAGTCCATATTCATACCTGAGTCTAATTTTCTTAAGCAAACATCATACGCAAAATTTAAGTGATCTCAGTTTAGTTACAAAAAGATATGTATGTAAAACTATAAGGGTCAATTCGGTCATTTGTATGGGAGGTACCAGAAGGGGTGTGTCAAATAGTTAGGCTCTCTGAGGTTTCGCCTCCTATCACAACATTCATTTATCGACCAATGTTCATAACCCCCTAAGTGACTGTTTTGAAGTTATTGGAGAAATATATAATTTCCAAAAATAGGTCATTTTGTATGGGAGGTACCAGAAGGCGTGAACCGATATAGTCCATATTCATACCTGAGTCTAATATTTATAATCAAACATCATACGCAAAATTTGAGTGATCTCAGTTGACTTGCAAAAAAGATATGTATGTAAAACTATAAGGGTCAATTCGGTCATTTGTATCGGAGGTACCAGAATGGGTAGGGCAAAGGTTTCGGTTTTCTTAGGGTTTGTCTACTTTTGCAAGATAAATAAACTGACCAAATTCAAACATCTTCCGGTTGTCCGTTTGGAAGTTATGGAAGAAATATTAATTTTCCAAAAATAGGTAATTTTGAATGGGAGGTACCAGAAGGGGTGGGGCTATTCAGCCCATTTACAATCCCATAAGTTCGTTTTGAAAAATATTGATACTGGCAAATTTTCGTACCGATCCGTTAAGGTTTACTCGAGTTATCCTGCTGACCAGCCATCCAGCCAGCCAGACAGACGGACATAGCTCATTCTTCTTAAAAAGTTCTAAAACGAATTTGGTCTTAAGATACCTGGGGTCTAACTCGTCTCCTTTAATGCGTTACACTTTTTTTCGTATCAAATGATATATACCCTCAACTCTAAGGGTGATGGTATAAATATCACTGTTAAGCCTTTAAATATTATATGGAAGTTAATTTACACATTTCGTAAACATCACCGTATCGCTCATAGGATGGCTGTGCAATTAACAGAATGTGGCTCAACGATGTGCCTTCATACAAAAACTATCAGGAGTGGTCCTAGATCTTTGAAAGTTAACACCGAGCATTATATTAGTTTAATTAAGGCAAAACAAAAAAAATTCAATTTTATCAAAATTGGCCTCCTCTCAAACAGTCTAAATCGATTTCTTTGCATAATCTAACGAAAAGTGCTCAAATTTCGTACAAACACTTCTTGGAATAATATATGCCAAGTTTCATCAGAATTGGCCAAATCAAGATGAGTTGTTGCATAAATTTTGTGTTTCAATTTTATTATTGAAAGAACAGCTCGATTACCTTTTTCCACTGAAAATAGAAAATAATTTTTTAGAGGCTTTTAGGTTTGGTTATATCTTCTTAACGGTTTATGATATGATGTATACATTGTGCTATTATTTTGAACGCAGCTGTGGTGCAAATAGCTTAAGCGAATTTTTTGCATGTATAGCGAAAAAAGAGATGATAAGCATATCGTTTACTAAGTAAACATAAAAATATGATAAGAAACCGGTAAATTGAGTAAAAATCTTGCAATGTTTCAAGTTTCAATGGTGGTTAACGAAGCCCTAATTAAATTTTTAAGCGAAATAATTGATAACAACAAATTAAAATTGGGTTTAAGGAATTTCATTTATCTAGAGTTACTTTGCATGCAAACAAAAAGTAACCGTAAAATATTTAGGGCCGGTTTATAAGTGATAGTGCAATCATGAGTAGAGGCAATGGCATTGTTGTATTTTTTATACCCTTCACCATGCGCATGAACATAGTGAAGGGTATATTAATTTTGTTCTTCCATTTGTAACGTCCATAAGGAGGCGTGGTAGATATGACAATACAGTCGAAATTCTCTATAACGAATTCCAAGGGACTGGATATTTACTTCGCTATAAAGAAAATTCGCTATATAGGAAAGAAATAAAATTTTGTTCCTTTTAAAATTTTTTATTTGTAGTAGTCATTTATTTGGTTTGAAGTACATTTTTCCACTTTTCTTCTTCAATATAATTTTATAAATGTACTATAAAAGTACTAGAAGTAAACACAGTACATATCGCTATATGCAAAGGCAAACTGATAGCGACTGCAAGAAATGTGAGAGATGGTAATGATTCCAGTTGTCACTCACATACAAACTTCCCCTTTTTGGGGACTGTTCCTGCGATTCAAGCCGTAGTTTAAGGGCAATCAAACTGAAATTTTGTATGTGAGCTTCCTTACACTAAGCGGAGGTTGAGTAGTAAGTAGTAAACTACACCCACCTCCCATACAAAATCCCTCTTTTTGGGGTGTCCGTATGTCAGTCCCGCGATTACAGCATTAATTTAAGAGCAATCAAGCTGAAATATTGTACGTGATCTTTGCTGCCCTAAATGGGGGTTGAGTTCTAAGATGAGACCTATCGGTCAAAAACTACTCCCACCTCTCATACAAAATCCTTCTTTTTGGGGGTGTCTGTCTGTCGGCCCCCGCGATTACAGCATTAATTTAAGAGCAATCAAGCTGAAATATTGTACGTAAGCTTTGCTGCCCTAAATGTGGGTTGAGTTCTAAGATGAGCCCGATCGGTCAAAAACTACTCTCACCTCCCATACAAACTCTCCCTTTTTGGGGTTTGTCCCTGCGATTGCAGCCGTATTTTAAGAGGTATACAGCTGACACTTTGTATGCAAGATTCAATTTCTAAGCGGAAGCTACTTTCTAAGATAAGCAATGTCGGTCAAAAAATACTCCCACCTCCCATTCAAACTACCTTTTTGGGGTGTCCGCCTAACTGCCCCCGCGATTACAACGGTAGGTTAGGAAATATCGAGCTGAAATTTGATATGCAAGCTTTAATCCTATAATAGGAGCTTACGTTGTAATACTTCTGCCACCTTTCATACAAACTCCCTCTTTTTGGGGTGTCGTCTGTATGTCCCAATAGTTTATGAGCTTTCGGGCTGAAATTTGGTATGTATGCTTCTGTCCAGAAGCAGAGGTTAAGTTCGAAGATAAGCATGATCGGATTTAAACTACTCCCACATCCCACACAAATTCCCATTTTTGGGGAGTTACAAAATTCATAAAAATAAGCTCCAACTCATAAACTTATCGGTAAATCGAATAAAATCGATACAAAATTATTAACAAGATGGATGTGTGAAGCTAAAAGTAACGTCCACTTCTCATAGTTGTAGTGCAAATAACCAGTATTATCACTATTTTTACAAATGGTGAAGGGTATCTGAGCTTCGGCATAGCCGAAGATAACCGCTTTACTAGTTTTGATTATTTTTTTATCAAGAAACATTAAAATAAAAAACACTGAGAAAAATTTGTGTGGAAAACGCTCGAATAAGAAAATTCAACTTTGAACGGAGGTCAAGGCTTGGAAACACTGATAGATATATTCTACCGAAAATGAGTCAAAGGTTCCAAAACAAAATCAAAATTAATATTCCTGAAATGTTAAAAAGTATATTTTTGAGCAAACAGAAAAAGCTTGTTGCACTCTTTGCTCAAAAAAAGTCTTCTTAACATTTCATTTTGATTTTATTTTTTAACTTTAACTCGTAGAGGTTATTTGTTATCGGTGGCTTTTAGTGACATTTTTCGGAGAAAATTTCTGTCGAAGATTTTAAGCCTTGACCTCCCTCTAAAGTTGAAATTTAAACAGTTTTTCAAATTTGGGCCAAAAATGTCTCATACGGGTGGGGGTAAGAGTGTTAAAATGTTCCAAGAAAATATTCCCCTGAATGTTTAAATATAGGTGTCTGAAGACATGAAATACCCCAAATGTATTTTAATAGATTATTTTGCACATTCTTTGAATCGACTTTTGACCAAAAAAATTAAACTTCAAACCACTGTCAAAAAAAGTTGTGACGTAGTGGAGCAAAATTGAGTTTAGGGTTTTGTTACTGAGGTTAAACGTTTTACATTGGTTTGGTTCTCCCCCGAGACAATGACCCTCAAATTGTGTCGTAGTGTATTCAACCACGTTACTACGAAAAACCAGCTTCATAGTGGTTTTTATGAACAATTTAGCGTACCTAGACACGTTCAGATTGTATTGATATGTTCACGAAAGTTGTTTAACGTTAACGTGGCTACAATTTTGGCGAACAATGTTAGTAAAAATTTGGACTTCCTTAAGGTAATGTGGAGGGAAAAAAGAAATTATTTCTTGCTAATTTTTTTTTGTAGAAAAAGGGCAGCCATACGTAGAATTTTTGTATATTTGTGCGCAAAACTCCCAGCTACATTGTTGTCGAATATAGTTTAGCGCTTTACATTTTTGCAATATCATTTATTTGCTCGTTTCTTTAAAAGTGCAATTCTGATTTGCTAGCTCGCTTTGAAGTTTTTGTTCCGATCAGATTGCAAATGAGCATCTCAAAGACTGCGCAAACAACAAGCTATGTTCCAGATTTTCGTAAAATGGCTCAAAGTCATAAAGCACACTTTTCTCATTAAATGTTTTTATACATATACATTAGGGCGGGTCGATTTATTTTTCGACAATTTCCCTATGATTCTATGGGTTATTCCATGAAAATTTGCCAAATGAACCATACCTCTATCGTTAAAATCGAGTCCCCTACTTTTTGTTGGTAGATTTTGACGTTCGTATGAAATATTACCTACACGTTCACATCCATAACTCAAAAACGGATTTAATCGCTAGTAGGCGCGTTGAAAAGTTGAGCTCATTTTGATCAATTTTTGATCGGTTCAAAAGTTACGGGCATTTTTGTCCAAATTTTGGACCATTTTTCCATTTTTTTCATGATTTCGTCCAAGAATGGAAAAATGATCCGATCGATAGTTTTTGTGTTATGGATGTGAACGTGTAGGTAATATTCCAAACGAACGTCAAAATCTACCAACAAAAAGTAGGGGACTCGATTTTAACGATAGAGGTATGGTTCCTTGGGCAAGTTTTCATGGAATAACCCATAGAATACGGAAATCATAGGGAAATTGGTGAATTTTCTCACTCCCTACAAATCGACCCGCCCTAATATACATACAATTAAAAAAAATTCCCAAAATAAAAAACGGGAAACCAAAAATAAAATGAGAGCCAAACTTGCCACACCTGCACGCGGTAGCACATAGATGCAAGATTATGTTAATAGCGGCCCGCGAGCTTTCCGTAAAAATTAAATGTGGCCCGCCAACTAAACTAGTTGGAAAGCTCTACCTTATACTTTGGGAAAGGTGTCATTCTAATTTTCACGGACGGATTAAAATTAAGATAAAGAGCGGGTTATGGAGGAGTTGATTTTTCAACTGTCGATTAGGCTACCAGACCATTGTAGCATAGTTCAGGCCGAAATAGTGATCATAGGATATTGAGCGACAATATTCATTTATCAATTTATGATAAAGCGACTATCAGATCCCTTCGAGAAATGTTTAAGAATTCCGATAGTCTCTGGAGATGACGGCGAGACAATCAAATGAAAACCCCACATGGTTTACCGTTGAATATGTGGTAACCAACGAGCCGATACATTGGCAAATACGGCCACTTCATGAATTTGGGTGAAGTTTACGATCTCATTGCTGTTCTTACTTCAACCTTATTGCGAATGACAGATGAGTAAAACAACCAAACAGATTTGGCTTATTATGGATACACAGAGGAGAACATCTTAGAAACATTATAGCTGTAATAACGGGTCACTGGCCGCCAAGAGGTTACAAATTCCCTACAACGATTTGCTGATTTGTGGCCGTCGGTGGTGTAATGGGTAGCGTGCGCGCCTGTTATTCATTAGATCGTGGGTTCGAATCCCGGTCAGACCACTTTACATTTCTTTCGACGACGGTCACCTCGCTTAGTGCCGGCGACACTATCGAGTATAATTAGCCATGAAAAAGCATCTCAATTCCGTTCGGAACCGGTGTAAAACTGTAGGTCCCAATCAGTGTGTCTAAAAAATAGAAAGCGCACAGCTCATTGATTGCGAGAAGCTCTCCCCTATCCCTCCATGGGATGTAATGGGAAAAAATTTTTTTTTTTTTTTTTTTTTTTTTTTTTTTTTTTTTTGATTTGCTGATTTGTGTACACGCCCCGACTGAAGACAAAGATGAGGACATTAAAGATACATTATATGAATGCCTAAAGGAAATATATGACCGCTGCCCTGCACATGACATTAAAATTGTTCTCAGAGATTTTAATGCTAAAATAGGTAGGGAAGATGCTCTTGTTTCAGCAGTCGGAAAATTCAGTCTGCACAATATCATCTCCGATAACGGATTCAGATTAGTTAGCTCCGCATTGGCAAGAAACATGGTAGTGAGTGGAACCAGATTCCCGCATAAAGATATCCACAAGGCAATCTGGATATCCCCTGATCAATACATGAAACCATATTTCACGTGGTAATTGATGGAAGGCATGTCTCAAGCGTTATGGACGTGTGTGTGATGCGCGGTGCAAATATTGACTCGGATCACCACCTAGTTTCAGCCAAGGCACGCACGAGATTAAGTAGAGTTAAAAACGCTCGTAACCAAACGCAAAGGAAGCTAGACATCACAAAGCTGCCTACCACCGAGATAGCCAATGTCTACTCCTACCAACTCTCTCAATTACTTCAAACCAACCTTCCTAATTCTGATGTTCCCGACACCTAGTGGCAGCATATTGCGAATTCTATGACCACTGCCTAGACGAACGTAGTGGGTAGTGCAAAACCATGCTCAGACAAGCCCTGGTACGATGAGGAATGTCGCGAAATGTCTGAAGATAAGGATGATGCATACAGGGCAAAACTGCAGCCAATGGCAACGCGTGCAGTGACGGAGCATTATACTGAGAAGAGGAGGGAGATGACACGCCTCTTCAGGCGGAAAAAGCGTTTATGGAAGAAAAGAGAGAGCCAGGATATCGATTTACAGGGATAGAGGTGAAGCGCGAAAGTTCTACCAAAAGGTAAAAAGTAAAGGTTTTGCACCAGGGATCCCCACCTGTAGGGACGGAGACGGAAATCTGGTCACTGACAATCAGAATGTGCTGCAAATATGGGGGGAACACTTTCGATCTCTAACGGTTCCCGAAGGCAGCATAAGTGACGAAATCACACCAATCATCGACGATGGAGTAGACTGTCCACCAACGAGTCAAAACGTGTTCAACACGGCAATTGCACGGCTTAAAAACAATAAAGCTGTGGAAGCCGATGGACTACCGGCAGAGCTTTTTAAAGCCGGCGGCGATGTGCTGGCAACGTCCATGCACCAGCTCATAAACACGATTTGGCTTAGGGGAGTGCATGCCTGATGATAGGAATCTGAGTGTTTTACGACCTGAGCTTAGGATCCAAGTGCGTGTACAAACTATCGCGGGATTAGCCTTTTACCCATCGCATACAAGGTAATGTCTAGTGTGTTATGTGAAAGACTAAAGCCCATTCTCACTAACCTGATTGAACCTTATCAGTGTGACTTTAGACCTGGTAAATCCACGACCGACCAGATAATCACACTACAACAAATCCTGGAGAAGAACCAATAAATGCAGATCGATACCTAGCAACTGTTTATCGACTACAAAGCTGCATTTGACAGTCCGATACGACAGAAACTATTAGATGCTACGGCTGAGTTTGGTAACCCAGCGAAGCTGATACGACTTTGCGGAATGACACTGACTGACACGAAGTCTTCAGTGAAAATAGGCACAAATCTAACAGAGCCATTTTCTACCAAGCGAGGCTTCAGACAATGCGATAGTTTGTCATGCGATCTTTTTAATATCATCATGGAGATGATCAAGCGGAATGCAGCAGTAAACACAACAATCTTTAACAAAAGCCACATGCTGCTCGTATATGCTGATGATATAGATATCATTGGCCTAGGACTGCGGAATGTTACTGCGGCCTTTTCAAGCTTTGAGAAGCAGTCGGCAGAAGTGGGTCTGGTGATTAATGAGGACAAAAATAAGTTATTTGTTTCAACAAACAAAGAGTCTACTCGTTTGGGACGCTGCGTAAACGTTGACAACTATAATATTGAAGTGGTAGATAATTTGTCTACCTTGGCTCTGCCATAAACAAAAATAATAATGTCAGCCTGGAAATTAAATTGATAAATTAATTGATCGCAAACCGCTGCTGTTATGCGCTGAGCAAGCGTTTTAATGATACAACCCTCTCTCGACGAACAAAGATCCAACTCTTCCAGACACTGATCCTGCCTGTCTTGCTCTACATCGCAGAATCCTGGGTAATGACGCAGTCGGATCAATCTAATCTGGGAGTTTTCGAGAGAAAAATACTACGCAAAATATTTGGACCCATCATCGTTAACGGCGAGTACCGTCGTCAAATGTATCATGAGCTGTATGAGCTGTACAACGAAATTGACATAGTCAAGCGCGTTCAAATAGACCGAATGCGCTGGCTTGGACACGTTGTACGAATGGACTTAAACGTTCCGGCTCGAAAAGACTTCGGGACTCCGATGGATGAACCAGGTGAAAGAGCTGTTATCTAAGCTTGGTGTGACAAACTATCTACGGAGCGCAAAAGGCCGAAGCGCTTGGAATACTTTTCTACGTGCGGTTACTGATGGATAGATTTCTGTTATTGTTGCCATTAAATAAGAAGATGAAGCGTTATTTAACCTGAAATAGTTTTTCCCAAAAGATCGGGGAACTGAACACTTAAATCATTTACGACAATTGTTTTTATTATATTTTAATTTCATTATGCAAAACAAAAATCTCATGACAATTACATGACCAAAATTATTCATAATCAAACCTTATATGGTCTGGCAGCGTAAAAGTTTGTTGTTTTTCTACAATTTATATTTTATTTCCTAGAAATCTTTTGAGTACAGCCAAAAAAAGTGGTTTTAATTTACAACGCAAAAGACATCGTTTAAGCTTATCATCAATATGTAACAGACAGTTCATAGAGTCAAAATAAATAAATATGAAAACATATCAAATACACACATACAAATGTATATATAACTTGCAAAGAAAAAACAAACAAAAATGTTATCATTGGTTGCCATCAATTTTACTTTTGCCGACATCTTACAGATACATATCATTACTCCAAAGTAAACGACCCTTTATTGCTATATTTGTTTTGTTATATGTAGATATGTATATTTATTTAGTTAATGTGCGAAATAGTCACTTATGAATGAAATTAATTGAACTACAATCAATTGCCGTTTAACAGAAGATAAACACAATCGACAACTTTGAAAATTATGTTCATACTTTGAGTGTCAACGTCAGTGGTACGTTCGCTATGCCTCTCCAATGACTGCTCCCAACTGTCGTAGCCCTAGAATGTGCTTGCTACCTCTAACCAATCAATGATCTAATAAAACGTTTTTAGAACTCAAAGCTGTAGCGGCGTTGCCGGCGGCTGCTTTTAATACACATGTGCGGGTATTAGAATAGAACAAAAAAAGAAACGCTCCAAAAGAATTTAATAACAAACACGAAGGAGAGCTGTAAATGATAGAGAGTTCAATGAATAACAAAATATATAAAGTTAGTATTAAACCTACGGTCATACAAACAACACACGGGTTCGGCTCTGTTAGTTGGTTATTAATTTATCTTTTCGCGCCCATAAAAACGTGCTGAGCTTGCTACACTAAAATTATAGTAAATGGACTTTCGAATAAGACACTATCGATACAACAACAAACAAATATTGTCGGAGAAAAACAAATAACACTTGTGTTTGCGACAAAATAACAAATTTGTGAAACTTTCAAAATAAAATGTTTTTATATTGACAAGCTATTTGTGTAAAAATTCGATCATAGGAATTAGGCCACCTTCATAATAAAGGTAAACGTAATGTAACCTTAAGGTAAATACAAACGATATCTATGGCAATACCAGATATGTATTGAAGGGAAAACAGATATTTCTTAGAACTTTAGAAGGTTATTGTACTTATTCGAATATGTTCAATCTAACACTTAAAAAGCGATTTGGAAAAAAACCTAGATACCATACATTGCCAGTAGGAAAAGAAAACATTTTGCCAACACATTCAATTTAATATCGGACAGAAGATAAATTCTGCTGTAAAAAACATTTACACGAATTCAACATAAGTATAAAAAAGTATACTCGTATGTCGTGGATTAATTATTAACACTTTTACAAACTAGAACACATCGGTACAGTTTTTAGTCTTAATTACGAGGCGCGCGTTTATTTCAGGAATATAAAAAAACTCAAAAAATATGCCAAAACGCATAAAGGCTTTATGAATATATGTACATTTGGGTAATAACTTTTTGCATTTTTTGCAAATATCAAATCTCCCCAGACAAAATCGTGTAGGGCATGGACAAATATTAAGAACTGCGTTTCATATTAAAGGCATTTTAGAAATCGCTGTCGGTGCGTAAGGTTTTTTTTAACAAATTGAACTGAAATAGTTTTTTTTATCATTAATACAATATTTGCCATTAGAAAAGCCCTGGGGAGAATGTTGTCCAAAAAAAGTTATTACCCTAATGTACATAATATAGACCATACAGTTGAAATGAAATTTTTCTTTGCTGTACATATAAATAAGTTGTAGAGAATTTTCAGTAAGTAACTGACTTACGCATACCATTACCCCAAGTCTGTTCATTTAAGGATTGTTCTTAAGTTTTGTGAGTTATTACTCCAACAAATTAATATTATATTTTATGCAAATAAAGGTATTGGAGCCGGACGTGGCATAGTGGTTAGAACACGCGACTACCATGCAGGAGATCGCAGGTTCAAACCTAGCTCCAGTCATCTTAAAAAAAATAGTTTCTTTCATTGTCGGCTCCCCTCGAATGTTGTTGACAGCAACTTCGCAGTATTAAGTGTCGAGTCATTCGTCGATAAACAAGTAGGTGCCGTTAGTTGTGAATCTAAAAATAGAAAGCGTGTTAATTCACAACAACGCAAGAAGCTATCCCATACCTAGAGTGTTCAAATACCTCCTTTTTTTAGAAACCCGGTTTCCGAGTTATTCGAAAAATTGATTTTTTAGAAAAATCGGATTTCGAATACAGCATTTTAAAGAAAACCGGTTTAACCGGTTTTTTTCTTCGGTTTTTTCCTAAAAAGTTAAAAATACTTATAAAAAAATAATTTGGTTTAAAAAAATGCATTTATTTAGTATGTTCTATCAATACACCCAATCCGATCGTGCCCAAATCCTACATTTAGTAAAACTATAGCAGGACAAAGTTTTGGAGAAAAAACTGGAAGTCTAGCTACGCCCCATGTGGTACCTCCCATACCCATCAGGTACCACCCACTTTAGAAATCTATTAATATTATTAATAGATCCAACGCGATCGTGACCAAATTCTGTTTTTAGTATTGCTCAAACAGAATAAAAATTTGGAGAACCAATTTGGAAGCCTAGCCACGTACCTGCTGGAACCTCCAATACAAAAGCACCATTCCGCCCACTTCAGAGATGGAGTAGTAATATCAATACACCCAACGTGATCGTGCCCAAATTCTGCATTTATTAAAGCTAAACCAGGATAAAGTTTTTAAGTCTAGCCACGCCCCATCTGAGACCTCCCATACAAATGTACTATTCCGCCCACTTTAGAGATGGAGCAGTAATATCAATACACCCAACGTGATCGGGCCCAAATTCAGTATTTATTAAAGCTGAATCAGGATAAAGTTTTGAAGAAAAAAACTTTAAGTCTATCCACGCCCCTTGTGGTACCTCCCATACAAATGTACCACTTCGCCCACTTTAGAAATCGAGTAATGATATCAATATATTATAAAATTATATGTTTTACTGAGGGTAAGGGTATATGTAAGTCGGCTTACCCAACTGAAACTTTCTTACTGGTTAAAATAGAATTTAAGAAATAACACTGTACGACACGATTTTTCACCCATGATCAAACTGACCAGATTCTGAAAATATAGCTAAAATAAAAATATACGTATCTCTTAGTTTTTCTAGATCAGCTTATTTAAGTTTTTTACGAGCAATTCAATTTTTGGAGCGAAGCTTCCATACAACGATCTATTAACAACTCTCTGATTTCTGCGTACAGGAAGAAGTCACTTTCAAGTCGTTGTATGGGAGCTTTGCTCCAAAAATTGAATTGCTCGTAAAAAACTTAAATGAGCTGATCTAGAAAAACTGGGAGATACGTATATTTTTATTTTAGCTATATTTTCAGAATCTGGTCAGTTTGTTCATGGGTGAGGTCAAAAGTTTAAATTTGTCCTACAGTGTAATATGCAATATAAGTGTTAAATTTTGAGTGAATTCTTCTGTTTTGTTTTTATAAAGCTTGATACAGACTACCATTAGGAGATTCCCCCATCTCACAATCTGAACTGTTAATAGACTCTGCCGTTGTTGGGGAAATTGCAGGATAAAGTCTTTTAAAAAGCTCGTTAGCAAATTCCTTCGTTTCGGCCTTTTTAGACTACTTTACACAGGATTAGCTTGTAGGATATTTTCCGGTCCTAAACATATAATTAGGGTATTCAATGTTTGTAAACGAGAATGTTTTTAGAAGCTTTTTAAAGTTTTAAAATTCAATTTCAAATTAATTTAGAAAAAACTTTTTACATTTTATAAACAAGAATGTTTTTAGAAACTTTGTAAAATTTTAAAATTCAATTTCAAATTAATTTAGAAAAAACTTTTAACGTTAAAATTTTAAAATTCAATTTCAAACTAATTTAAAAAAAAACCGAGTACCCGAAGGAAAAAACTCGGTTAAACCGGTTATTCGAAAATGGCATTTTTGCAAAAACCGGCATACGGTTTTAAATAAAAAAAACCGGTTTACGGTTTTTCGGTTTTGAACACCCTACCCATACCTCATTCATGGGGTGCAAAGGGAAATTAAGTAAGAAGTAAAGGAAGTAAAATAAAACAATGTTGAGTAACCATAATGGAATGCTATAACCGATGCCTCTTATGGGGTAGGTAACAGAAATTAGTAAGACACAACAGAAACGGCTTTCTTAGAGGCGTTAGCAACCCCAAGAAACTAAGATTGGGATAAAATTAAATATAACAAAAGAGCGTGAAAAAAAATCCTTTATACGATACTTACTAACTTCAAATCGATATTAAATTATTATGGCATGTAACTTGATAAAACGAATGATGCAGAACTTCTTTTCTTTTTGGGGCTACTTTCACGTGCAGTTCTTAGAAATGAGTCCTAAATCAATGAGCTGAAAAATGTTGCAATGTGTTGTGTTTCAAGTTTTTTGGCTAGATTAAATCAAAGGTCAAACCATTTTTCATTACGTTGCATTATCGATAGACGCTACACTCTTTCATACATTTGTTTGTTTTCCGCAAATTAATAGCAGTGGTTTTTAATTACGAAATAAAAGGTTTTTATTAAAACAAAAACAAAATCTATATATATAAAAATGAAATGGTCCACGTATGTCATACCATCACTTGAGAACGGCTGGAGCGATTTGGCTGATTTTTTTTTCATTCGATTCGAAATTTTCCGTAGATTGTTTGTGTTGAAAAAAATCAAATCCAGGTGGCGCTAGGATGGATTTATATCGAAAATTTGAATGCATGTACCAATTCAACTGAAATTTAGAATGGATATTCGTTTGATCATGATAAAACATTTTATGTACAAATGGACCCGGTAGGTGGCGCTGGGGTTGGTTTACAATCAAAATTTTAACGAAAGGGCCAATTTAACTGAAATTCAGAATCTATGTTTGTTTGATCATCAGAAAAAATTGTATGTACAAATGGACCCTGTAGATGGCGCTAGGGTGGATTTATATCGAAAATTTGAATGCATGCACTAATTTAACTGAAATTTAGTATTTATGTTTGTGGAACCTTGAGAAAAAATTGTTTGTATAAATTGACCCGGTAGGTGTCGCTAGGGTGGAATTATAATGAAAATTTTTACGAATTAAACAATTTGACTGAAATTTTGAATGTATATTTGTTTTATTATGAGAATTTTTTTTATTTTTTATTATATGGACCTACAGTTGATTTGGCTGGGGTTGAATTATTTCGAAAATTTATATCCATTGTCCGATTTTACTTAAACATAAAATATATGATTTTTTTGACATGAGAAAATTTTGAATGTATGTTTGGAACCAGTTGCCGGTGTTTAGCTTATGATACACTTAATTTTTGGAATGTCATTTAGTCACTTTTTTTTAACATCATAGTTATTCAGAAGTCTATATATATAAAATTTGATGTCACCATAATTGTGAAAACGGTTGACCCCATTTGTCCCAAAATTTCAGTGAAAGTTGAGGATTGGCTATAGATGGTCACCCAGACCGCAAAAAGGCTAAAAGAAGAATGACTAACTTTTATAATGGCGCACTTCCTACAGAATTAGAGAGCTTTACAAAGTGGTTTTTCCCATTTCGAAATTTTAGGGGACAATAACGAAAATAGGAATAACTGTTAATATCACCCAGAGCATACGGTTAATGGGGTTGCTGAGCCTAAAGAAGGCATTTTCGGAAATGCGTACTCCTTTGCATAAAAAGGTACAATCACCCAGTCCACCAACGCAGAATGTTCTATGTCAGTCAATCGGCTTAAAAATTTGGTTTTAGAATGTATGCCTATCAATAAGTAAGTTTTCATCACATAATGGACGACACTGCTGATCCGTTTAAGCAATGCTTATAATAATATATACTAATCTTTAAGATATATGAAGAACAGAATTTGTCCGGGAAACCTCACCCTTTAAATTAAAATATTTTAGAGGTCAAAGAAATAAACCAATCGGTATTAGATTTCAACTACACTCAACATATTTTACAAAAATGTATGAAAATTGGAATTATAATGAAAATTGTAAGGAATGGACACGGTGATGTGAATTTAGTGAATATTTTTATTAAAACTTTTCGATTATAATATAGTTTAATAGTCAAGTGTGAATCTCCAAAACGTGTGTACGCGCACAAATCCGAACGACTGCACCAAATTTTCAAAATTGATGGAACGTACGAAAAGGGTTATTAAACCCCTTACTATGGAAAATATATGAGTAAGTGAGGCGAAAGAAGTCCTTCTGTAAGGTGCCGGCGTCAAATGTAGTTGAGAAAAGATTTACCACTGCATTTATGAATATTCCGGCTAAAATTTTATTTTTGAGTAGTGGACGGAATACGCGTTGCAAAATGGTGAGGTTTATCTACAGAGCAGACTAATTCAAGATGAAGATGATAATATAGAAACGATATGTTTATTTTGATCAGTAGGGGAGGGAAGGTAGTGTGATACAAATGTATTTTGATCGTGATGAAAGAAATTTTGATACATAGGTAGTACTTACCAATACTCGATCTAAGGACAAAGAGATCATAGCAAAAGTTTTGTTTTATTTTCCCTATCTTTCTTAATAATTATATTTATTTCTGTGTATGTCACTAAACTTATCTTTTACGGCCTGACGGATGTTGATAAAACTTTTTCTGATAAAAAGAGTTCGTATTATTAGATCTGAACTTCTTTAGCCTTCACTACCATCTACTTCGTGTAAACTTTTAAAAACGTTTAACATTTAAGATTCAGATATAAAATATGGCAAGTGTGTATGAGGCTTCAGTTCTTAGACCACTTTTCCTTAGGACATATTTTATTTGTGTCCATAGAGCTTTGTACAACTCTTTCTTATGCCAATAACTTTGCTGGCAGGACGAAGTTTGCCGGGTCAGCTAGTTTTAAATAAAAAACATTTTTTAATAACGCGTATGACATCTCTTACTATTTGTAAGGGTTTTTGGCCTTGGACTTTCTAGGGAGTCCCAAGCCACTATTACTGCCGATTTTAGCTTTGTAATGCTATTGTATTGCCTGTTATTGGAACACACTTTATGAACAAGTATGCCCCATACATTTAGAATAGGATTCATGTTATATACGCTGGCTCCACTAAGCTTCAACGTTTTCTGACCGAACCCAACCTTTGGTTTCTTTACTGGAATGAGTCTTCTTCTTCTTTAATGGCAGGAATAACAGAAATTTATCCATCAGTAGCCGAAGAAAAGTAGTCCAAGCGCTTCGGTCTTTTGCGCTCCGTATATAGTTTGTCACACCAACCTCAGTTAAAAGCTCTTTCACCTGGTCTATCCATCGGAGTTTTGGTCGCCCCCTCCTGCGCCGCCCATCGGGTTTATTGCCGAAGCCTTTTCGAGCCGGAGCGTTTTCGTCCATTCGTACAACGTGTCCAAGCCAGCGCATTCGGTCTATTTGAACGCCCTTGACTACGTCGATGTCGTTGTACAGCTCATATAGTTCATGATTTATTCGACGACAGTTCTCGCCGTTAACGATGATGGGTCCAAATATTTTGCGTAGTATTTTTCTCTCGAAGACTCCCAGAATAGATTGATCCTCTTGTGTCATTACCCAGGATTCTGCGCTGTAGAACAAGACAGGTAGGATCAGAGTATGGTAGAGCTGGATCTTTGTTCTTCGAGAGAGCGCTTTGTCGTTAAATCGCTTGATTAGCGCACAATAGCAGCGGTTTGCGATCAATACTCGTCTTTTTATTTCCAGGCTGACATTATTATTTTTGTTTATGGCGGAGCCAAGGTAGACAAAATCATCTTACTTAAACATAATTTCCCTTTGCACCCCATGAATGAGGTATGGGATAGCTTCTCGCGTTGTTGTGAATTAACAAGCTTTCTATTTTTAGATTCACAACTAACGGCACCTACTTGTTTATCGACGAATGCGAACGTCACTGTTTTGAGAAGCTCTTACTAGACACGCCGATTGAATCGACGCTTAATACTGCGAAGTTGCTGTCAACAACATTCGAGGGGAGCCGACAATGAAAGAAAAATTTATTTATTTTTTTTCTTTTAAGATGACTGGATCCAGGTTTGAACCTGCGATCTCCCGCATGGTAGTCGCGTGTTCTAACCACTATGCCACGGCCGGTCCCATCTACCACCTCAAAATTATAGTTGTCAACGTTCACATAGCGTCCCTGACGAGTGTACTCTTTGTTCATTGAAACAAATAACTTGGTTTTGTCCTCGTTTATCACCAGACCCACTACAGCCGGCCGCTTTTCAATGCTCGAAAAAGCCGCAGTAACATCTCGCAATCCACGTCCAATGATATCTATATCATCAGCATACGCGAGCAACATGTGACTTTTGTTGAATATGGTACCATTCCTGTTTACTGAAGTCTTCCGCATGATCATCTCCATTATGATGTTAAAGAGATCGCAGGACAGACTGTCGCCTTGTCTAAAACCTCGCTTGGTAGAAAATGGCTCTGACAGATTTTTGCCTATGTTCACTGAAGACTTCGTGTGAGTCAGTGTCATCCCGCAAAATCGAATTAGCTTCGCGGGGATACCAAAATCAGCCATAGCATCCAACAATTTCTGTCGTATCGGACTGTCGAATGCAGCTTTGTAATCGATGAACAGATGGTAGGTGTCGATCCGCATTTCTTGGGTCTTCTTCAGGATTTGTCGTAGTGTGAATATCTGGTCGGTCGTGGATTTACCACGTCTAAAGCCATACTGATAAGGTCCAATCAGGTTCGCCAGAATGGGTTTTAGTCATTCACATAACACACTAGACAGGACCTTGTATGCGATGGGTAAAAGGCTAATCCCACGATAGTTGGTACATACACTTGGATTTTCTTTCTTATGCTCGGGACATAGGACACTGAGATTCCAATCATCGGGCAAGCACTCCCTGAGCCAAATCGTGTTTATGAGCTGGTGCATGTATGTTACCAGTTCATCGCCGCCGGCTTTAAAAAGCTCTGCCAGCAATCCATCGGCTCCCGCAGCTTTATTATTTTTAATTATTATTTTTTAAGACGCACCGCGAACGTTGACAATTATTTTGAATTTCTCTACCTCGGATCTTCCGTAAATAAGAAAAATATAGTCTGCCCTTTCAGGCAGGTCCTTTAAAAATTTACATTTTATCACAAAATCTTAATTTTTTACCTTATTCAAAAAAGAAGCAAATTATATTCGAATTCTGTCAGGTTTAGTAACTAATACAGTTGGAAAAATTTTCAATTCTTTTATTTTTACTTCTTATTATATGGCGTGAACAATTGACATTCATCTAACAATTGCCGCACCTAAAAATGAATTCCAAAAACTATGTAATTTTGCGCAAAGCATACAAGTTGGATCTATCATATTGGTTTTTTCGAAACAAATGAAAAGGGTTTTCTAATAAGGAGTTTCATTGTGAATGGCCCGCTATTTCGGTAGCTGTCACTTTTAAAGCTTTTATTCTTCGACATTTGACAAGTAAAACCTACGCCATTACTAAAAATGGAACGTATATGCTTCAACAACGCATTGAAATGATTAAAATTTACTACAAAAATGGTGAAAATCTTGCAGTCACAGTTCGCAAAACTAAACAATTTTTTGGTCGTCGTGATGCACCTTGTCGGACCGCAATACAGAAATAGGTGGAAAAATTCGAGCTCTTGGGACCTGTTATTGATGTGAAGAATAAAACCCGTGCACGTCGCTCAAGAACAACTGAGAATATTGCTGCTATAGCCCAAAGCCCAGGTTCGTCCATTCCTCGCCCTTCTTTGGAATTGGGCATTCCACAAATGTCATTTCACTGTATTTTGCATAAGGACTTGGGTCTTAAGGCTTATAAAGTTCAGTTAACACAAGAACTCAAGCCGGTCGATCATCAACCACGTCATGTCTTTGCTGATTGGGTCCTTAAATGCATGAAATTGATCCGGAATTCCATCGAAAAATCAACTTGACTGATGAGGCCAATTTCCACTTTGGTGGCTACGTCAAGAAGCACAATTGTTTGGTGCGGTTTATGGTCCGGAGGGGTCATTGGACCTTACTTTTCGAAAATGAAGTTGGATTAACAATTAGAGAGATGATTAATGATTTTTATGGTCGGAGTTGGATGGTATTGATCTGGACAACGCTTACTTTCAACAAGACGGCGTTACGTGCCACACAAGCCACATTGAGCTTTTACGGAAAAAGTTTCCGGACCGTGTTATCTCTCGAGCGTCGATTCAAGACATCAAAGATAAAATTTGTGAGGCTATCGAGAACATAGGACAGCCACTTTGCGATTTGGTTTTGGAAAATTTCATGAAAATGATATGGTCCTGTAAGCGTGCTCGTGGTGGACATTTGGCTGATGTTTTTTATATTATGAAATAAATACCGATCATTTATATCAAAAAATGATATTTTTCTTTGAATACCAAAATAACAGATCTTATTGGAAAACCCATTACCTTAGTGCATAAATGGGATTGTTTTACGGTCTAAACCACCAATAACCAATATTATTAACAACAATATTAGTTTGTATTGCCCACTATACAACATTTCTAACACTTATGCCCCTCAGTGTATTCCGTCGTTAGTCACTTTATCAATTAATAGAGCTGCGTATCGCTATAATAATTCCGCATAGGAACCTAATATTATTTTTCATATTTTTTCTTATGCCTTAGAAATGTGAATTGGGAAATAATTAACTGAATTACTTTGTCAAGATTTTCTAAAAGATCTTAATTTGAATACAATAGCTACTTAAAGGTTCGGAATAAACTGCAAATAAAAATGTTACTAGGAACCTTAAAAATTTTGTTTAACTGCTAATGTATTTTTAGTTTTTTTTTTACTTTACATTTTGTTATCACTTGTTGCATTATCTTACAGTGAAATTGTTTGAGCACGCTTTTAATTAAGTGTATACGATTGTTTTTGTATATACTGCACTTGGCGGCGAGTGAAAGAATTTTTGTTAGTCATTTGAGCTTAAATCTGAACTAGGGTTAATCACTGTAATAAAATAAAAGAATTTATTTTAAACTTTTGATAAACCCCAGGAATAGGCGATTTGCCTCATTTTATCTGTGTTTAAATATTTGATTTTTCAAAAATATGCAATGGAATAAAAAATAAAAAATAATATAATAAAACAATCTTTAAAAATAACTGAGTTTTAAATCACTTCTCTTACATCATATCGATGCCTTTTTTTAATCGGCATCACATCCAATTACATCTTAATTCGAGTAATAAATTCTATAGAGACAGTATTTTAAATATTGTTACAGAGATATTTATAGTTTGTAATTTTCATAATAACACTCTTGTTTGCTATGAACCCAAGCGACCAACAGTCTATCGTGCGTGTGTTTTAATTGAATTTTAATTGAAGGCATTGTAACGTAAATTGGTCACTATTGAATGTTTAACAAAAGATTTGCTGTTGTGATACGACAAATAATAAAACGGCCAAATAATACCAATTAAGAATACAAATAATAGTTTGCATACAATCTGTTTTTGTGTTTGACTGCAACTCAGCCGTTCACAGTTCAACATTATTCTAATTATAACTCAATTAAATTTTGCAGATACGCTATGAAGCCAGCACAAATTGCATTTACTTTACTGCCCGGTCTGAAGTGGCTTAAGGGCTATACGGCCCAAGATGCTATATCCGATTTGATAGCTGGCATCACTGTGGGGCTAACAGTGTTGCCGCAAGGTTTGGCCTATGCCACACTGGCGGGCTTGGAACCACAGGTAAGTCGTTGATACTAATGAGAACAGTTTTATTTGTATATTTTTGTTATTTCTTCCTTTGTAGTATGGTTTATATTCCGCCTTTGTGGGTGGTGTGATTTATGCTTTTCTGGGTAGCTGCCGCCAAGTCACAATTGGTCCCACGGCATTGCTGGCTTTAATGACAAGTCGCCACACAGGCTTCGGTTTGAATTCAGGACCAGCTTATGCTATACTGTTGTGTTTAATATCTGGTGTTGTTGAATTGTTAATGGCCGTTTTGAGATTGGGTAAGTGAGAATGGCTTACTGAGTATTACATGACATTTATTCAATTTTGTTGTATACTTTTAGGCGCCTTGGTTGATTTAATATCGCTTCCGGTTACTGTAGGTTTTACATCAGCCACCGCTGTAATTATTGGAACTTCACAACTCAAGGTACGCTGAAAAACAATAAAGTTTGTGTTGGGAGTTTCATTAAGCATACACTAGCATAGCATTGACAGGACCAGCGGAAAAATGTTTACATTTAAGTCAGAAGCTTAAAGGTCTTACTCCTCTTTTTGGATCTGATCACCGTCTTCTTGTGGCATCGTTGCAATAGGGTGAAACTACAACTTAATCAACTTAATTAAAATCAACAACAATCCACTGAACAGGTCTTTGTGGTCAATTTTCAAAATCCACGATCCATAATTCCAGTTAGAAAGTTTTTAGTCTGCACCCAAAGAAGATGAAGGCATGGATTAGTGACGAAACGTAGGCAATCACCGAAGAACGCACAAAATATTCGATATTTAATGAAGATAAGAAGTTGGGGATGTAAAGTGAATCTTGCATCTCAAGCCGACTCACAACCTCCTTCGTGGTGGCACCTGGGCAACGGTGTTCGTGATATTTTTTATCATGAACAGCGGCTGACAGCGAGCGACGACCCCTGATGGTTGGGCTAGCCACCCGCCTTCAGATCCTTTACTGGCTATGAAAAAGTAACAAACGGAACCCCCTAAATGTTGACGACCCCCGCAAACGAATTAAGGCCCTGGCTACGACGTGAAAATTGTTCTGGGAGACTTTAATGCAAAAATAGGAAGGGAAGATGTTCTTGGTCCATCAATCGGTAAATTCAGCCTTCATACCAACACGTCAGACAACAGGTTTAGGCTGGTTAGCTTCGCAGCGGGAAGGAACATGGTAGTAAGTGGAACCAGATTCCAGCACAAAGATATCCACAAGGCAACTTGGATACCTCCCAATCAAAACACCAAAAATCAAATTAATCAGGTGGTAATTGATTGGCAGGCATGCATCTAGTGCAATGGACGTGCGTGTGATTCGTGGTGCAGATATTGGCTCGGATCATTACCTGGTTGCAGCTAAGGTGCGCACAAGATTGAGCAGAGCAAAAAACGCACGTAACCAAACGCAAAGAAAGCTGCAAACCCCAGAGATAGCCATTGCCTGCTCCAACCAGCTCTTCCAATTACTTTTACACAACGCCTCTATTTCTGACGTTCCCGATACACATTGGCAGCATATTGCTCATTCCATGGCAACCGCCGCAACAGCCGTGCTAGGATAAGAAAAACAGCGCTCAGTCGAATCCTGGTACGATGAAGAATGCCGCATAGCATCTGAGGTACCGCACAAGGAGACAGTAGGACAGGCGGGACAGCTGTTAAAGCGAAAAAAAACGTCAAATGAAGGAATGGGAGAACGTAGATATAGAGCGATACAGAGAAAGAGGTGAGGCTCGGAAATTTTACAAGAAAGTAAAAGCAAAAGGCTACGGTAATGGGCTTCCCTCCTGTAAGGACAACGATGGAATTCTGGTTACAGATACGCAGAGGGTGCTGCATATATGGAGAGATCAATTCCAGCAACTGCTGGTTCTAGAAGGCAGCGCACATGAAGTTATCACGCCAATTGTCGACGATGGCTTAGATTGCCCACCACCAAGTCAAGCCGAGGTAAAAAGAGCAATATCGCAGCTAAAGGACGATAAAGCAGCCGGTGCCGACGGTCTTCCGGCAGAGCTCTTCAAGTCCGGTGGTGAGGAGCAGATAACGAGCATGCACCAGCTCCTGCGTACGGTTTGGCTTAATGAGTGCCTGCCCGACGATTGGAATTTAAGCGTATTATGTCCTGTACTGAAAAAAGTGATTCAAGTGTGTGCTCCAACTACCGCGGGATCAGCCTTTTACCCATCGCATATAAGGTCCTGTCGAGTGTGCTATGCGAAAGACCAAACCCAGTGTGATCCAACCTGATCGGGTATTATTAGTATGGCTTTAGACCTGGAAAATCAACAACTGACCAGATATTTACACTTCAGCAAATCCTGGAAAAGACCAAAGAGCCGTTCTTGTGTCGATCACATAAATAAATTAATAATAATAGTAGAACAGTCTTTGAAATTCAGACAGCCCTCCAACTCTTATTCGTCGGTTATGGCACAGTATTCGAAATGGAATGTTTTGATACAGAGAAAGATTGTACCTAAATTTCAATTGCAGATTGCGATATAATGGCCTCTTACACAGTGCAACAGTGAAAAAAACACCCGAACGAGACTATATAGGTTCGATAGTACAACCGGAGCTGAGTAAAACCCTAGCTCAGTTTGGCTAGATTGGCTACCAAATTTTTTTTTTGGCCCCCTAAACTTTTTGAAATCCCTTGGACCCCTTGGAAAAAGGTGACATCAATTGTTGGCCAACAGTTTCTACAGTTTTTAATCTAGCTCTTTCTCTTCTTCAACAAAGTTTTAGCTAACAGTCCGCTTAAGAAACTGATATAAAAAAATTTCCCAAAAAAATTAGACTTCCCTCGTTTATTTTCAAAAAACTTCGATAAAAATTCTAATTTTTTCACTATTTTTCATATAAGTCGTAGGGAATCCAGATTTTTTGCATACTCTATTCAGTGAAATTGTAGTTTAGGTAACACCAAATAACTTCTCTGAACAAACCTATGCAATCTGAACAAGTCTAGGGGTATTAAATAGCTCTCAAAACACACTATCTACTTTAAATAAATAAGTTTTTTATGAGTTTTGGGCCATTGTGCAATGTTTTTACTTGCTATCTTTACCAAAAACGTACTTATTGTATAACTGAATAACTTCTGTAAACAACCAATATGATCGGAATACTTCACCCCCTTAATTGTTCACAAAGAGCATTAGGGTGTTCCTTATATGGCATTTTTTCGAATTTCGTTAAAAATATGTATTAATCGCGATGTTGGTCATCTATCTTGACCGTACGTTTCTTTTTGCCAATATTAGGAATATATTGTGAGAAATTTTGTATCGATAGTTGGACATTAGGGTGTGCCGCAATGAGGTTTAAGTATGAATTTGTTCTCAAATCAGTTTATTGCCGCTGAGTATTTTTCTTTCGTATATAGATTAAGTAGTAACAAGCCGTTCAATAGCTGAAATAACGACCTAAAATAATATGTGTTTGCTTTTACCATATCTCTTATAGACGCCGAGATATTTGATATAGAAGTTGGGGTATTTTTAAAAAAATTATTAAAAATGTTGAAATTTAATTTCGATGTAGATTATTATGGGCAATTATATATTTTAACTTTTAAAGGTTTATCAAGTTAAAATCTATATGTTTAAAAAGTATATGTGTATATTATCACTATCTCTATCAATTCTCGAGATATCAGGCGTTAAAAAACGGAATTTTTGACTGTATGCATAGCAATGTCTAATGAACTTTTGTTCCATCTGAATACCCATTGAATACTTACCAATAACGATTTTTATATGATAAATATAAAAAATCCCCTCAAAATACCATTGGATATTAATGGTTTTGGTGACATTTGTAAGCATACACAATGGATATACAGGTGAAACAAAATTTAAGTAGTCATTGCTATGCTTTTTAAGCCTCTGATATCTCGAGAATTGATAGAGATAGTGATTATATACACATATACTTTTTAAACATATAGATTTTAACTTGATTAACCTTTAAAAGTAGTCTCGTTCGGGTGTTTTTCAAAAAGTTTGATTTTGTGTCATAGTGTTATCAGGGGACTTCAATACAATCTCCGAAGTAAGGCTGTCTCATGTCACCTATGTTATTCTCCATAGTATTAAACTTGCCATCACATATGACATAAAGATTCTTAGGCGAAGACAATGGAATACATACGATATGCTCAACAATAGTAAAAGTGCTCTCCTGTAAACTTTTAAAAATTTCAGTTTCGTTGATCATACGAGCGTTAATAACAAGACATGTCGATATGCAAGATGAAATCGCCGCAATTATCTGTAAGTATAGTAATACCTGAAGCATAATTCGGCGAAGACCAATGGACTAAAAATTAACATCATCAACACTGCCGCAACTTTTACACAACTAGAGATAACGCTACAAAGAATGTCAACTCATTCACCTACCTTGGAAACGATATATCCTCAGATGGCGGAGCAGCAAACGATTCTCAAAATAATAACTAAGTCTCAAAGTCTGGTGGCCAAATACCATATCCAATAAACAACTTTTGGAGAAATGCAACAAAGTTGCGATGCAGAACGAAATCAAGAAGAGACGGTTGTACTTAATTGGATATAACTTGCGAAAGCTACTAATATAAGTCTGTGAATAAGCCTTAGATTGGAAGCTGCAAGGCAGCAGGCGACGAAGAAAACCAAGACAAATATGGCGACAAGCTATTGAGGAGGACATGAAATGAATGGAATACAATTTCAAACAAATAAAATCTATAGCACGAGACAAGTCGGGTGTCGAGTACTTGACAATGGTTTTCAACCTGTCAATGAGAAGCCTGAGAGATAGAGGTACAGTCATCGTTATACTTAAACTAGAAAAGGACGCGACAAAGGGACAATGCTACAGGCCGATTTCCCTTCTGTCAACAGTTGCAAAGACTCATGAGGCACACCTGCTCCCTCAGCTGTCCAGCCAACTAACAACAGCTCATCACCAGCATAGATTATGTAAAATGCACAGTATCACCACTGCATTATCCGCCATAACCACTCACAGCTCACAGGGCTTGAATCAGCACTGGCCTTGTGTATAACACTTCTAAAGGGACTGGACTTGTCGATGGCCTTTGACACAGTCAGCCACACCACACTTTTCCAGGACATCATGCAATCCACCATACCCAACAACTCGAGGAGATGAATTGTGAATTATCTGAGTGGTCGTCAGTCGTTCGTGGAGTTTAGAGACAAGTGCTCAAAGCAAAAATAAGGAGTACCACAGGACGAAAGATCCTCAAAGCGCTAGCACTTGGGGTATGGACAAAGAAACCTTGTTGACTACCTACAAAAAAATTGGCCGTTCAGTGGTCAACTATGTTACTCCACTGTGGTGTCCTTCGTTGAGTGATACCCAGTGGAGAAATATTCATAGCTGGAAAAATGCTGCCTTACGGACTGTAATTGGTTGCATGCAAATAACCTCTGAAATCTACCTACATAATGAAACGAAGGTCGTCTCGAATCAGGAAGCAGAATGTCATGCTGACCAAAGAGGTCCTCCTGGGATGTCATCAGAGGAGAAATTCCAACTTTAATGTCACACAGTTAGATGCTCCCCCGAGACACTCAGGAAGGATATCCGTGTATACGAGGAGAACATGCACCTCGTATGCAGCTTGAATGTCGTACTTGGAGTTCGTCCACCTCGCGTAACTGAAATAGAGAAAAACCTGCCACAGAAGACAAGAGTTTCTCTGGCACAACTAAGATCGGGATGGAGCAACAGTCTTAATTTCTACTGGTCCCGCATAGACCGAGCCGTCCCTAACATATAGCCAGCATGTGGTCAGGGTCCCCATGATACCCACTTTATATTCAGCTGCCCAGCCCACTCTACTTCACTTAGCCCAATGGATTTATGTACTGGATTAAACTGGATCTTCAACGAAGAACCCCCAGATTATAATTGTAAGCTGTTACAACAACAATAACAATAGCAAAGGACAGAAGAGAATGGCAAAGCTATATTGAGCCTCTATGCTTCACTTGGAGTGAAAGGCATTAAGAAGAATTCACTGTAAATTTATGCTTTCGGAATAGCTTTAAGTTCCAGGCCATGGTTGATTTATTGTTGAATTTGTCTCCTCGAACTTTGCACTAATTTTCTAATCAATTGAATCAGTGGAAATTTATTTCTGTGTCGACATTTTTAAAAGGCAAAAATTTAGGTTGCGTTATACTGATAGAATCATTGTTTTGATAGTACTCGTCTAAGCAGAACGCACCCATTGCTCCGTTGAACGACGCAATGACTGCACTTTCATTCTGTAATCTCTAAGCCTCACACTGCCGAAGTTGCTCGACACAGCTAAAGATTGAAATATGTACGGACTTTTGAGAAACCTATAAAAAATATATACAAACAACATTAAATACACTATTCAAACCATTGCTTTATAATAACTCTCTTTAAATTCTTTCAAGGGTCTTCTTGGCTTGCGTGGTGGTTCCGGTTCCGGTTTCATTAATACCATGAAATCAGTATTTCACAATCTAGACAAACTAAGAATAGGAGATTTCTCCTTGGGCATTACATCTATTATCATTTTGCTATTATTAAGGGTAAGTAAATTTCTACGCTTAATTATATAAGATATCTATCACATAATAAATTCCTTCTTATCGTTTAGAAATTAAAAGACTTAAAACTTTCCAATGGCAAACCATTTGTGAAAAGTTGCATTTGGATCGTAGCTACAGGACGAAATGCTCTCATAGTTCTTATATCCAGCACAATAGCCTATTACACGTGTCAAAGTAAAGACTCGTGTCCTTTTATACTAACGGGCAAGGTGAAAAGTGGTTTGCCCGATGTTCAATTACCTAAATTTGAAACGACGATATTGGGAGTGAATGGCACCGAGGTTCATCAAAATTATAAGGCTATGTTTGAAGAATTGGGCCCCTCAATGCTTATACTGCCCATTATAGCAGTGCTGGGCAATGTGGCTATATCTAAAGCTTTTGGCGGAGCTGGGCTCTCACCCACACGAGAACTTTTGGCTTTGTCCTTAAGTAACATTTGCGGTTCGTTCTTTTCATCGATACCGGTGACGGGTTCCTTCTCACGCAGTGCTGTCAATCATGCGAGTGGTGTAAAAACGCCTATAGGGGGTTTCTACACCAGTGCCTTGGTACTGTTGGCTTTGGGCCTGTTGGCACCCTACTTCCAGTACATACCGAAAGCTTCGTTGAGTGCTGTTATCATATCGGCTGTTATATTTATGATAGAGTTTGAGGTAAGCTTCAGTATTGTATTTGTATTTGTTGCTATATAATTTAATATATCCTTTTAGGTTATAAAACCTTTATGGCGCTGCAGTCGTCGTGAACTTTTACCAGGTGCTATAACATTCGTTATGAGTTTGGCGGTGGGTGTGGAAATCGGCCTGCTGTTGGGCGTGGGAACCGATGTAGCATTTTTGGTTTACCGGGTGGCAAGGCCAGTTCTAGCAGTTAACAAATTAAATGTAATGTCGGATATAAGTAATATAAAGTATAAATGGATTATTATTTAACGTTTCCTCTTTTGTTTAGACTTCTCATGGCATTTCATACATCTTGATACGACCCAAACATAGCTCCTTGTATTTCCCTGCAATTGAATGGGTTCGCTCGGGTATTTCAAAAGCTTTGGCTACTCATGGTTCTGCTCCGGTTATACTGGATTGTTCAAATGTCCATGGTTGGTATTTTGTGATACTTTCTCCACTTTTTATATTTCTCCATGATATTTTCTCCACTTTTTATTATATTTTGTTATTAATTATAGAATTTGATTTTACGGCGGCTCGTGGCATGGGAGCTTTGAATAAGGAATTGGCAGCCATGCAAGTACCTTTATTCCTAATGAAAGCCTCTAAGGAAATTGCGGTAATACTCAAAGAATCCTCAAATGCTGACATATCGACTTTGGATAATCCGGATGATTTGGAGTCTTTGTTGGAGCAGAGTAAGTTAGGAAAAGGGAAAGAATTTATGTGACTTAAATATGTATGTATAAGGTTAGACTATTAGTCTGCATGAGATTTCTAGCCATATTTTTACAAAAAATCATAGTAAATTACTTTACTATTTTTTTTAACTTTAAGAGATCAAGTTGATTAGTTAATCCAAAGATATAAGGAAATTTGAACTTGGCATATAAGTGGAATCTATTTAAATCATAAACATTAAAAGCGTTTCCTGTAAAACTTACACTTAGAATAGTTTACAATTGAGGTGTCGATTTTCACATATTACCAATATTTGCAATGCTTTACAAAATGTCAGAAAAATTCAAATTTATTAACGGTATTTCACATGTGTTATTTACTGTATATTATTAAATGTATTTTACTTTAAGTTTTCCTATTATACTATTGCATATTTCAGCCCCTGACTATGAACCCTATCTCCAGGTGATGGTGCCCTTAGTAAATAATATCGCTGCCCCTTGTCACACGGAATTGGATCACACCAAAAGGAATTAAACAAAAGGGACCCTAATCAACATAAAGGCCTCATTAATGAAAATAACAAAAAAAAACAATCTCTTAACCATGTCATTAACGTGTCAAAGACTAAATGCTGTTTTAAGTATTTTTTTTAGCTATAATTAAGAATAAATCTAATACAAATTTATTTACCCTACTAAGGTATACCACATTATAGAATCAATGTATTATATAGGACAATGTGCTAATAAATGACCCCAATTAATTAAACTTGGTGTGATTTTTTTCAATGCAATAAAGATTATAATATAAAATCCTTATTTTTTCCAAGTTTTCTAAAGGCAGAGGTAACTGCGTTAAATTTAATATCAAACCAAATTTATATACTTTTTATACCATCACCCTTAGGGATGAGGATATATATCATTTGTTATACCATCACCCTTAGGGATGAGGGTATATATCATTTGATACGACCCAAAGGTTTAACACATAGAAGGAGTGACTTTAGACCCTTGTTTTCTTTGAACCAAATTCGATTCATGACTTTTTAAGTCGCTTGAGCAATGTCCGTCTGTCTGGCTGTCCGGCTGGTTCGCACGATATCTTTCGAAAGACGCAACCAAATGTTTTGAAATTTTCCCAAAACTACTTACGGTATTGAAAATGGGCTACATGACCACGCCCCTTCTGGTACCTTCCATACAAATGTACAATTCCGCCCACTTTATAAATCGAGTAATAATATCAATACATCGAACTCGATCGTTCCCAAATTCTATATTTAGTAAAGCTATAACAGGATAAAATTTTGGAAAAAAAATTGAAAGTCTAGCCACGCCCCTTCTGGTACCTCCCATACAAATGTACCACTACGCCCACTTTAGAGATGGAGTTATAATATCAATACACTCTACCTGATCTTGCCCAAATTCTGTATTTAGTAAAGCTATTACAGGATAAAGTTTTGGAGAAAAAATCTTGAAGTGCAGACAAGCCCCATCTGGTACCTCCCTTACAAATGTACCACTCCACTTTAGAAATCGAGTTATAATATCAATACAATAGAATTTTTTTTGTTTTACTGAGGGTGAGGGTATATGTAAGTCGGGTTGCCCGACTGAAACTTTCTTACTGGTTATTTATTAAATTTCTGATTGGGTCAAAATGAAAATTATTGATTTCCCCTTTTTTGTATAATAATTCCTAAATGAAAATTCTAAATTTTATAGCTGTTTTCTATATTTTAACTAAAAATTATAAATTTTAATTGTTTTTTTTTAATTTTAAGTTGAGACATTATTGAATTTAGTGATTTTTCAATTGAAAATTTATGCACTACTTTCGCCCAATAAAAAATTTGGTTCAATGCCGAGGCAAAATTTTTTCCAAAACCAAAAGTTTTTCCCTTTTTAACGGATGGTAAAAAGCTGTATGGGACCGGCCGTGGCTTAGTGGTTAGAACACGAGATTACCATGCGCGAGATCCCGGGTTCGATTCCCGCCTCCAGTCATCTACATGTTTGTCATTGCCGGCCCCCTCGATGTTGTCGATAGCAACTTCACAGTATCAAGTGTCGAGAAGCTTTCCCATACCTCATTCATGGGGTGTAAAGGGAAAAATAAGTAAGTTTATAAGTAAGTATACAGTAAGCTGTTCGTTTTTTTATGAAGGATTTTATTTTTTAAAAATTACTTTATAAAAGTTTAAAACTTTACGCTAAAAGTATTTCCAACGAAAAATGTCCATTGGAAATGAGTCTGAGCTACGTAGTGGCCAGTTAATATCACCTAATAGTTGGTGAAGATAATGCGAATGATTTTGTGGCTCTAAGTATTGCACCATTGGCATCTTGAAAAGATGTAACTGTAAATCATTGTGAAGAATAATGTTTAAAGATGTTCTGGTCACATTTAAAACGCTAGACCAGCTCTACGTTTGATACGCTCTAGGGTTTCTTCGGGTTTCCTTGAAATTCTAGGTCTGCTGGAGCATGGTGATTCATTGTTAAATTTGTCTCCTCAAACTTTTCCAGCCATTTTAATCGATGGAGTTATACCGCATGTTATTATTATTATTGGCCTTAAAAACAACTGGAAAATATATTTATATCTTAGTTTCTAAGTCAGAGACCGCAATCATCAGAGATTTTCATTCGGTTGGATCTTGTGCCCGACGTTTTAAGTTAGTCCTACCAATCAGCCTCAGTAATTTCTCCACCTGGTCTTTCGAACGTAGTCGGGGTCTCTCTCCCATACGCTGTCCTTTGTCCATTGTCCACATGTGTAAGCGCGCCAAGACTCCAAGCCATACAGCAGAACAGGTTGTATAAGTAAATGGTACAGTTAAACTATGTTGGTTCGAGATAAAGTGTTATTTATGAAGTGCTCGCATACGTTAAAAACACCTGCTGGCGAGCACTATTCTCCGCTTTATTTTCAGGCTGATACTGTTGTATTTGTTCATGACGGAGCAGAGGTAGATGAATTCATCCACTATCTCAAAGCAATAGTTTACGTTGCGTCCCCAACGCTAATACCATTTACTTCATCTTGCCCACATTAACGGCCAAACCCATTTTCGCTGACAACCTTTCCACATATGGGAAGACAGCAGTTACCTTTCACCTCGTCCGACTGATAATGTCGATACCATCGCTTTAAGCAAGCAGGATGTGGTCCATATTCAATATGTTGCCACAAATGTTCACCGCAGCTTTCCTCATCATCTTCTCCATCACTATGTTGACAAGTATGTATGACAACCCATCACCCAGTCTAAGCCTCTAGTCGTATCGAATGGCGCAGATAGATTCTTGCCAATCCGAACAGAGGATTTGGTATTCGTAAGGGTACACCGGCAGAGACGAATTATCTTCGCAGGGATACCATTCTCGGATATGGCCTCGTCTAGTTGATGAATGGTGGGCTTAAAACGTTTACACAATATGCTAGAGAGGACCCTTTATGCAATCGGTAAGAGGCAAATTTAATGGTAGTTTTTACACTCACTAAGCTCAACGTTTTGGTAGATGGGACACTGCACACTAAGATTCTGGTAGTCCTAGGGAAAGCTCTCCTGAAGCCAAAATCTCAAATCTTCTCCTATCCTGGTGGCTAGCACAGCCAACGAGGTTCCACAGTTTATGCTTTCAATTTGGCCGCTCTTTCTGAGACAACCGCTGACCAGGAAGCCGCCCAATATGGAGCAGACGCTATGGATTTTTTGTTTGACTAGAAGAACCACGGAGACATCTCCCTCCTATTTGTACAACGTTCACGCAGTTTCCCAAACGAGTAGATTCTTTGTTCGTTGAAACTAATAACTTCGTTTTGTCCTCGTTCACCGTTAAGCCCATTTTCACTGATTCCTTCTGTATACCTGAGAAGGCTGCAGTCACATCCCGCAGTTTTAGACCGATGATGTCTACGTCATCAACGTACGCGAGTAGCATGTGGCTTTTGTTGAATATAGTGCCACTCGTGTTTACTGCAGCTTTTCTCATTATCATCTCCATTACAATGTTGAAGAGATCGCACGATAGGCCGTCGCCTTGTTTAGGCCATATAACAAAAATCCCTTTTTATCCAAACATTTGGATCTGCAATTTCAGCTGTACGTGCCTACAGTTGGAAATTACTACTAATACATTGTCTCATATCTGTTCTTACATATTCAATCAAATTCAAGTGCATCCAGTTGCACCTTTCAATAAAAGTTGTATTTTTTTATATTATATATGTGTTATATTTTTTTTTATTTTACTTTTTTAATTCAAAGGGAACATATTGAAAGAAGTTGTGTTGCTTTGTACGAGTGGTACAATATGCCACCTACACTCCACAAAATTCTCATTCATGGAAAGGATATAATTTAAAAGTGTATTTATCCTATAGGCTTACTATCCGAAGAGGCTCATGAAAATCGTAACAAAGACTATAAAAATATCGAAAAAGCAGTCGAATTGCTACGAACGAAGATATTATGCACCGAATGATGGTTACATCAGATCCCATGATCTCACATTAGACACATTCGTTTATCCAGAAAAAGCATAGTGATATAAGTGACAAAGTCAAGGCTCTTTTAGAATAAAAATATACAATAATAATAAAATTTTATATGAAAAATTCGTATGCAGTTATATGGGCGCTATGTGATGGGCGTGGCCGATTTTAATGAAACTTTCAGAACATTTTCATTTTGTTAATTGTAATGTGTGTGCTAAATTTCAACACATTCAGAATAAAATAACAAATTTCGTATGAAAAATTCATTTAGAGTTATATGGGCGCTATGTGATGGGCGTGTCCGATTTTAATGAAACTTTCAGAACATTTTTATATCGTTTATTTTAATGTCTGTGCTAAATTTCAACATATTCGGAACGAAATAACAAATTTCGTATGAAAAATTAATTTTGAGTTATATGGGCGGTATATGATGGGTGTGGCCGATTTTGATGAAATTTTATATTTTTCTTAACAGCGTTAAGAAAGTGCTCGGTGCCAAATTTCATCACTCTAGGAGTACTCCTTATAATTTTTTCATTCAAATGTATGAAGACATCCCCACTGTGCGGCGGTTGCCATGGAATGCGCAATATACTGTCATTGTGTATCGGGAACGTCAGAAGTAAAGGCGTTGTGTCGTAAAAGTTGGGAGAACTGGTTGGAGTAGGCAGTAGCTATCTCTGGGATTTGCAGCTTCGCGATGTCCAGCTTTCTTTGTGTTTGGTTACGTGCGTTTTTCGTTCTGCTCAATCTTGTGCGCACCTTGGCTGCAACCAGGCGATGATCCGAGCCAATATTAGCACCACGGATTACACGCACGTCCATGACACATGATCATGGCCATCAATTACCACATGATCAATTTGATTTTTGGTGTTTTGATCGGGGGATAGCCAAGTTGCCTTGTGGATATCTTTGTGCTGGAATCTGGTTCCACTCACTACCATGTTCCTTCGCGCTGCTGAATTTACCGATCGATGGACCAAGAACATCTTCCCTTCCTATTTTTGCATTACATCCCAGAACAATTTTAATGTCGTGGCCAGGGCAGCGGTCGTATGTTTCCTCTAGGCGCTCGTAAAATGCATCTTTAATCTCATCGTCTTTATCTTCCGTCGGGGCGTGTACAAAAATCAGCGTAATGTAAAAATATTTCGCCCGGATGCGAATGGTGGCTATTCGGTCACTTACAGGTTAAACCGCGAGACCAGGTGTTGAAGTATCTTTCCGACTATGAAACCACATCCAAATTCGTGTCTTTCTGCATGGCAGCTGTAAAAGATGTCACAGTTCATTCGTCGTGTGCATCCCTGTCCCGTCCATCTCATTTCCTGTATGGCGGTGATGTCAGCTTTGTATTTGTCGAGGACATCCGCCAGTTGGATAGAGGCACCATCTCTGTAAAGAGTTCGGACATTTCAGGTGCATATCCTTAAATCATGGTCCTTATATCGTTTGCGGGGGTCGTCAACATTTGGGGGGGTTCTTGTTTTATTTATTCTCCGTGTTTTCATAATACATTTTGTTTAAGGAGAGTGGCTTATTAGGCCAAAGCACCCGATCCTAGTTTCTTGGGGCTGCCAAAGCCACTAGGAGAACCTCTGTTGAGCTTCAGTAACTTCTGTTACCTACTTCCTAAGACGCATCGGTGGTAGCATGCCGATTAGGTTACTCAACGTTTCGCCTTCTAACTCTAGCTAACTTCTAAGCGGTTGCTTTAAAGTCATTGCCCAGGGAATACTTAGTCTAAGACCGGAAGTAGTTAGCTGCTTGGACAGTGCCGCAAAGGAATCGATTCTGGTCACTCCCAAGTGAGTGACAATCAGTATCTTTCAGCCTCTGGGCAAAGTCCCATTCTGGTTATACGACTCAGTTATTTAACCCATCTTATTCCACGGATCGGCAGTTTGGTGGCCGGCGTTAGATAGAGCGTACGAAAGGCTGAAATTCGAATGCATTATGAAACTGGTGGCAATCATGATAACAGGGGTACTTAGAACTTCTC
Source organism: Muscina levida (assembly GCA_964034835.1). Classification (NCBI taxonomy): domain Eukaryota; kingdom Metazoa; phylum Arthropoda; class Insecta; order Diptera; family Muscidae; genus Muscina; species Muscina levida. The sequence goes on along the minus strand of OZ035883.1, from coordinate 112,550,258 downwards.
CAACTAAGGCACTGTTTACGACCCTTAACTGGTTACCCCCAAACATTGACGCAAGGAAAAGGCAGCCACAAAAGCATGGATGCACAGGAACTATGGCCATACCAAAATTCTGGACCTAATCAATGTGTGCTGCTACACGGATTATGTCATACTAGAACCTGTCTTCGATCCGGGTTTTATAGTGAACATTCCGGAAATGTCCTACTATGATGATAATGATAATGCCCTAAACTTTGGAGAGGATGCCAACCTAATATTCACGGACGGTTCGAAATTGAAGGAGAGAGCAGGCTGTGTAATCTTTTTGGTGGAGTTCAATTTGTAACTATCAATCAGACTACCAGATCACTGTAACATAGTTCAGGCCGAAATAGCGGCCATTAGAATAGCCGTAGAGAAAATATCAGATCCCTGGAGAACGTGTACGCTACTTTGAGAAATGTTCGAGAATGTCGGTCGTCTGTTGAGGAGATAGCGAGACATTCGACTGTTACCCTTTCATAGATTCCAGGACATGTGAACATATATGGTAACTAAAGGGCCGATACGTTGGCAAGGGCTGCCACAACCGTTAACTCGGGCAAAGTTTACGGTATAATAAGAATCCCTCTCACAAGGGGGAAACAGCTAATTGCGAGGGAACTGAACCTCATTGCTAAGGAGAGATGGGTGAGAGAATCCACTTGCACTGCGACCAAACAAATTCGGCCTACAATGGATATACAGAGGACACGATTTGTGATGAACTTTTCCAAAGCCGACCTGAGAAACATCATAGCTGTAGTAGCCGGTCACTGGCCGTTTGGTAAACACTAGAGTGTTCAAATACCTCCTTTTTTTTAGAAACCGGTTTCCGAGTTATTCGAAAAATTTATTTTTTAGAAAAATCGGATTTCGAATACAGCATTTGAAAGAAAACCGGTTTAACCGGTTTTTTCGGTTTTTTCCTAAAAAGTTAAAAATATTTATAAAAAAAATATATCGGTTTAAAAAAATGCATTTGTTTAGTATAATATCAATAATATCAATACACCCAATGCGATCGTGCCTAAATCCTACATTTAGTAAAACTATAGCAGGACAAAGTTTTGGAGAAAAAAACTGGAAGTCTAGCTACGTCCCATCTGGTGCCTCCCAGACCATATCAGGTACCACCCACTTTAGAAATCGATTAAGATTCTTAATAGATCCAACCTGATCGTGACCAAATTCTGTTTTTAGTAGGGCTCAAACAGGATACAATTTTAAAGAACCAATTTGGAAGCATAGCCACGTACCTGCTGGTATATCCCATACAAATGCACCATTCCGCACACTTCAGAGATGGAGTAGTTATATCAATACACCCAACGTGATCGTGTCCAAATTCTGTATTTAGTAAAGCTAAATCAGGATAACGTTTTTAAGTCTAGCCACGCCCCTTATGAGACCTCCCATACAAATGTACTATTCCGCCCACTAGAGATGGAGTAGTAATACCAATACTCCCAATGTGATCGTGCCCAAATTCTGTATTTATTAAAGCTAAATCAGGATAAAGTTTTGAATAAAAAAACTTTAAGTCTATCCTCGCCCCTTATGAGACCTCCCATACAAGTGTACTATTCCGCCCACTAGAGATGGAGTAGTAATACCAATACTCCCAATGTGATCGTGCCCAAATTCTGTATTTATTAAAGCTAAATCAGGATAAAGTTTTGAATAAAAAAACTTTAAGTCTATCCTCGCCCTTTCTGGTACCTCCCATACAAATGTACCACTTCGCCTACTTTAGAAATCGAGTAATGATATCAATATACTAGAAAATTGACTTTTGAGTCAATTTTTCTGTTTCGTTTTTATAAAGCTTGATACAGAAAACACGCGCTCACTTATTGTGGAAGTAGGATTTATTGGCAAAAAAGCGTTTAGAAGGATGTTGAGCTTTTATGTCCTTTTATTAAATTTATCGAAACAGTTGAAATCATCATATAGGCTTCACTGGTGGATTTTGGATGTTATTTATTGTCCTGTTTAAATCTTTGCAAAGACTACCATTAGGAGCTTCCGCAATCTCACAATCTGAACTGTTACTAGACTCTGCCGTTGTTGGGGAAATTGCAGGATAAAGTCTTTTAAAAAGCTCGTTAGCAAATTCCATCGTTTCAGACTTTTTAGACTACTTTACACAGGATTAGCTTGTAGCATATTTTCCGGTCCTTATACATATATTTAGGGTATTCAATGATTGTAAACGAGAATGTTTTTAGAAGCTTTTTAAAGTTTAAAAAATTTAATTTCAAATTAATTTAGAAAAAACTTTTTACATTTTATAAACATGAATGTTTTTAGAAGCTTTTTAAAATTTTAAATTCAATTTCAAATTAATTTAGATACATCCTTTTACATTTTATAACCAAAATGTTTTTAGAAGCTTTTCAAAATTTTAAAATTCAATTTCAAATTAATTTAGAAAAAACCTTAAACGTTTTATAAACGAGAATCTTTTAAGACGCTTTGGAAAATTTTAAAATTAAATTTCAATGTAATTTAGAAAAATCTTATTACATTTTATAAACAAGAATGCTTTTAAAAGCTTTGTAAAATTTTAAAATTCAATTTCAACTAATTTAAAAAAAACCGAGTACCCGAAGGAAAAAACTCGAAAAAACTAAACCGGTTATTCGAAAATGGCATTTTTGCAAAAACCGGCATACGGTTTTAAATAAAAAAACCGGTTTACGGTTTTTCGGTTTCGGTTTTGAACACCCTAGTAAACACGCTTAGAGGTTGAAACTACATTTCAACGAACTTAACTTAACTTAACTTAGACTTCCAGATTTTTTTCTCCAAAACTTTATCCTGCTTGAACTTTACTAAATACAGAATTTGGGCACGATCGCGTTAGTTCTATTAATAATATTAATCGATTTCTAAAGTGGGCGGTACCAGTTGAGTATGGGGCGTACCAGAAGGGGCGTGGCTAAACTTCCAGTTTTATTCTCAAAAACTGTATCCTGCTATAGATTTACCAAATAAAGAATCAGGGTACGATCGCGTTGGATTTATTGATATTACTACTCCATAACTTAACTTATCTAACTTCGGTCTCTACCGCTCTGGTCGGGGACTATTTATTAAGTTATAACGTAGTTAACCTATGTATCTCTAGGTCCTTCAGCAGTCCAGTAGCAGGATCTAGCCTTGTATTTTGTAATATTTAAGCGCAAAATAGAAAATAGAATATCGCCTAATTCAGACTTAATCTTTTAAAACGGAATATATCACTGAGTTCTACGGGGTGTCTCGGTGTTTCTCTGTGTCATTTAGACGTACTTACAGAGTAATTAATACGAAAAACACACTTTTTTGTATGTACAAGGAAAACAGAGGATCTAATAAAAGCTATAAATATAGTGCCACCTTAATATTCATATTTTAAAACTGTAAAATATCATAGGTATCTATGCCATATACACAACTTGATACTACTACATACTAACCATAATGATAGACTTCGGGCAACAATGTAACAATGAGGTGCAAAAAAGGTAACGACCAAACAAGCGAAGCAACGTATAAAATCCATTCTATGATAATACATCATCGTCGTACCGACACGTGAACTGCTTGCTAACAATGGCCACATACAGTTTTTTCTTTTGGCATTTAGCGAATATATTATAACCACAGCGGATTTGATAAATTCACTTATATTTCTGTATGTAAATACAAAATGAGGTACAAAGTTCAAAGAAGGCTAGCAGCTAGAGTAGAAGTTCATACTACTAAGGTATTAGAGTTTATTAGATAGCAATCCAATGTACTATAAGCTCACAAGGACTTTGTCACAACTTTGCTGTGGGAATAAAAAAGGGATTATTAAAATGAAAATTTATTTACTTGGGTGGCTGTACAAATTGAAATTTAAATACATTATACGCCACATAGAGAAAATAATTTAATTTTCCACTTTTAACAGAATTTTTTGTCGACCTATTCTGCGACCTTATTTGTCAAAATCAGTCGTTAAAACATATAATTTAATAAAGTCCTGTCGACTGCTTTTAAATGCTTCGGAAGGCTGCAGTAACATTTCACAGTCTTCGGTATGTGGCTTGTACACCACAAGCATAGGGAAGCAACATGTGAGTTTTGTTAAACATGATGCCAGCTATGTTTATTGCTCTTATCAACACGTTTAACGGAGGAGTACAATTTTAAAAAATTTATCTATCGACTTTACCCATCGAATATTGCAAACTGCTAGGAGCCATGATTTATTCATGATTCATAATTAAAATTATTTTAATCTCAAACTGGTGAATCCCCTACTTTTGCCTTATCTTTTTCTATGTCAAAAGATGTAACATAACTGAAGACAGTGCATGCATTTAAAAAAATCAATACATACAACAAATGATTGATTTTACGAAAAATATATATATGTATGTATTTTTAAAATATGTATACAACATCATTATGATTTCATCACATTTTGGAGGTGCCAACCGAATCATGCCCAGGATACATTAATCACTGAAACTTCAGCTTTTCAACAAACAGTCTGTCTTAAGAATGTGTTCACTTTAAGTTTTTAGGTTTTTTGTTTTAAATTATGTTTCGACAGACATTTCATAATTATGTTTTTTTTTAATTGCAATTCCGATGATGTTGTCTTTTTGTAAGTTTCGGTCATTCGTCGAAAGCGTTGGGAAAAAAACCTGTTGTATGTATATCGAGTCTAGAGTTTGTTGCCCATACAAGAATTTCGGTTATCTTCCACAGCTTTGAGTTGCATGTAAGATTATATGTGTCTTGTGTGCTTAATGATCCTGTGTCAGAATTTTTGATTTATATCTTTCAACTTACTGTTGCAAAAAAAAATACACCAAAAACCTTAAATGCTTAAATATGTTGGATTTGTTTAAAAATTTAAACTTAATGTATAGTTCATTGGTTTGTGACCTTTACATTTCGTTGATGATACTGTTTAAACGCCGCAGTGTTAAAATGTAGTAGATTCAGGACGACTTTTGTACATTATGTGATTTGGATAGGCATTTTAATTTTAAGAAATGAACAATGTTTTTAGTTTTTTTTTAAATACGCAAAAACATATAGGGGTAACATGAAAATATTTATATATGTAGTTTTTCATGCCATTTTATATGACATAAAACAGGTTGTATAACATATAAGTTACCTCAAACATTAAGGATAAACAAAAAATCAATTTATAATCCCTCTGTCCTCGCCGGGTAGAGACAGAGGTATTACAAAACACAAGATAACCAATGGGATTTTAGTACCATGGTTATCTCTCGAGGAATTAAAGAAACGTTTCGTGAGGAAATAGAAGAATAGGAAGAAAAATGAGAGCCAGAATATGGAAAATTACTGGAATAGCGGTAAAGCCCGAAAGTTCTGACAAAAGGTATAACATAAAGGAAAGGTTTTGGAACAGGGATCCCCATCTATCAGGACAAAGATGGAAATCTGGTCAGGGACACGCAGAGTGTACTGCAAAAATGGAGAAAACAATTTCGTACTGTGATCGTTTCCGAAGGCAGCATAAAACAATAAAGCTGTGTGAGCCGATGGACTATCGGTCCTTTTTAAGGACGGTGGCGATGAGCTGGTATCGTGCATGCACAAGCTCATAAACACAATTTGGCTAAAGCAATGCATGCCCGATGGTAAGAATGTGGGTGGGACATAGACTGAGGGGATCAGTCTTTTACCCATCCGTATGGCGATTGGTGCCGGATGTGGCAGGATGGTTTTAACACGCGAATATCATGCGGTAAATTAAGGGATCGATTCTTGCCTCAATCATCTGCTTTTCTTTCATCGTGGCCCCACCGAATTTTGTCGACATCAAAAATCTTCTCAATCAACTTACGTTCGCATTTGTCTATAAACCAATCATCGGCTTAACATATCCCATGGGCGGAAGAGCCACACACGCATTCGCTCATACATTGAACGAAAATAAACAAATGCAATCAGTCTCGCTTGTGCATTCGTCCGATGAGGTTGTGTCGACACTTGTTGCTAGCACGAAAATAGAATAAATTAATTTTTTCGCTAAAAATTTATTATAATATGTGAATGTACATTCCTACGCGCACAGCAGTAATATTTGTCATTTATTTCATGAATTTTTATATTATAATTTTGTTCATATTTATGAAAAAACTATATAAAAATTTCCTCCACTATAGCGAGTGGAAAGAGAGCAACTCACCAACACAAACTCATATTGTGGTTGTATTGGGCTTCCGTTCACTGCTATAAACGGTAGGTGCCGTTATGTTGTGAGTCTAAAATTAGTAAAGAAATTTCAGTCAGGTGAACTGACTGATATATACTATCATCCAGAATACGTTTGATAATTGTTTCGGTTCTATTAGTTTCCACAGAGAAGGGTCGGTACGAGAAGGGGTCGGCAGATATAGTCCATATTCATTTCTGAGTCAAATTTCAATAAGGTTATATCTTGCTCAAAATATGAATTTGTTCAAGATACTTCAAAAAAAAGTAAAATGTAAAACTATGAGGGTGAATTCGGTCATTTGTATGGAAGGTACCAAAAGGAGCGTGTCAAAGGTTTCGGTTTTTTGAGGATTTATCTACTTTTAAAAGACAAACAGACGGACATACCTCAATCGTCTTAAAAAGTCCTGAAACGAATTTGGTCTTAAGATACTTGTGTTCTAACTCGTCTCCTTTAATGCGTTACACTTTTTCTCGTATCGAATGATATATGCCCTCAAAGGGAAAAAAGTTTATTTTGTAAGTCCTTATGACGATCAGGTTGACACTTTCACGGATTTTAGGTGGTACAAGGGAGAATTTTCGCGGATCGGCCCAAGAAAAATGGACTGGCTCCACACATCATATATTCCGAGAACATTATACTTTTGGTTTTGCCTCCTTATTAGAACATCTTTTGGATTATTAAGAGTAAAATTCAACATGCTTTCTACATGCTGCTCCAGGATGCATGATTGCAACTCGTATAGACCGATTTTTTGAGGTCAGTGTGCTTTTGGTAACTGTAACTGTTTGATTTTGTTGTTTGCATTGCTTGATAAAAATATCAGACGAAATAATAGGTCCACGGTGACATAGCACCCGTTAACAGGGTAAGGATTAACTAGGTAACTAAACCTAATATGTACTTACTAAGGGGCCCTTTGGTTGCTATACTTTTTCACTATTAATAGTCAATAAATTTGGGATTCCTTTTTGTGGTCATAAGAAGCAACATTTTCTGTACCCAACTTATATATTATCCTTAACGATGTTCTTTGAGTGTCCAACTGAAATCGTTGAAACTCAAAGAAGTCTCTCTCTATACCTTCACTTTGATAAGGGGGAAGTTTTATCAAGAATCAGATATTAAATGTGAATATAACTGATTATACCATAATTTCATTTGATGTAACACTCAGATGGAAGCATTTAAAGCAATGATAGGCATCTAATAACCTATTGAGGGCGGCATTAATCTCTTTTTTTACACAGATTAAAAAGGCAATTCACACGTACTCGAAAATTTTGCATGACTCAAAACAGTCAGTTCCACCTTAAGCGTTATAAAAGCAACACCACACACGCTTGTATCGCATTCAACACAAAAACAGATAGAGAAACAATAATCGAAGAATGTTGGGAGAGATCAACATACTTGTGGTGTCCGTGTAGTCTGTAATCCCTACCACTGACTAAAATAATAATGTATAATGACTAGGAGCAAAATGAGGGTAATATTCAACTCAGTAAGTCGTTATACATAAGAATCGCTAGGAATACTGTCGGGATTTGACACTTTTCAGCAGAGCAATGTTATTAACCCGTCCCCGTTAATTATAAAAATGTTTGGCTTCACTACAGGTTGCACTTTTCCATCCATTTCATATCACAATAGAGTATAAGGAAAAAATACGTCAGTTTTGATTCGCCCCCATGTGGTTATTATGCTATCCTCCTACAACCATTCTATACTAAACAATATTCAATTAAGTTGGACCATAAAAATCACATCAACTTCAAAAACACCATAAAGTCATTAAAACATTTTCAGTTAATGTATTCCAATTAATGTTCGCCATACAAAGTAATTACACCGATATCCATTACACAGCGTAACATCAATTTTCTACATAAACAGAAATCTATGAAAAATTAACTGTGTTCCATACCAACGGCAACAACAACATTCCTTAAATTGCATCTTTAGCTGCTTGCTGCAATCCCTGCGAGCCGCCCCTCAGATGTTGCATCCTACAAAGTGACAACACACTTCAACACTTGGATGCAAACGAATTTGTGTGTAAGCCTAAAGCTGCTGCAGCAGCAGCAACAACAACAGCCACCAAAAAAAAACAATGACGAATGCGAAAAAATATTACAACTTAATTATATTTAAATGGCAATTTATAGAGAAACTAAACTCCAGCAGCAACAACAACAACTACAACGAACATGCTGCAGCACACACACAATGCACAACAAAAAAGCTCCCAGCCAGGCATGACTATACTGGTGCGCAGTGAAAACTCCACTGCACTTCAATGAATGAATGTGTGGACAGTTGGACGCACTGGCGGACAGACATCCGCGTGCAATGCTATGCGATGCAATTGAATGAACCAAAACCCAACCCCACTGCTAAAGCGCGCGTACTCAACACCAAACCTCGGCAACCACAATTGAGCTCCTCTGCACCCCAGTCCATAGTTCCTTCCCATCACATGCATGCAACCGGTTCACCACAAACTGTCCAATAATTCAAAATGTCCGCCTAACAAATCATTTAATTCATTAACTTCATGTATCTTCAGACAGCAGCAGCTCAGCTTGGCCGGCAAAGCCAAACGTCAGTCACTTCACTCTTGAGAAATGTGAAATATGGCAATTTTATGAAAATTTTGCCGGTTGGCTGGCTGGTGGAGTTTTTTTTTGTTTGTTTGGTTTTTCACTGCCACCAAAGAAAATTCAAATTCACCTTTGCAATTTGTGGAAAACTTAGTAGTTGAACACTTTATTACTAACGTGCGTGTCTATTAAAATGGTCGGCGGCGTTGATCGTCGAGATCTGGTTGACATTTGAAGAAGAGAGTAGAAAAGTCTTGATCCGATTACTTGGCATCAGCTAAGGCGAATAATATGACAATTTGTGAAAATTACAGACTTTCATTGTTAATTAAAACACACAAGTGAACAGGTGCCGGGTGGAGTGATGTATTGAGGTCGACTATGGGATACACTACAGCAGAAAACACCAGTAAGGAAGTTTCAGTCGGGCAACCCGACTTACATATACCCTGACCTTCAGAACAAATTAAATTTTCTATTATATTAAAATTATTACCAGAAGGAGCGTGGCTAGACTGCCTATTTTTTTTTCCAAAACTTTATCCTGTTATGGCTTTACTAAATACAGCATTTGGGTACGATTTCGTTGGGTGTATTGATATTATTACTCGATTTCTAAAGTGGGTGAAATGGTGTATTTGTATAAGAGGTACCACAAGGGGCAGGACCATATGGTCCATTTGCAATACCGTAAGTAGTTTTGGGGAAATATTAACTTGTTCAAAGTTTCATAACATTTCGTTGCGTCTTTCAAAAGTTATCGTGCACACCAGCCGGACAGACTTACTATGGGGGTGAGTTCGATCATTTGTATGGGAGGTACCAGAGGGGGTGTGTCAAAAAGTTAGGTTTTCTGGGGTTTTGCCTGCTATAACAATATAAATTAATCGACCAATTTTCATTACCCCCCAGAGTCCGTTTGGAATTTATGGAAAAAATATTAATTTTCCAAAAACAGGTCAATTCGAATGGGAGGTACCAGAAGGCGTCAACCGATATAGTCCATATTCATTCCTGAGTCCCATTTTCATAAGGGAATATCATACTCAAAATTTGAGTGAATTCAGTTTTCTTACAAAAAAGATATGTATGTAAAACTATAAGGGTCAATTAGGTCATTTGAATGGGAGTTACCAGAAGAGGTATGGCAAAGGTTTCGGTTTTCTTAGGGTTTATATACTTTTGCAAGATAAATAAACTGACCAAATTTAAATATCCTACAATCGTCCGTTTGAAAGTTATGAAAGAAATATAAATTATCCAAAAATAGGTAATTTTGTATAGGAGGTACCAGGTTAAGTCTATTCTGCCCATTTACAACCCCATTAGTTCGTTTTGAAAAATATTATTACTGGTACATTTTCATAACGATCCGTTAAGGTTTACTTGAGTTATCCTGATGACCAGCCATCCAGCCAGACAGACGGACATATCTCAATCGTCTTAAAAAGTCCTGAAACGAATTTGGTCTTAAGATACTTGGGGTCTTACTGGTTTCCTTTAATGCGTTACACTTTTTTTCGTATCAAATGCTTATACCCTCATCCCTAAGGGTGATGGTATAAAAATTATGAAAATCCCTTCAACTATTAGAGAAAATTTCAGTTTTCGGTAAACTAGATCATTTTAAGTATTCCGTAGGGGTTTTATTTAAGATTTATCAGCCCGGGTAGAGTTTTATCTTCGTTCGTCGAGAGAGGGCTTTATCATTAAAACGCTTGTTCAGCGCATAATAGCAGCGGCTTGCGATCAATACTAGTCTCTTCATTTCCATGCTGACATTAGTATTTTTGTTTATGGCGGAGCCGAGGTAGACAAAATCATCTACCTCTTCAAAGTTATAGTTGTCAACGTTCACGCAGCGTCCCAATCGAGTAGACTCTTTGTTCGTTAAAACAAATAACTTAGTTTTGTCCTCATTAATCACCAGACCCACTTCTGCCGACTGCTTCTCGATGCTCGAAAAGGCCGCAGTAACATCCCGTAGTCCTCGGCCAATGATATCTATATCATCAGCATACGCGAGCAGCATGTGGCTTTTGTTAAAGATGGTGCCAGTCGTGTTTATTGCTGCCTTCCGCAAGATCATCTCCATGATGGTGTCAAAGAGATCGCATGACAGATCTCGCCTTGTCTGAAGCCTCGCTTGGTAGAAAATGGTTCTGTTAGATTTGTGCCTATTTACACAGAAGACTTCGTCTCAGAGTCAGTGTCATCCCGCAAAGTCGTATATGCTTCGAGGGGATACTAAACTCAGCCAAAGCATCTAATTATTTCTGTTGTATCAGACAGTCGAATGCAGCTTTGTAATCGATAGGCAGATGGTAGGTATCGATCTGCATCTCTTGGGTCCTCTCCAAAATTTGGAGTAGTGTGAATATCTGATCGGTCGTGGATTTACCAGTTCTAAAGCCACACTGATAAGGTCCAATCAGATTTGCTAGGATGGGCTTTAGTCTTTTACATAACCCATTAGGCAGGTCCTTGAATTCGATGGGTAAAAGGCTGGTCCCGCGATAGTTGGTATACACACTTGGATCGCCTTTCAATATGTTGTGTTAGATTAATTCAGCAGCCGCCCTCATCGTAGCTCCATATAGTTTCCGTTGTAATACTATTTCAATTTCCGAACCTGCCTTGATTAGGCAGTGGATGGTACACAAGTCGCTTACTGATAGTCAGGTGTTATCCATAAGTGTCCAGTGCCCAAACTTATTATATATTAAGTCATCTTAAGCTAATTAGTGGCATAGAATCTGCTCTGTGGGCTTCTTCCTCATTGTTACAGCTTTAACAAGTAATATTGTCAGGAAGTTGTAACCCTTATTATGTTTATAAGGAGTTGAACCTGAGATCTCCACGGCCGGTCCCAATACCTGGCCCCTGTCATCTGAAAAATAAAAAATGTTCTTTCATTGTCGGCCCCATCGATGTTGTCGTCAGCAACTTCGCAGTTTAAGTATCGAGTTAATCGGCATTTCTAGTAAAAGCTTTTCAAACAGTGATGTTCGCATTCGTCGATAAACAGTAGGTGCCGTTAGTTGTGAATCTAAAAATAGAAAGCTTGTTAATTCACAACAACGCGAGAAGCTATCCCATTCGTCATTCATGGGGTGTAAAGGGAAATTAGATATGTTTAATGCAAATTGTATCCTTTGCATGACCCTGGTAAGCCAAATCTGTTTGGTCGCTGTGGGATCTTTTTTCCATCCTTCCTCAGCAAAAAGGTTGAGTTTCTCCCCAATTGGTTGTAAAAGGACCACCAAAGTCACAGTAACCTTCGCTCAAATTTGTGCTGGCTGCGGTCTTAGCCGGTGCGTTATTATTATTAGCCTTAAAAAAAACTTGACAACATATATATTTATATCTAAGTGTCTAAGTCAGAGGCCGAAATGATTAGAGATTTTCATTTGCTTCAATCTTGTGCGCAACGTCTCCAGTCAGTCCTACCAAGCAGCGTCAGTGATTCCTCCAACTGGTCCTTACAACGTAGTCGCGGTCTCCCTCTTTTGAGCCATCCTTCGAGGTCTTGATAGGATACCTTTCGCGCTGGAGTTTCCTCCTCCATTCTCACGACATGGCCTAGCCAGTGTAATCGTTGCACTTTGATTCGCTTGACCACATCAATGTCGTGGTATAACTGGTACAGCTCATGGTTCATTCGAATCCTAAACTCGCAGTTTAAGCAAATGGGTCCAGGTGCGTTGGTTCTATAATTATTATCATAGTTCTGTCCGTGATATTTCTTATAAAACCCACATTGAAAACAGGTTCTGGTACTGTGAAATCCGTATGACACCTCGCATTGAATATACTTAGAACACACGGATATATTCCTCAAAATTGGTTTGGAAGATTATGTTTGCAATTTTGTGCACATAATCCATTAATGGACACAAACTGTGTTTCTGTTTGCAATAACTAAACATTTTTCAACACGACGAACTATTCTTGAGACATTTTGCAACCGCAAACTATGAATTGTCTATTTTGACTAGAGCTTTTGCGGAAATGACGACAAAAAACCGTTACAGTATTTACTATCAATATAAAACTGTTGCATTAAATCAACTCTCCTAATTAGAACCGGCGATGAAGTGCAATAACTTGAGAATTTTAGATATATTACCAGAGGTGAAACAGGTAAATGAATGCTTGGAAAGTAACTCTTAACTCTTAGCACACCAACGTGCTGCTGTGTAGACTTTTCAATGTAGAGTTTTCACAAACTCAAAAGAGAACAGTAAACAAGAGACTGTCTTCATATCTCTCAGACTGGAATAAACCAGTTTCCTCTCATACAAAACACATTTGCGGCATAAGCTTTCCACAAACTTATTTCCAGTAGTCGTCCAAACCAAACCGCACACAATACTCATAGTAAAATTCTACTCTGTGTACAAACAGTATGTTTATGTTGCCATTAGGATAAACAACAAGATAGCGCTTGCAAAAATAAAATAATTATTACACATCGACAAGAGCTTTCTTTTGCAACAACGCAAAAATAAAAATGCAAGTGAATGGGGTAGTTAAGGTAATTACGAGCGATTGCAATTTTGTAATTACAAAAGTTACTTCCTTTGGCGAGCTAGAGAAAACTGTCAACAAGTGATATGCGGGTAATAAATCAATCGCTTTGATTTCAATAGTAGCAGCTACATAATTAGCTAACCAATCAAATAGAAATTTGTGCTTGTACAAGAAAATGTGGACAATGTAGTAAACCATAGAGTGATCATAGAGGAAATTTTCAATTTGACATTGTCGTATCCTAAAATATGATAGTTAATTAAGCAAATTGAGCTGCATTGGGGTCAATGTGTACATGGAAGTCAAATATACACACGCAAGTTGCAAATTGTTTGAAAATCATACTGTACAACACATAAAATGTGATGATAGAGTACTTACTTAATTTCCCTTTGCAGCCCATGAATGAGGTATGGGATAGCTTCTCGCGTTGTTGTGAATTAACACGCTTTCTATTTTTAGATTCACAACTAACGACACCTACTTGTTTATCGACGAATGCGAACGTCACTGTTTGAGAAGCTCTTACTAGACACGACGATTGAATCGACGTTTAATACTGCGAAGTTGCTGTCAACAACATTCGAGGGGAGCCGACAATGAAAGAAAATTTTATTTATATTTTTTTTTTCTTTTTAAGATGACTGGAGCCAGGTTTGAACCTGTGATCTCTTGCATGGTGGTCGCGTGTTCTAACCACTATGCCACGGCCGGTGATAGAGTACATAAATACTTTTAGTTTTTGTCGGACACTTCCTTATTATAGCCACACCCTTAGGGTTGATGGTACATATCATTTAATACGAGAAATAGTATAAAGGATTAAAAGAGTATGTTAAGAACATATTTGTTTCAGGACTTTTTTAGCCGATTGAGCCTTGCCCGTCTGTCTGCATGTATGGCTGGTGGGCAGGATAACTTGAGTAAACCTTAACTGACATGAAAATTTATCAGTATTATTATTTTCCAAAATAAAGTAGTGTATATGGGCTAAAATAGCCAAACCACTTCTGATGCCACACATACAAAATGGCGTATTTTTTTAAAAATATTATTTCTCCAATAACTTCCAAACGCATATTTTTATATGTCGTTATGATATTTATATGCCATTATATGTCATTGTCAGTTTAATTATTTTTAATAGTAGAAAAAACCTTCACAAACTGAAACATTTGCCACACCTCTTCTGGTAGCTCCCTTACAAATGTCGGTTAATGGTTTGGCGTGGATTCTCTGAAAAATTAACTTTGGAGCTCCGCGCAGCTCCGGAGGGCATGAACTCCATACGGACATACTGAAAATTAATTTATAACCTTCTTGAAGCTAAACCAAGAGATAAATTACATTTTTCTGCAAGAGAATGCGTCTATTCACTCCAGTAAGGAAACAAAAAGTTGGGTTCGGTCACAAAACGTTGAAGTCTTACAGGGATCAGCGTGTTTCCATGACATGACTCCTATTGAAAATGTATGGGGCGTACTTGTTCATAAAGTGTACTCCAACAACAGGCAATACAATAGCGTTTCAGAGCTAAAATCGGCAGTAATAGCGGCTTGGGAGAAGCTATCGCATGTAAAGTGGTGTAAAGGGGGTTTCGGGGTGTAAAGGGAAATTAAGTAAGTTGTGGGTTAAACGTTATTGTGTCGCAATAAGCTTATTATTAAGGTCATACTCGTATCATTTTATGTGACAATATGAAGTTTGCCCATGCCAGAGCGTATGAGTTATATGGAATTTTATTCATTACTTATACGTAAGTCAGTATATACGACAGTACGTGTAAAAATGCGTTCAGACACAAGGAATCTATCGAAAAATGTGTCTGTTAGGAGTGTTATCCATAACGAATTGCTATGACATTCTAGTTGTCGACAATTGTTCACACACAAAATTTTCTCGCACCACCCAAGACATTAGTTGCCGTATTTTATGTACGATTTGTGTTTGGAGGCGAGTATATTTTTTTATACCCCCACCTTACATATAAGAGGGTATATATCATTTGATACGACCCAAAAGTGTAACACATAGAAGAAGCCACTTTGGACACTAAGTTTATTTGAACCAAATTCGATTCAAGACTTTTTAATTCGTTTGAGCCATGGCCGTCTGTCTGTCTGGCTGGTTCGCACGATAACTTTCGAAAGACGCAACCAACTGTTTTGAAATTTTGCACGAGCTAATATTTCCCCAAAACTACTTACGGTATTGACCAGTACAGAAATTTCAGTCAGTTAAACTGACTGATAAATACCATCACCCAATATAATATATTGTTTAAGTCTTGAGTTAATGAAAATAATCGATTTGTAATTAAAACCAGTTAGAAAGTTTCAGTCGGGCAACCCGACTTACATTTACCCTTACCCTCAGTAAAACAAATAATTTTCTATTTTATTGATATTATTACTCGATTTCGAAATTGGGCGGAGGAGTGGTACATTTATATGGGAGGTACGTGAAGGGGTGTGTTTAGGCTCCAGATTTATCCTCCATAACTTTATCCTGTTATAGCTTTACTAAATACAGAATTTGCGCACGATTGCGTTGGGTGTACTGATATTATTACTACATCCCAAAAGTGGGCGGAAAGGTACATTTGTATGGGGGGTACCATTAGGGGCGTGTCTAGACTTCCAATTTTTTCTCCAAGACTTTGTCCTGTTATAATATAACAAAAATTGATATTATTACTCTATTTCTAAAGTGGGCGGAGTGGTACATTTGTATGGGAGGTACCAGAAGGGGCGTGTCTAGACTTCCAGATTTTTTCTCCAAAACTTTATCCTGCTTAAACTTTACCAAATACAGAATTTGGGCACGATCGCGTTAGGTCTTTTAATAATATTAATCGATTTCTAAAGTGGGCGGTACCAGATGTGTATGGGAGGTACCAGATGGGGCGTGAATAGACTTCCAATTTTTTTCTCTTAAACTTTATCTTGTTATAGCTTTACTCAAAATAAAATTTGGGTACGATCACGTTTAATTTATTGATATTATTTCTCCATCTCTATAGTGGGCGGAAAGGTAGATTTGTATGGGAGGTACCAGAAGGGGTGTGGCTAGGCTTTCAAAATTTTTTCCAAAACTTTATCCTGTCATAGCTTTACTAAATACAGAATTTGGGGACGATTCCGTAGGGTGTATTGATATTATTACTCGATTTCTAAAGTGGGCGGAATGATGTATTTGTATGGGAGGTACCAGAAGGGGCGGGGCCATGTAGCCCATTTGCAATACCGTAAGTAGTTTTGAGAAAATAATAACTCGTGCAAAATTTCGAAACATTTGGTTGCGTCTTTCGAAAGTTATCGTGCGAACCAGCCGGACAGCCACCCGACAGACAGACAGACAGACAGACAGACGGACATGGCTCAAACGACTTAAAAAGTCATGAATCGAATTTGGTTCAAAGAAACCTAGGGTCTAAAGTGACTCCTTCTATGTGTTAAACCTTTGGGTCGTATCAAATGATATATACCTTCATCCCTACGGGTGATGGTATAAAAATGGGCTACATGGCCACTCCCCTTCTGGTACCTCCCATACAAATGTACCATTCCGCCCACTTTAGAAATCGAGTAATATTATCAATATACCGGTGCCCGGACATAACCCCCACGGACGTAATCCCCAAAACGATTTTGGGGCCTATTTCCGCCAAGCTCTGCGGACATAGCCCCCAATTTGCGGACATAAGCCCCAACAAATATGACAGACATAACACCCAAACTAATTTTGCAACTTAAAGTAATGAAAAAGATTGATGAAGTGGGGGTGGGCGTGCCCCCACCGAATTCGTCTCCCGCTACAATAACAATATTTCAAAGTGTTCTCTTCATATGTTGAAATACTAAATACAACAACAAATTCGGTCATAATCCCCATTGGGGCTTATGTCCGCAGATTAGTATGGGGGTTATGTCCGGCAAGATGCCCCAAAATCGTTTTGGGGATTATGTCCGTGTGGGGTTATGTCACGGCACCCAATATACCTAACGCGTTCCCGTCCAAATTCTGTATTTTGGTAAGTTATAACAGAATAAAGTTTTGGAAAAAAACTGGATGTCTAACCACGCCCCTTGCAGTACCTCTCATACAAATGTACCCTTACGCCCACTTTAGAAAACGACTAATAATATTAATAAACAAAACGCGATCGTTTTTAAATTCTTTATTAGTAAAGCTATAGCAGGATGTAGTTTTGGTCCTCTGGTACTTCCCATACCCACCTAGTACCGCCTACTTCAGATATTGATTAATAGTATTAATAGACCTGACGCGTTCGTGCCCAAATTCTGTATTTAATAAAGCTCAAGAATGATTCTCTGGTAAACCATTGAATGAGCTTCCTCGATCCAGTGGAGTTGGAATTGTTCTTTCTAAGCAGGCCAAACATGCGCTTATGGACTGGAAGCCACACTCAGATAGAATTATCACTGGCAGAGTGCGTGGCCATGCTCGAAATATCACGCTGATACAGTGCTACGCCCCTACGAATACATCTGAAAAGTCGGTGAAAGAAGCGTTTTATAATCATCTCGACAGCGTACTCGCAACCGTACCCAAGGGTGATAATAATAATAATAATGATGGGCGATTTCAATGCACAATTGGGACCCGATAACTTAACAGCAGAGAGCACCATGGGAAGACATGGATTAGGCCGTCTGACGGAAAACGGTAAGATGCCTCTAGACGCATACCGAACAAGTAACCTTGTTATTGGCGGCACTCTATTTCCCCATTCGAGGATTCATAAAGTTGCCTGGATATCTGCTGATAGGGTGACCGAAAACCAGATAGACCACATTATCAGCAAGAAATGGAGAGGTTCGCTGCTAGATGTGCGAAACAAACGTGGTGCTGATATGGGCAGTGATCATCATCTTCTAATCGCTCATATACGCGTCAAAATCGCTGCCATCAAAAATAATTCTCTCGTGACACAAAGGAAATTTAACGTGGTGCAGCTAAAAAATTAGGTAATTTCCAACGCTTTCACCAACGAATTAAAAACTTATATAATAAACAACAACTCTGAACGTACGTGGCCAGAAATCAAAGATATATTTATCAAAGCTGCAGAACATCACCTTGGTTTCCAAAACAACACCCGAAAGGAATGGATTAGCGATATCACATGGAAATTAATTCAGGACAGAAAGGAGGCCAAAGCTGCCCTCAACTCGAGCAAAACTCGCTCGAATAAAATTAAACATCAGGAAACGTATAACCGAATTAACAGAGATGTTAAACGTAATGCGAGATGTGCTAAGCGGAATTGGGTCAACAATATGGCAAACGAACTACAAGCAGCAGCAGCAGCAACCCATCGCACGAGAGACCTATACCTCGCTGTGAACAAGTTAACTAATAGAACATTTTCGTCTGGCAGACCCCTGAAGAAAGACGCAGGGGAACTTGTAACATCAAAAACGCAGCAACTCAGCTTATGGGAAAATTTTTACGACAATATGCTGAATACAACGTCCGCTTTACAAGATTCAATCCGCACTTGCACTACCCACGTATTGCATCCATCCACATCTTCTGTGTGTCCAGGAATCACTGAAATCAGCGAAGCAATTAGTTTAGTTAAAAACAATAAATCCCCTGGCCTGGATAATATTTCCCCAGAACTCCTTACAATCGACCGAGTTACTAGCGCTCGCTTATTGGAACCCATCATAAGAGCATTCTGGAATGAAGAATCCATACCCGACGAAATCACCTCCGGCGCAATTATAAATCTTCCCAAAAAAGGTGATTTAACCGCCAGAAAGAATTGGAGAGGTATAACTTTGTTGAGTATGGTCAACAAAGTTATTGCGAATATAATAAACAAAAGGCTGTCAAAAGAAATTCCTCTCAGAAGGGAACAAGATGGCTTCCGCTCCAACAAATATTGCGTCGATCAGGTCAATAGCCTTAGAATTATTGTGGAGCAGTCCGTTGAGTGGAGATCGTCTCTCTATCTCGTATTTGTTGACTTCGAAAAGGCTTTTGATACTCTCAGTCACACGGCCATATGGAGCGCACTGGCATGCAAGGGTGTCCCGACTAAAATAATTAACTTAATAAAGACACTGTACAGCAATGCAACATGCCGCGTATTGCATGAGAAACAACTAAGCAAGGACATCAAAATAAACACCGGAGTTCGCCAAGGATGTGTGTTATCACCACTCCTCTTTAACTGTGTCCTAGATATAGTGATGCAAAAGTCAACAAGTCATAGGAGAGGGATAACATGGGGGTTGCAAGACAGATTAGAAGACCTGGACTATGCAGATGATATATGCTTATTAAGTCATTCGTTTTCCGATATGCAATCCAAGCTAAATATAGTTAGCGAAACAGCAAAGCTAGTTGGATTGAATATAAACATCCCTAAAACAAAAACACTTAGGATAAATGCTAACGCAACGCGGAAATTCCTAATATACGGCAAGGAAATTGATGATGTGGAGTCCTTCTGCTATCTAGGCAGTATAATCGACAAATCCGGTGGTTCATCAGCCGATGTGGCCAGTCGCATTAACCCTTTAATGACGAGAGCGAAATAATGGGAATTTTTTAAAGATTTTGTCAGTACTACATATAAATTAGTTAAAAAACGGATTTTACATAAAAAAGTTAGTCGAAAAATTTCAGAAGAATATCCATTTTAACTACTGTTATGACGACTGTGACCATATGGTAACAGCTTTAAAACAGGTAAATAAAATGAACCAAGTACAAAATAATTCATGCAATACGTTTTTATGATATTTCATATTCTTCTCAAATAACAAACACTAAAAGTCTTTAATATATCAGTCTTTAAACAACCAAAAAATATTCTTAATATGGAGGGATATAAAAAATCGCTGTTTTGCGCACATGTGAAAAACACCTATTTTAAAAGAACCTCCACGCTCGCTACAAACGTCTGATCGCATAGCGGTAAATCAAGAATGAAAGATCTAATCATGCTTTGATGAAATCAAAAAAGAAAATTCTTGACATTTATTCTTATGTTTATTTTATTGCGTGCAATACCTGACGCTGTCGGCGTTACCATATGGTAACAGTCGTCACTAATGAGTTAATAAGGCACGTAGTGCATTTGCCCAACTCAACCCTGTTTGGAAATCGCCTAACATCTCGAAACGTACCAAAATTATAATTTTCAACTCCAGCGTTAAATCCACATTGCTGTTCGGTTGCGAAACGTGGAATATGGCACCGCGCGATATCCAGTCCCTTCAGGTGTTTGTTATAAAATGCCTGCGTAGAGTTTGCGTGTTTACTGGCCCTCCTTAATATCAAATGCCCAACTCTGGACTGATACCAACCAGCAACCAATTGAGATGGAAATAAGAAAACGCAAATGGGGCTGGCTTGGACACACTCTCCGCAAGCCATTAGACGATATCACTACGAAGGCCTTAGACTGGAACCCACAGGGAAGCGGGCGCATCGGACGACCATCACACACCTGGAAACGCCAAATCATAACCAAACTGTCCGAGCTACGACTACAGTGGAACGAAGTCAAACATCGCGCTGATGATCGAGATCATTGGAATCAACTTGTGGTGGCCCTATGCTTCCCAGAGGAGTAAAAGGAACATCTATATATATATAAGAATGATTAAGTTTTGGAGAAAAAATTGGAAGTTAAGCTACGACCCTTATGGTACCTCCCATACAAATGTACCATTCCGCCTACTTTAGAGATGGAGTAATAATATCAATACACCCAACGCGATTGTCCCAAATTCTGTATTTTGTTAAGCTATATCAGAATAAAGTTTGGGGAAAAAATTGGAAGTCCAGCCACGCCCCTTCTGGTACCTCTCATACAAATGTACAATTCCGCCCACTTCAGAGACGGAGTACTAATATCAATACACTCGACACGATCGTGCCCAAATTCTGTAATTTGTTAAGCTATAACAGGACAAAGTTAGGGAGTTAAAAAACTGGAAGGCTAGCCACGCTCCTTCTAGCACCTTCCATACAAATGTACCATTCCGCCCACTTTAGAAATCAAGTTGTGGTGTCCCTCTTTTTGGTGACCAACAACGACATCTACATGTAAAGTTGGAAATAATTTTTGAATTACCAAATCAACTCTGATGTGTAAAAGTTGCGGTGCTTCTCCAACTAATAAAGCGGAAAAAAGTTGACAGGGGGAATGAGTGGACAGGGGGTCAAGATGGCTGGGGACAAGCCAAATTGGAGGCCTTTTTCCTGGCTTTTGATGGAAAGAAAAAATCGAGAACAAACGAAGATCCCTCTGAACAAAAAAAAAAAAAAAGAAGAAAGACAAGTTGCGAAAAATCCGATTATATTTATTTTAACTTTTTGTATTTTGAAACAACATAAACAAAAATTTTGAGCAACATAAACCTAGAATAAAAGCAGAAATAAAAGAAATTTGCTGAAAAGTAAAAAGACATTAAATAATAAACCGGAGTGAGAGCAGAAAAGAAGGAGAAACATAGAAAAAAGGAAGGAGGACTTATTTAAATTTATAAATTAATAAGTTGGAGTGTGGCCCTTTCTCCCGAACGTAAGCACCAAGGGCAAAGCCAGCTGCTGCCACTAATTCCGTGTTGAGAGCGCCGAGGGTGTCATCGCCGCAAAGGGGGGGGGGGGGGTAAGTTAATACGGGACAATACTGACCGACGGACGGACGGTATCTGCAAATAAAAAGTTTTTCTTGTTAAATTTAAAATAGGATTTGGTTACCGGGCAGTATAAGGGCAGGCACTAGGCCAGTTGCTTATAGTTGGGTCCTCGAAATTTAGAGGATATACCGACGATTTAGAGGGTTGAGCTAAAGCCAGGTCGTGAGGTATAAAGTTAGTGCGGGGACAGTGCCCCAGGTTAGCATAGTGCTTCCTCTCCTCCCGGTAAAAAAATGTTAAGTAATTACTAGAGTTTTTTATTTAATGATTTAAAAAAAAGAAAACCTTACCTCTATACTTTTACGCAACGACCCCCCTTAAGATGAGAGCATATCCGTCATTGCCTCTTACCGTTGGAAGCAATATAAGATGGCGTTAGTAACGGAACCTAAAAGTTAAAAATACAGATTATAAAAGAAAACAAGAGTTGTATAAAATTAAGAAAAAAATGCTATTTGAATGGAATGTCAGGTTTTGCAGTTGCAGTTATAGTTGAAGTTTGTATGGAATTTTTTAACAAACTGCAAAGCGTCTGTAATTATAAATTATTACATAAATTTTTATAATGTTTTTAAGAATTTTCTAAGTGTTCCATTTCCAAGATGAAGGCCTAATCGAACAACAAGGAAAGTGATTCCCGGTAGCAGCTAAATAGTAGGTGAAGGGGTGTTGGGGTAACGACAAAAAAGGCTCAATGTTACCATGGTTGAGGTGGGAATAGCCGAGCATAGAAAACATCACCGATCTATGCCATCCATGGGAAAAACCAAAATAACGTGTATACCAGTCTGTGTGTACTAATTTCTGCTTTGTGAATGTGTTTGGTGTGTCTTTGTAGTCCATCCAACAGCTGGCTGATTTTTGTTTTTTGTCAATTGCCTGAGATCGTTGTGCCTGGCAAAAATCGCGCCCGAACCCTGAGTTCCAGCCGGAGCTTAAACGCCAGCAGCCAGCGCCCGCCAGGACAAGATCTCTCTCCAAAAGCAGTTTCGGTCTCATTCGGGGCCTCGACAAAGTAATAATATACGGGTGAGGGTATTTGTAAGTCGTGTTACCCGACTGGACCGGCAGTGGCATAGTGGTTAGAACACGTGACTACCATGTGGGTGATCACAGGTTCAACTCCCGGCTACAGTCATCTTAAAAGAAAAAAGATAAATAAATTTTTCTTTCATTGTCGGCTCCCCTCGAATGTTGTCGACAGCAACTTCGCAGTATTAGTGTCGAGTCAATCGGCGTGTCTAGTAAGAGCTTCTCAAACAGTGACGTTTGCATTCGTCGATAAGCAAGTAGATGCCGTTAGTTGTGAATCTAAAAATAGTAAGCGTGTTAATTCACAACAACGCGAGAAACTATCCCATACCTCATTCATGGGGTGTAAAGGGAAATTAAATTTTTTTTTTTTTAAATTACCCGACTGAAAAATTTTTACTGGATATGAAATCACGTTTTCTTTCTTATAAAGGTAACACTAACTGCACTAAGGTCATAAATCTCAAACACAAGCATAAAATTAAATATCTTTAAGAGGAAAACCTAAGCTCATGTCCGTTAACCTATAGGTTAATGGTAAAAATGGAAATTTTTGCGGGAAGATTTGTTTCACATTTTTTTTTCTCCTATTCTTCAACTTTGCTTCAGACACAAAAGAGATATTCCGTACAGTATATCGAGATTTAACCGTGTTAAAATATAGAAAAAGTGCTAGAAATCCACCTTGAATCAAATAATTCGTAATGCAACCAACTTGACAAAACGAATGATGCAGAAGTTCTTGTTTTTGGAGCTACTTTCACGTGCAATTCTTAAAATTGGGTCCCAATGATTTCAATGAGCTAAAAAATGTTGTACCGTGTAATCTATACATTTCATCATAAATACATTTTAAAATTTAAAAATTAGGCCTAAGCGAAATAGTCCACAATAATTGTGCATCTAAAGATTGTGAGCTCTTGTACTGCCTATTCAAATTTACCTATTTGTTAGAAAATACACTTGTGCCTTTACCTTCGAGGACGACGCAGAAGAAGGCGATAAAAACTCGGTTGAAAAGATGAGATTACTGAGAAAGATCGAAGCACAATTAACACAGTGAGTCATTTAATAGAAAATAAACGATTGAAATTAAAAATGTCATCTAAGTATGTAAATGGAAATCGTGTACCGAATTTTTCTATATTAATTACATTTTAACAAAGTGTCCATAATGTGGTTATATTAAGCAATTGTTTATATACTCGAAATGGCATTAACCGCATGTAAATGCAATGCAATGTACCCCCCTTTCTACACTTCAAAGAGGTGTTAAGGGAGCAGCAGGTGCTGCTGTCAATTATTTGTGATATGTTCGTGAGGCAATTTAAATGTTTCTATACATATGCTGCTTTTTTTTTTTGCTTTATGCAACATGCTGCAGCAGCAACAAGGTGTGATGCTAATCGTTACAAAATATTTACAACTACATGCAACAGTGCAGCCATAACCATAGCTGTTCTCGTTTCACCATTTGAACTTCTCAAAGGGGTTCGGTTTCGTTAAAGTGTTGTCTAAATATTTACCACCATTTTTCATTGAGGGTTATTTCGCTTACCACAAGCAGCAGCTAAAACTTGAGCCGACTCCAGATGTAAATCAGTTTTAATATTTTGTTGTGTTGGTGGTAGAATCCACAGAGTTAGAACTTGATATTGTTAATCTTTGGGTTACATACTGGCATTGGTTAATCGTGTCCGATAAATACATGCGAATTAAAGTGTAATTGTGCAGTATGTACCAATAAAGATATGATTTCGAGGCTGAGGTTCGATTCATGGCCATCATTAGTGGTGTTCAAGCTATTACATACTAAATAGGTTTATAATGGTGTGTTATTTATTTACATTAGTATTTGATCATATTAAAAAATAATAATTTTTCATTACTTTAATTATTTGCGTCTGAAAAGTTTGAATAGCATTTTATTTGAATTCGATCGTATATATCGTATATTGAATTCGATTTTATATCGAAGTATACGTAATATTAATAATCACACGACACACTGTACAAATGGAATGAAGAAAATTTATAAGATTATTGAATACCCGTAACAAAGCTTCGGGACCGGCAGTGGCATAGAACACTCGACTACCATGCGGGAGATCACAGGTTCAACTCCTGGCTCCAGTAATCTTAAAAAAAAGAACAATTTTCTTTCATTGTCGGCTACCCTCGAATGTTGTCGACAGACGCATCGCAGTATTACAAACAGTGACGTTCGCATTCGTCGATAGCACTATGCAACAAATGACGACTTTTTGAAAAATACAAAAACGGGAGAGTATAGGTTCGATTCTACCATCGAAGGGTAATAAAACCCTATACTCAGTTTGGCGAGATTGGTGACCAATTTTTTTTTATGGGCCCCTAAAGATTCTCAAAATCAGTGAGCCCCATGAAAAAAGGTGTCATCAGTTTTTGTCCAACAGCTAACCCACACTTCGTGATAGCGCTAAACTGTATTCGGCAATAATATAGCTGGGAGTTTTGTGCACTAACTTTATTAACAAATTATGTCAAATAGGTTGGTTATTCCTGCCCTTTTTCAAAAAAAATTGAAGAAGAATTTATTATTTTTTCACTTTTTCAAGCATTACTTTGGGGGAGTCCAAATTTTTCTCTAACACTGTTCGCCAAAATTGTAGCCCTGGTAAAGATAAACAACTTTCGTGAACATATCAATCCAATCTGAACGTGTCTAGGCAACCTAAATAGCTCATAAAGTCCACGTTGATACCGGTTTTTCGAACCTTTACGCACTTATAAGCCAGTAACGTGGTTGAATATCAACCAATTTTAAATTTCTCATTGGATTTAGAAAGAAGAGACTGCGGCCTTTCCAACCATATATATAGTTATATTGGTAACTTGTCATATCTGCTTGTTTTTTGCCTCGAAATTTCAAACTTTTGTAATTTTTTCACTATTTTTAAGTTTGATGAAGTTTGTAGCCCCTATTTTATAAGGACACCCTAATGTTTACTACTTTATTCAGAAAGTGCACGCTTTCACGAGTTAAACAAAAGTTTGAAATTTCGAGGCAAAAAACAAGCAGATATGACAAGTTACCAATATAACTATATATATGGTTGGAAAGGCCGCAGTCTCTTCTTTCTAAATCCACTGAGAAATTTAAAATCGGTTGATGTTCAACCACGTCATTGGCTTTTAAGTGCGTAAAGGTTCGAAAAACTGGTATCAACGTGGACTTTATGAGCTTTTTAGGCTGCCTAGACACGTTCATATTGGATTGATATGTTCACAAAAGTTGTTTATCTTTACCAGGGCTACAATTTTGGCGAACAGTGTTAGAGAAAAATTTGGACTCCCCCAAAGTAATGCACAAAAAAGTGAAAAAATAATAAATTCTTCTTCAATTTTTTTTGAAAAAGGGCAGGAATAACCAACCTTTTTGACATAATTTGTTAATAAAGTTAGTGCGCAAAACTCCCAGCTACATCATTGCCGAATACAGTTTAGCGCTATCACGAAGTGTGAGTTAGCTGTTGGACAAAAACTGATGACACCTTTTTTCATGGGGCTCACTGATTTTCAGAATCTTTGGGGGCCCATAAAAAAAAATTGGTCACCAATCTCGCCAAACTGAGTATAGGGTTTTATTACCCTTCGATAGTAGAATCGAACCTATACTATCCCGTTTTTGTATTTTTTTCACTGTTGCACTGTGTAGTTAGTGCCGTGAGTTGTGAATCTAAAAATAGAAAGCGTGTTAATTCACAACAACGCGAGAAACTATCCCATACCTCATTCATGGGGTGTAAAGGGAAATTAAGTAAGTAACAAAGTTTCAGTCGGGCAACCCGACTTACATATACTCTCACCCTCAGTAAAACATAAAATTTTCTAGTGAATTGATATTATTACTCGATTTATAAAGTAGGCGGAGTGGTACATTTGTATGGGAGGTAACAGAATGGGCGTGTCTAGACTTCCAGATTTTTTCTCCAAAACTTTATCCTGTTATAGGTTTACTCATTTCGGTACGATCGAATTGGATAAATTGATATTATTACTCCATCTCTATAGTGGGCGGAAAGGTACATTTGTATGGAAGCTACCAGAAGGGGCGAAGCTAGATTTCCAATTTGTTTCCAAAACTTTAAACTGTTATAGCTTAACAAAATACTGAATTTGGCTACGATACCGTTGGTTGTATTGATATTTCTACTCGAATTCTTAAGTGTGCGGAATGATGTATTTGTATGGGAGGTACCAGAAGGAGCGGGGCCATGTAGCCCACTTGCAATACCGTAAGTAGTTTTGAGAATATATTAACTCTTGAAATATTCAAAACATTTGGTTGTATCTTTCGAAAGTTATCATGCGCACCAGCCGGACAGCCAAACAGACAGAGAGACATGGCTCAAACGACTTTAAAAGTCATGAATCGAATTTGGTTCAAAGAAACCTAGGGTCTAAAGTCACTCCTTCTATGTGTTACACTTTTGGGTTGTATCAAATGATATATACCCTCCTACCCGTAGGGTGAGGGTATAAAAAGTGACAGATTTTTGAAAGCAAGCCGTTGATTCTTTTTCTTCTTGTTTGGCAGTAGCAACAGAAAGTAATCCATCGTAGAAATGAATTCCAAGCACTTCGGCCTCTTGCACTCCGTAAATAGTCACAACAAATTTAGATGACAGCTCTTTCACCTGGTCGAAGTTTTGGTCGCCTTGTCTAGCAAATGACTCTGTGAAATTTTTGCATATTTTTTTCTGAAAACTTTTCTGTCAGTCGCTCAGCCGCAGCATCTAACAATTTCTGACGTATGGCACTGTCGAATACAGCTTTGCAATCGGACGTGGATTTACCAGGTCTAGAGCCGCACCGTTATGGTCCAATCAGGTTCGCTAAGATGGGCTTAAGTGATTCACATAATACATTAGATAGGACTTGGTATACACCCTTGGATCGCCTTAAGAAGCTCTGCCGGCAGTCCATCGGCTCCCACAGCTTTGTTGTTTGTAAGCAGTGCAATTGCCTTGCTGATATTGTTTTGGCTCAGTGGTGGACAATGTACTCCATCGTCGAAGGTTGTTGTGATTTTGTCACTTATGCTGCCATAACTCCCTCGTTCTTCCAAAGCACAGTGGTTGCCGTTTCATACAAAGAGCGGCCAAAAATAGAAGGAGTTTTTATAGGTGGATAATATGTGGCACATCTCACGGTCTCTTTTAATGACACAAATTTCTAAAATTTGGTTAAAATCTGTGAAAGTATTCAAGGACCTCTCTTAGATCCTGAAAATTTAAATTTCATAGTAGGCATACCAAAGTCGTCATATCCATTGATCCCATCAATCTATGACTAAATCTAAAATTTGGTCAAAGTCGGACAAAGGATTCAAGGACCTCTCTTAGATCCTGAAAATTTAAATTTCATAGTAGGCATACCATAGTCGGTATATCCATTGATTTCATCAATCTGTGACTAAATCTAAAATTTGGTCAATGTCGGAAAAAGGATTCAAGGACCTCTCTCTCGATGAAAATTTGACTCTGGAATAAATTTCGACTATATCGGCGACCCCTTCTGGTACATCCCATAATAAATGATATATTTTTGGAAATTATAATATTTCCCCCATAACTTCCAAACGGATAGCTGGAGGACATTTTAATTTAGTAAGTTTAATTAAATTGTGATAACAGACAAACGCTCAGAAAACCAAAAACTTTGCGCATCCCTTCTGGTACCTCCTATACAAATGACCGAATTGACCCTCATAGTTTTTCATACATATATTTTTTGTAAGTACAAGGTGGCGCAAAAGTAAACTTTCGATGTTTTTTGGCTGTAATTTAAAAAAAAAATGAAAAACTTTGATTCTTCTTGTGGATTATTTTTATTTGGTCTTTTAATTTTTTTTACATCAAGTCGAGAATATGATGTCATGTAAATGGCCGCCGCCACAGTTGATTGTCATTTGAGCCCGTTTTTTTTGGCATTTTTCATCACTTTGGCCAAAACTTCCGGCGATAGGTCCTCACATTCTTGACGGATATTGTCTTTAACAGCTGCAAGAGTCTGAGGCTTGTTGACATAAACCCGCCCCACAAAAAGAGGTCTGTAGCGGTCAAGTCAGGCGATCTTGCTGGCCAGTGCAATACCAAAACGGGAGATTAGGCGCCAGGGAAATGCATCCTTCAGCATATCGGTTGTGGCACGTGCAGTGTGTGCCGTTGCACCGTCCTGTTGGAACCACATGTTTTCCAATCCCAATTCATCTAATTGCGGCAAAAAGAACTCGTTGATCATTGCTCTGTAGCGCTCACCATTCACGGTAACCGTTTGGTTACACACACCATACAGTGACTTTGAGTGGGTGTAATGGATCTTCGTGGATAACACGCGGATTTTCAGTGCCCCAGAAGCGTAAATTTTGCTTATTTACGTACCCGCTAAGATGAAAACTGGCCTCATCACTCATGATTATTTTTAATGAAAAATCATCTTCCTCTTGGTGGTGATTAAGGATGGCTTGAGCGTATGTTAGTCGCGATTGGCGGTCAGCAGCTAACAGCTGATGCACCGTCTGGACTTTGTACGGAAACATCTTCAAATCTTGTACCAAAATTCGCTGTAAAGACCGTCGACTGACACCCATTTGCGTGTCACGTCGTCTGGTCGATGTCGACGGCGCTTCCATGACATCCTCGGCTACAGCAGCAACATTCTCTGCAGAACGGCTACTCCGGGATCTGCAGCATCTCGTGTTGTGCCAGTCTCTTCGAGGCGAGCGGCTAAACGTCGCAGTGTAGGAGGCGTTGTACAGCCAGGAAATCTGTGACGAAATTCACGTTGTGCCAAAGTCACCGACCGATTATTGGTCAAATAAATTGTCAGCAATATTCCGCGTTCTGGAGCAGTGTAGCGTAACATTGTTTATTAACGTGTATTTCGCATGTGTTTACTACACAAATGTCAAAACAGAACTGACATTAGGGGACAATCGCAAAATTTATAGCATTTTCTGATAGGAGGATTACCTGGTATATTGAATTCAGCCAAATGTAAGCTTATATATATATATTATGATTCAGGAAGAAATATCGACTATATCGACCGACCCCTTCTGGTACTTCTTCTTCTTCTTCTTTACTGGCAGCAACAACAGAAATTCATCTATCAGTAGCCGCACATAGAAAACCATTCCAAGCGCTTCGGTCTTTTGCGCACCGTAGATAGTTCGTCATACCAAGCTTACTTAACATTTCCGTCACCTGGTCTATCCATCGGAGTTTTGGTCGCCCCCTCCTGCGCCACCCATCGAGTTTATTGCCGAAGACTTTTTGAGCCGGAGCGTTGTCGTCCATTCGTACAACGTGTCCAAGCCAGCGCATTCGGTCTATTTGAACGCGCTTGACCACGTCGATGTCGTTGTACAGCTCATACAGCTCATGATTCATTCGACGACGGTACTCGCCGTTCACGATGATGGGTCCAAATATTTTGCGGAGTATTTTTCTCTCGAAGACTCCCAGAATAGATTGATCCGCTTGTGTCATTACCCACGATTCTGCGCTGTAGAGCAAGACATGTAGGATCAGAGTCTGATAGAGCTGGATCTTTGTTTTTCGAGAGAGCGCTTTGTCGTTAAATCGCTTGCTTAGCGCATAGTAGCAGCGGTTTGCGATCAATACTCGTCTTTTGATTTCGAGGCTGACATTATTATTTTTGTTTATGGCGGAGCCAAGGTAGACAAAATCATCTACCACTTCAAAATTATAGTTGTCAACGTCCACGCAGCGTCCCAGACGAGTGGACTCTTTGTTCGTTGAAACAAATAACTTGGTTTTGTCCTCGTTTATCACCAGACCCACTTCAGCCGACTGCTTTTCAATGCTCGAAAAAGCCGCAGTAACATCTCGCAATCCACGTCCAATAATATCGATATCATCAGCATACGCGAGCTACATGTGGCTTTTGTTAAATATGGTGCCATTCCTGTTTACTGCTGCTTTCCGCATGATCATCTCCATTAAGATGTTAAAGAGATCGCAGGACAGACTATCGCCTTGTCTAACGCCTCGCTTGGTAGAAAATGGCTCTGACAGATTTTTGCCAATTTTCACTGAAGACTTCGTGTCAGTCAGTGTCATCCCGCCGAGTCGAATTAGTTTTGCGGGGATACCAAACTCAGCCATAGCATCCAACAATTTCTGTCGTATCGGACTGTCAAATGCAGCTTTGTAATCGATGAACAGATGGTAGGTATCGATCTGCATTTCTTGGGTCTTCTCCAGGATTTGTCGTAGCGTGAATATCTGGTCGGTGGTGGATTTACCAGGTCTAAAGCCACACTGATAAGGTCCAATCAGGTTCGCCAGGAGGGGCTTTAGTCTTTCACATAACACACTAGACAGGACCTTGTATGCGATGGGTAAAAGGTTAATCCCGCGATAGTTGGTACACACACTAGGATCGCCTTTCTTAAGCACGGGACATAGGACACTCAGATTCCAATCATCGGGCATGCATTCCCTGAGCCAAATCGTGTTTATGAGCTGGTGCATGCATGTTACCAGGTCATCGCCGCCGGCTTTAAAAAGCTCTGCCGGCAGTCCATCGGCTCCCGCAGCTTTATTATTTTTAAGCCGGGCAATTGCCGTGCTGATCTCGTTTTGGCTCGGTGGTGGACAATCTACTCCATCGTCGATGATTGGTGCGATTCCGTCACTTATGCTGCCTTCGGGAACGAGAAGAGATTGAAAGTGTTCCCTCCATATTTGCAGCACACTCTGAGTGTCCGTGACCAGATTTCCGTCTCTGTCCTTACAGGTAGGGATCCCTGTTCCAAAACCTTTACTTTTAACCTTTTGGTAGAACTTTCGAGCCTCACCTCTATCCCTGTAGTTTTCGATATCCTGGCTCTCTCTTTTCTTCCACAGACGCATTTTCAGTCTGAACAGGCGTTTCATCTCCCTCCTTTTCTCTTTATAACGCTCCGTCACCGCACGCGTCGCCATTTGCTGCAGTTTTGCCTTGTATGCAGCATCCATTTCCTCAGACATTTCGCGACATTCGTCATCGTACCAGGGCTTGTCTGAGCGTGGTTTTTCATAACCCAGTACGGTTGTTGCGGCAGTGGTCATAGAATTCGCAATATGCTGCCACTGCATGTCGGGAACATCAGAACTAGGGGGATTTGTATGGAGTAATTGAGAGAGCTGGTTGGAGTAGGCATTGGCTATCTCAGTGGTCTGCAGCTTTGTGATGTCTAGCTTCCTTTGCGTTTGATTAAGAGTGTTTTTAGCTCTACTTAATCGTGTGCGTACCTTGGCTGCAACTAGGCAACAGTCTCAGTTTATCATTTGTGCGGACAAGTTGTGCATAATGTCGTCACAGTCTCTTAATTTGATTTGCTCAACCTGTTATAAAAAAATTTAAACTGGCAGTGAGATTATTTGCAAGATTTGTCAATGCAAATTTCATAAATTCTGCGCTAAAGTGGATAGTGAGAAGGCGGTCAATGCCCTTTCTGAATTTGCAAATATTGTTTACAATTGTGATAATTGTTTACAATCTGCCTGTGAGTTGGTGAAGAAAGTTAGCCTGCTGTCTTATGAAATAGGAGAGTTAAAATCAATGTTCTCCCAGCATATATCTGCTAACAACAATAACATCACTGCTGCAAGTGCATCTCATCGCAGTTTCCCTTTGCCTAAAACTGGTTTTGAGAAACCTCAAACATTTGATCTCTCACGTAATGAGAGTGCTGCTGCTTGTGAGGCTGTTTGTTCATCTGCGCTGTCCGCTGCTGCTCTCCCTGTTCGTAAGAGTGTTTCTAAAACGTGCGCTCCGTCAAAAAAAACGTCTGCTGCTACTTATGTGGGTGATAAGTCGTTGGCGATGTCTGCTGTGGATCCTACCGTCAGTGATGCCAATGATGTTTTAAATGATCGCACTGGTATAAGTGAGTCGATACACTGCTCTGAGAATATGATATCTGAAGCCGCAAGTGAGAGTGAGCTTGGTGGTGTTTCTGTCGTCAATTCCGCTGCTTGGAGTAACATTACGAGAAGAAAGCAGAAAAGGCGACGTCTGGTAGTTGGTTTGAACAATAATGCAGAGCTGGATGTTGTGGTGAAGAAAAAATGGATACATCTAGCATCTTTCAAACCAAATGTTACTGAAGATAATATTATTTCTTATGTCAGCAAACACTTAAATGTTAATGCCAGCAATATTTCTTGCTTTAAGTTGGTCAGGAAAGATATGTCGCCTGATAGCCTAAAATTTGTTAACTTCAAATTAGGTATTTCTCCAATATACTATGAAAAATTATTTAGC
This sequence comes from Muscina levida, assembly GCA_964034835.1. Lineage (NCBI taxonomy): Eukaryota > Metazoa > Arthropoda > Insecta > Diptera > Muscidae > Muscina > Muscina levida. Next base: position 112,516,821 of record OZ035883.1, on the reverse strand, counting down.
CCCGATCTGTGGACGGCTTCTGTAAAAATCCGGCCTTTTAAGGTTTTTCCGAGGAAAAAGCCTCAACAGGAGGTTGCTTAATACCTAATAGTACTAATTTAAATTCAAATCTTTTAAAGATTTATTATCATAATGTATCGGGCATGAGAACTAAAGGTTCCATATTTTCATTATTTACATCCCAGTGTGATTATGATGTATTTGTTATAGTTGAAACTTGGCTTAACGAAGATTTTTTCAATGAGGAGTTTTTTAATAATAAACTATTTAATGTGTATCGCAAAGATAGGGATTTTGTCTCCAGTGGTTGTTCGAGGGGTGGTGGTGTGTTGATTGCCGTTCGAAATTTGTATTCTTCTAAACAAATTGTTTTAACGGAAAATAATACTTTGTTGGACCAATTATGTGTTGAAATTAAATCGTTTAATGGTAATTTATATTTATGTGCGTCATATATCCCGCCAAACAGTTTGGATGAAATATATCATGGACATATTCAGAATATTTTGAGCGTGTCAGAGAATCTGAGGCATAATGATAGAATATGTGTTGCTGGTGACTTTAACCTCAACCACATTGTCTGGTCTGAAGTTCAGAATTCAGGGAAATTTCTTCCCAGTAACATAAATAAACCCTTTGAAATTGAGTTTATTGACTCCTTATTTAGTATTGATTTATACCAAGCTAATAAAGTTCATAATAATTTTGGTCGATTACTAGACTTAGTTTTCATTAGTTCTGATATAAATATTTCGGTTTTAGAATGTGCATTTCCGTTATCCCCTCCTAACATACATCACTCTGCATTACATATTGAAATAGAGTTTTATCAATACCGTAATGTCAGTTCAAATTTTTCTAATACGAAATATGATTACAAATCTTGCGATTTTCAGTTGATCAATTGTTTAGTTGCTAACATTGATTGGATAGACTGCTTGCATGGCGATATTGTTGCAATTTGTTATGACGAGTTTTTAAAACACATTCACGAAATTTTTCAAAATAATATTCCTCGTATATGACCAAAAGTATATAAATTACCCTGGTATACGAGAGGGTTAAAAAAATTAAAAAATTTGAGGAATAAATATTACAGAAAATATATGTTATCCAACTGCATAGTAGATCGAAATTTATATATCAGATATATGCAAGAATTTAATTTCATAAATAAATTTCTTTATAATCAATATATATTAGGATTTGGAAATTCTTTAAAGTCGAATCCTAAAAGATTTTGGAATTATATAAAATCTAAAAGAAATTGTTCGGACATTCCAATGAGTATGAATTATAACGGAATAATTTCAAATTCTACTCAAGAGTCTGTAAATCTTTTCAAAATGTTTTTTCAATCTAATTTTGTTAATGTAACTGAGCCCGTTAGCATGCAAGTATTCAATAATGTGATGCCTTGTATTGACGTTACAACGTTTAATATTTCCGAAAATGATATTTTTTTGGCTATTACCAAGCTCTCTGATGGTTATAAGATTGATATAGATGGAATTTCACCGTTTTTACTTAAAAAATGTGCTTCTACTTTGGTTGAACCACTTCGTTTGTTATTTAATAAATCTCTGTTATCTGGATATTTTATTCAGAGATGGAAAACAGCGATCGTAAGGCCTATTTTTAAAGCAGGCGATAAAATGTCTGTGTTAAACTACAGACCCATTTCTATGTTACCTAATATCGGCAAAGTTTTTGAACATATTATCTTTGATAAAATTTTCTTTTCTCTTAAACATGTAATTAGCCCCGAGCAGCATGGTTTTTTCTCCGGCAGATCTACTACAAGCAACTTAACTTCATTTTCGAATTTTTGTATAAAAAAATTTGAGGATGGTGTTCAAGTTGATACAGTTTTCACGGATTTCTCTAAAGCATTTGATAGAGTGAGACATGATATTTTGATCACTAAAATGTTTCATATGGGGTTTCATTCCTCACTTATTAGTCTGTTTCGTTCGTATCTGTCAAATAGACACTCTTATGTTTGCATTGATGATTTTTATTCGGAAGTCTATATTTCAACCTCTGGTATACCTCAGGGTAGCATTTTAGGTCCCTTACTGTTTAATATTTTTGTTAATGATATTGGTCATTGTTTTAAAAACTCACGTCATCTAATGTATGCCGACGATTTAAAAATTTTTAAAGCTATTTATAACTTAAATGATGCCAAATTACTTCAAGAAGACTTAGATCGAGTTGCGATGTGGTCAGAAATCAATGCATTACCGTTTAATATTGATAAATGTTTTCATATGACATTTCATCGTTGTCGTAATTTAATTAACGCAGTTTACAATCTAAAAAATTGTGACCTGAATATTATTTCTGAATATATGGACCTAGGAGTTGTTCTGGACGCAAAATTAACTTTTACGAGCCACATAAATTACGTTGTTCCAAAAGCATTTTCATTACTGTATTTCATAAGAAGAAATACTGGAGAATTTGTTGATCCTTATATTAAAAAAACTTTATATTCATCTTTTGTTCGATCCAAATTAGAGTATGCCTCTTTTATTTGGAGCCCTACTGCTAATATTCATATCAACCGCATTGAGAAAGTACAAAAATCGTTCATAAAATTTGCATTAAACTCGCTTAATTTCTCGGATCCCTTACCATCCTATGAAAGTCGATGTCTGCTTCTTTCTTTAAAAACATTAGCCGCTAGGAGAGACATTGCGTCTCTTAAGTTTTTACATGGCATTGCCTCAGGTTCTACTAACTGCTCCGAATTATTGTCGCTTCTTCGTTTTAATGCGCCTGTAAGATCATTGCGTCATATTTGTACATTTAATATAGATACACACTTAACCAATTACGCCTCGAATGAGCCAATTACAAGATCTATGAGACTTTTTAATTCTATTTGTAATTCTATTGATCTCAGTTACTCTGCCAATAAATTTAAGAATTTGCTATCTGAATTAATTATATAACTTGTATAAGTTTTATTATATATAAATGTATTAATTATTATGCTAGTCTGTAAGGATTGCTTTTCCATAGACTATAAATAAATAAATGAAATGAAATGAAATGAAAAGGTGGTGATCCGAGTCGATATTTGCACCGCGCATCACACGCACGTCCATAACGCTTGAGACATGCTTTCCATCAATTACCACGTGATCAATCTGATTTCTTGTATTTTGATCGGGAGATATCCAGGTTGCCTTGTGGATATCTTTATGCGGGAATCTGGTTCCACTCACAACCATGTTTCTTGCCGACGCGAAACTTACCAGTCTGAATCCGTTATCGGTGGTGTTGTTGTGTAGACTGAATTTTCCGACTGCTGAACCAAGAGCATCTTCCCTTCCTATTTTAGCATTAAAATCTCCCAGAACAATTTTAATGTCATGTGCAGGGCAGCGGTCATATATATCCTCCAGGCGCTCATAGAATGCATCTTTGATGTCATCGTCTTTGTCCTTCGTCGGGGCGTGTACACAAATCAGCGTAATGTTAAAATATTTCGCCCGGATGCGAATGGTGGCTATACGGTCATTTACAGGGTTAAACCGCGAGACCAGGTGTCGAAGTCTCTTGCCGACTATGAAACCACATCCAAACTCGTGTCTTTCTGCATGGCAGCTGTAAAAGATGTCACAGTTCTTCCGTCGTGTGCATCCCTGTCCCGTCCATCTCATTTCCTGTATGGCGGTGATGTCAGCCTTGTATTTGTCGAGGACATCCGCCAGTTGGATAGAGGCACCATCTCTGTATAGAGTTCGGACATTCCAGGTGCATATCCTTAAATCATGGTCCTTATATCGTTTGCGGGGGTCGTCAACATTTGGGGGGGTTCTTGTTTTTCGTTTTCTTCGTGTTTTCATAATAAATTTTTGTTTAAGGAGAGTGGCTTATTAGGCCACCGCTCCCGATCTTAGTTTCTTGGGGCTGCCAAAGCCACTAAGAGAGCCTGTGTTGAGTTTCAGTAACTTCTGTTACCTAGTTCCTAAGACGCATCGGTGGTAGCATGCCGATTAGGTTACTCAACCTTCTGGTACATCCCGTACAAAATGACAAATTTTTTGTGTAAAAACAATATTTCTGCCATAACTTTAGAAGAGATTGCTGGAGGACATTTAAATTTGGCCATTTTCATAATTTTGTAATAGTAGATAAATCCTTTAAAAATCGAAACATTTGCCTCTCTCTTTTTTCTACTTTTCATACAAATGACCGAAATCCACATAGTTATTAACTGTATAATCTATAGGCATATCTTTTTTACACTCACCCTACGGGTAGGAGGGTATCAAATGGTATATGATACGACCCAAAACACATACATAAAGGAAGTCAATTTAGACCCCATGTTTCTTTGAACCAAATTCGATTCATGACTTTTGAAGTCATTTGACCCATGTCCGTCTGTCAGTCTGTCTGGCTGTCCAGCTGGTAAACACGATAACTTTCGAAAGACGCAACCAAATGTTTTGCACGAGTTAATATTTCTCCAAATCTAATAACGATATTGCAAATGGGCTACATGGCCCCGCCCCTTCTGGTATCTCCCATACAAATTCATCATTCCGCACAATTTAGAAATCGGGTAATAATATCAATACACCCGACACGATCGTGCCCAAATTTTGTGTTTTGTTAAGTTATAACAGGATAAAGGTTTGGAAAAAATATTGGAAGCCTATCCCCGCCCCTTCTGGTACCTCCCATACAAATGTACCTTCCGCCCACTTTAGAGATGGAGTAATAATATCAATAAATCCAACGCGATCGTACCCAAATTCTGTACTTAATAAAGCTATAACAGGATAAAGTTTTGGAAAAAAATTGGAAGTCTAACCACGCCACGCGATCGTGCCCACAATCGGTATTTAGTAAAAGATGAAGTTTTGGAGAAAAAAGCGGAAAGTCTAGACACGCCCCTTCTGGTACCTCCCATACAAATGTTCCTTTCCGACCACTTTAGAGATGGAGTAATAATAGCAATAAATCTAACGCTATCGTACCCGTACTTTAGAGATGGAGTAATAATATCAAAACACCCAACGCGATCGTGTCCAAATTCTGTATTTTGTAATGCTATAACAGGATAAAGTTTTTGAGAAAAAAACTGGAAGTCTAGCCACGCCACGCGATCGTGCCCAAATTCGGTATTTAGTAAAGTTTAAGCAGGATAAAGTTTTGGAGAAAAAAGCTGAAAGTCTAGACACGCCCCTTCTGGTACCTCCCATACAAATGTACCACTCAGCCCACTTTAGAGATGGAGTAATAATATCAATACACCCAACGCGATCTTGCCCAAATTCTGTATTTAGTAAAGCTATAACAGGATAAAGTTTTAGAGAAAAATCTGGAAGTCATGACTTGTCCCTTCTAGTACCTCCCATACAAATGTACCACTCCGCCCTCTTTAGAAATCGAGTTATGATATCAATATAATAGAAATTTTTTTGTTTTACTGAGGGTGAGGGTTGCCCGACTGAAACTCTCTTACTGGGTTTTGGTTAAATTAAGAAGAAGAAGTATAACTCGACTATGTATTGCGTCTTAAATCCTATAATGCGCGATCAAGGTGTTCAATCAATTTTTTGTGTGCCATAAACACTCATTCCTCATTATGATTTGGCATGTTTGCAACATTTTTTATCTTGATATTACATATGCAGTTCTCAGAAAATTGAAATTTATTGCGGTATTCTGCAACATCCCAAAGAGTTGCGCAATATAGGAGGATGCAGTAGCTAACGCGATATGTTTTTTGATCAAACATTTTCCAAAATCAACAATATCAAAACCCATCGGTGCATCAAGGAAATAGAATCCTCCACACTCATTCGTAATTGCTAATATTGCACTGACGTATGTAGTTCGTCAATCTAGTTGTAATTGAGGCAGATTTTATATGTTTCAGTTCGTAAATATTTGATTTTTTTCTGCCGTAGATCTCGGTCAAATACGCCACTGGTCTCAAATAATACCATACCAAATATCAATTCGAATGATGCTACAGTCCTCCAGCTATTTCTATTGGAAAACAAAATTGGGCAGGGCCACTAATTTTTGGCTTCATGGCACATATTGGTGTTTCTTCCACACCCTATTTTAAATCCCACTAGTACTTCAGATACCGAACTTTAACAAATTAGCTCCTATGGGCGGGGAAATGCCTAATAATCTTATTCCGTCGGTTTTTGACCTGATCGTATTGCTTGGGGTTGCATGGGTCGGCCACACCTCAAGAACATCAAACAAACTTAATTTAAATTTTTTATACATATTTGATTATTTGGATTATTTTTGTATGGGAAAAAATCGAAAATCGACTCAATAAATGGACCAAATGTGTCAAATGCAATGTTTAAGTAGCCTATAACCATCCCGGGAAGATTGTCTTTCTAATGTAACCGACTTGTTGCACATCGGTTGGATAGTTTTAAAGTCTATAGCGACCATATGTAGAAACAAATGTTCACTTTTATACATATAGATAGAGCATCTAGAATTTTTTCAGAAATTGCACAACAGTGTATGGACCCACCTATTCTGGTACCCTCCATACAAATTGACTTTTTGCGGGAAAACCTAGCGATGTACAAAACCTAGCGATGTACAGCGCCCCTTCTGAAATCTTTCAAACACATGAGATAATTAAGCCATGTTTTGTTTCATTTGTAACTTCTGTTCAATTTCTACATCTTTCACATTAAATATCTTTTGATAAGAACATCTACCACTTCAACTGAGAGTATCTTAGATCTTTCAATGTAAAGCAAAAGACATCATAAAGTAAAAAAACGAATTAAAATTTAATTTAACATTGTGAACGTTTAGTCTTTCCTCTCATGCGTACAGTCACACACAGATTTCCGCGTATGATCAAGCATGCGATCAAATACTTTGCGAAACAAAATTCCACAAAAAAAAAGTCTGATTAAAATGAATGAAATTTTTTTAACAGCCAAAGCAGCACTGACAATTATTTAAGATGGACAATGACATTTTGAGAGGAGTTTGGTCGGCAGTCAGAGATGAGCAGTTCATACGAGTAAAAAGTAAATTGTCATAATGACTATCAGTCATGTTTAGTTTGCCATGGCATGTTATTTCAAAGTGTAGTAATGCAATCGCAATGACAGGCAAAGATGCTGCTTTTTTTTAAATTCTCTGTTTTTTGAAGCTGAGAAAATTCAGAATTAGACCTTTAAAATCTGGCTAACAACAACCCATTAGTTGACCATTCATTACTATTGTTCCTATTACAATGCATATTTGTATATAATCAATTTAGTCATCGAAATATGTTACATCACCTATATTCTCCTATTGATTACGAAAAGTTAACACACATAATAGCTTAAAGGCTGCCAAAGTAGACCACATGCAGTCATATAGGTCAGTGTGATTGTGACCGTGATGACAGTCAGACGCATTGCGAAGATCAGTAACAATATTCGGTGTTTTTCCAAATTTTTCGATAATCTTTACTCCTTGCGAAGTGCAAGATTAATTACTATTTTGTATATATTACTTGATTAATTATATTACCAAAAGCCAACAAAATAAACATTTCTAAATGAGTGAGCATCATGCTCCAAACTCTAAAACAAAAAATGAAACAGTTCTTCAGACATTAAATAACAAAGAAAATGACAGAAAAAGAAAGAGCAACAGCATGAATGCTAATTCAGCAACAAAAGTGCATAGAAGCAATTACTATGCACTACTGGACATAGAGAATGACTCCCAATGTGACAAAGAATTGCTGAGTCAATTCGAGAAACATGTGAGAGCATTTAAAGAGAAAGAAGAGATAACAAATTCAGCTACTATAACTAGCCAAACCAAAGCAACAAAAACAACAAATGTGATCAATAACACAAAAGCAAATAGTAATAGCACAGTGAATAACATGACACAAAACAAAACAAAAAAAATACCCCCAATAAATATTGTGGACATTGAAACAAAACAATTAATTGAATTTATTAAAAATGGACTAAAAATTAAAGAATTTCAAATTAAAGAATTCAGAAACAAAAACTTGCTATATATGAACACTTTGGAAGATTTTCTAAGAGTTAAAGCCTATTTGGAAAAAGCTAAGGCAAATTTTTTTACATTTACTCCTAAGGGATTAAAAACTAAAACTTTTCTTCTGAAAGGTCTAAATGCAAGCATGAATTCCGATGACATATTTGAGGAACTTTGTAGTCATCAAGATGTGGATTTGAAATTTATAAAAGTGAATCAATTCACAACCAAACTGTCGGTTCAAAGGGGTTATACATTACCAACATTTTTGGTACAAACTAGCCCAGATAGCAATGTTAATAAACTGAAACAAATCAAAACACTTCAACATCGATGTATACGGTGGGAGCAACTAAGACGGCCTGAAATACCACAATGTAGGAATTGTCAGGGATTTTTCCATAGTGCAGCCAACTGTTTTCTACCAAGAAGATGTGTAAAATGTAACAATGCCCATGAGAAGGGAGAATGTTCGATGTCTACTGTTCCAGAGGACGAAAGAGAAAAACTTTACTGTGTATTATGCGAGAAATATGGACACCCAGCCTCGTACAAAGGCTGTGAAATTTATAAGCAACTACAAAGAAAACTTAGAGCAAAAAAACAAACTATTTTAGAAAATAAGAGAAATATATCAAATGCTAATGTAGACCCATATAACAGTTACGCTAATATTGTAAAAGGAAAAAATACAATGCCAATAGAAACAAACCATGTAAACAATTCTTTACCAAACCAATTTATGCAAGAACTTAAAAGCATGATGCTTAATTTGACTAACCAAGTAGTCAATTTGCAGAAACAACTACATTTACAAACATCCCGTGTAGATACAATTTTTTCCATGATAGGCGTGTAATGTCACCTCAAAATCAGAAAACATTTACAAAATCTTTAAAAATTATTCAAATTAATGTAAATTCGATTATACAAACTAATAGAAGATACGACTTACAAGTGTTTCTAGACTCCAATAACCCTGACATTGTGCTTCTTAATGAGACAAAACTTAATCCTAGACATAAAGTAAACTTTAATAATTACACAATTATAAGAAAAGATAGAAGAGGAGCAACAAGAGGAGGCGGAACTGCTATACTAGTTAAAGATGGTCTAAAATATGAAATGTTTTATAGCGACATTTTGAATAGGCTTGATTATCTCGAAACTTGTATAATCAAAGTACCAATATCATCTAACAGTTTTTTGTTTGTTATATCTGCATACTACCCAGCAGGAAACAATAATTCAAGCTTGAAAACAGATCTGCAGAAACTCTTTGATTCTATGAACATACAAAATATATCTACTTATTACATTCTAGCAGGAGATTTAAATTGCAAACACATGGATTGGGGGAATGAGAAGAACAACTCAAAGGGCAATAATCTTAGAGATTGGTTAATGGAAAATGAAATAGATTTTAGATGCAAACTGTATGCATCCTCCACTCCCTCGTATCCAAGAACTAGTTCGTTTCTTGACTTATGTATTGCAGACTGTAGACTGCAAATATTAGCTGAGAACAATTCATATAATTGTCTCAAAACATTAGATTATGATAGTGATCATAATGCCTTAGAAATAAACATAAGATTACAAAATGAAAGACACATCTTCACATTTTTGAACGAAGAAACGAACTTTAAGCTTAATTATAGAAAAACAAATTGTAAAAAATTTGAAAAGCGTATTTCAAGTAAAATTAGCTCGGGGACAAATATACCAAATAATAAAAATCTCTCTAACACCGAAATAAACAGCTATCTTCAAACAATGCAAGATCTCTTAACAGAGGTAATTGAGAAGACTGTTCCTAAGTATAAAAATAAGGATAACTTTAATTATTTTTCCAACACCATTATTAAAAAACTACACTCGGAAAAAAGTAAAATAGTAACATTGTTGAAAAAACACAATAGACTTGAACAAACATTGCCGAATAGTACAATTAGCATTTTGAAGACAAAATTGAAACTGATAAGAAAACTAATAACTGATAATTTTTCACTATCAATCAACAAACATATACAGCAGAAATTAACTAATATTAATCACAAGGATCCGACAAATATGTTCTTGGAAATAAATAAGAGGTGTAGAAAATATCAACCACTTAATCTTCAGAAAATTGTGATTCCGGAAAACGCTGAGCCTATTTTAAGAAAAGCTAGAATAGACCCAACTCAGGTAGAGAAAGACAACAAAAATTCGTTTGTTATAAGAAACCCTCAGCAAGTTTTAGATGCAATAGGAGCTTATTTAGAGTCACTACATTCTTATAAAGAGACTGATAGTGATAACGTTACCCATAGACAAGTAAATGACTCTTTCAATAGATTTCTTGAAATGAAAACCTTATATGAGAGTAGTCACAATAAAATAATAAACTTTAATGACCAAATAAGAGCTGATGATCTCAGTGATACAGAAGCAGGAGATTTATTCGTTACAAAGACTAGATTGATATATATTTTTTCTAAATTAAGACCCAAAATGTCATCAGGATTAGACGGTATTCCTAACATAATTTTGAAGAGATTGCCAATAATTGCAATTTCTGTTTACTGCATATTATTTAATAATATGATAAATAATTTATACTTCCCAGAAATTTGGAAAAAGGCAAAAGTTGTTCTTTTACCAAAAAAGGATAAAGATATATGTGACCCAAAAAATATACGTCCGATTAGTTTACTGCCGAATATAGGAAAAGTATTCGAAATCTGTATTAACAATAGTATTAATAAAGTAAACGTGCGAAAAAAGGTAGTGAATGATAAGCAATTTGGATTCAAATACCAGCATTCAACAATTAATGCTGTGAATTTGCTTACCTAAAACATTAACTGGAATTGGAACCAAAACCTATGTACCGGTGCATGTCTTATTGATATGGAAAAAGCTTTTGATAACGTATGGATACCAGGTCTTATTTATAAACTCATGGGATATCAATTTCCACCAACTTTGATTATAATCATTTACAATATGATAAGTAATAGACAATTTATAATTTCTCACCAAGATTTTACAAGCAAATATACTTATAAGATGGAAAATGGTTTGCAACAGGGAACTGTTAACTCACCCACACTTTTTAACATATTTTTAATGGAGTTAACCGAAAAAATTGATAACATAATTTCTTTTGCAGACGATATCGTTATATACCATGCAGACAAAACTATATCAAAAATTAATGAGAACCTCCAGAAAGCTTTTAATATTGTTGAACAATTTACCATTGATTGGAATTTAAAAATTAATATAGACAAATGCGAAACTATCTTATTTAGACCACCAGTTGGAAAATGCAAAAGTGACATTAGAAGAAATTGGAAATCGTTTGAACTAAAATCTAATTTAAATAACATTGCCATTTCAAATAAAAAAATTGTAAAATACTTAGGAATTTATATGGATAAATTTTTATATTTCAATGACCACATTATTGAAATAATTAAAAAGGCAAGGAAAGCCTTTTTTATATACCGACCTTTATTCCATTCAAAATATATTAATTCTCGTGTAAAAATAAATATGTATCAAACTCTAATACGCCCTATTATTACGTATGGTTGTCCCATTTGGTTCAACATATCGCCATCTTACATGGAAAAAATTAGAATATTTGAAAGAAAATGTTTAAGAGCGTGCACATCACTATATAGATCCCCACAAAGCGACTACAAAAAATATATTTCAAATAAGCAACTTTATAACAAAGCAAATATAATTAGAATTGACAATTTTATTATAAATTTAATTAGAAATCATATTTTAAGGTGCACATCAAATATAGAAAATAATTTAATTAAAGCACCATACTACGCAAATGAGGAATACTTGGAAAGAGCTATAATGAACGGGTTTATGCCTCCAGAAGCCTTTATATATCTAGATACTCACAATTATGTTCAGAACGAAAATGGTGTTCCCGTATTATACCATATATACAGACGTGCAAATGATAAATCGATACAAATCACATCATACAATAGCAACGATATTAGACACAATCAAAGCGTATCAAACAAAGATATAGCAACTTCGAAAATGCTGTCAAAATTTTGGTGGTTGAGTAGTGATTAGCGATTCCATAATGCTTATGCATGTATTTTTTCCTTTTACCTGTAGACTTAAGTTTTTATTTATACACAGTATAAAAAGATACAAATGTGATGTTTTTTCTTAAAATTTTTTCATTACATATTAAATAATATCCAATTGTTTCTAAACAAAATGTATCTATATAATTAATTAGAAGTAATAGATTATTTATATTTGTCATTATACTTGAGAGCCCGATTTTGGGACAGTGTATTTTCATTAATTTTGTTACTAATTATCTATTGTTTATTATAGTACTAATAATATATGTATCTATAAATGAATTAAATAAACACAAAAAAAAAAAAAAAAAAACATGCAGTCATATACATATATCGTGGAAGTAATGCACTATTCAATCGTTCATCCATAAGCAATTAAAGACACACATACGACTACAACTACGGTTTAATTTACAAAATTCAAAATTAGCACAATGAATACAATAAACCACAATAGAGTTCAGAATTGAAGTCAAAAGAATCAAATTTAAATACTACGCTGAAATCGTAAATTGTTTGCGGTAAATACTCAACGCCCCATGAAAAATGGTGGTAAATGTTTAGACACTCTTCTAGCAACCGCAGCAGCGAGCACCCAAAAATATCAGTCAACACAATCAGGCAACCACAACCACTTAATTTAAGACATTCAGTTGGTAATACGAGCACAAGTGTGAGATTATTGCATGTGGCAAAGCAATAAATATTAATTTACATACAACATAAGTACATATTTTGTAACCATTGAAGTCACACTACAATAGATTTTGCAACATGTTGTTGGTGCAGAAACAGAAGCAAACAACTTAAAAAAACTTAATTTCCCTTTGCACCCCATGAATGAGGTATGGGATAGCTTCTCGCGTTGTTGTAAATAAACATGCTTTCTATTTTTAGATTCACAACTAACGGCACCTACTTGTTTATCGACGAATGCGCACGTCACTGTTTGAGAAGCTCTTACTAGACACGCCGATTGACACGACACTTATACTGCGAAGTTGCTGTCAACAACATTCGAGGGGAGCCGACAATGAAAGAACAATTTTTGTTTTTTTTTAAGATGACTGGAGCCAGGTTTGAACCTGCGATCTCCCGCATGGTAGTCGCGTGTTCTAACCACTATGCAACGGTCGGTCCCGAAGCAAATAACTAATAATTTAAATATGTTAAGGGAAAATCTGGAAAAAAGGAAAAGAAAAAGTACATTATTTTGGTCTGAATAAAACCCAAACATGCATTGAACCTAATAAATCTCGAAAGAGACCAGATTAGAAAGATTATTACCTTAACGGGATAGATAGATACATACGTCAACAGAATGGAATTCGCAATGATAAGCGAGTGTATCCACAGCGGCAAAAACTACAGTGAACCACCTACAGATCGGAAACCCAATGGGGTGTCGCATCTAAGTGATCCTTTCCTCTTTCCATCCATTGTATCATCATAATAGTCGATTATGTATTTGTCCGTAGTGACAGATGTCCTTTGGCTTTACGTGAATACCTGCCCGTGAGTTCTTAACTCCACGGTGGGCTCAACCCAACTGGAACATATTACAATGATGCTGTTAAAGTTTGGACTTAATTATTTTTACTTGGTAGGATATTCAAATTGTTTATACATATTTTCTCTTGCTAGGAACCGAGGTTTCCCTTCCGGCCAGCCCACTTTTGACATTTATAAACTATTTCGTCTACGAATAGACCGACAAACAATTACACAGACCTTTTACGCCACAAGAAGCAAGCTCCTTCTCAGACTGACCCACACCTCTTCCTCTTCCGTCGGCTAGTGAAATAACACTCCGTCAGGCTAGCTTCCAAGGATATCACCTTTACGAATACAGATAGTAGCAGGAAAAAAACACTAAACATAAATTTTGAGAGAACTTTTTTTTTGTGATACGGTCTACTGGACACCCTTATTAGAGGTTCGGATCTATCTAAACTCCTTATGAAGTTTTTGACGAAGAAATTGTTTGATGAGCAGTGAGAGATGCGAGACTCGTATGATTTTAAGGGATACTCAGCTTCATGTCTCTCTAGCATCAAATTCTTTGTCTACTCGCGAAACTTTGAGTATTGACCATTAGCCACTACGTGGTACAGCAAAGCTGTGCCTAACCAGGCAGGTAGCTGTTCAGGCTACCTTGGGTCGCTTGGCCCCTCGTATCACCATCTTTAGAGTCCTTGGTCGGAGCTTTTAAAGATGAATACTATCTTTTCCACCATCTTTTCGACACTGCAGGGCCAGAAAGAGGTCCACTGGGGGTTCTCTTGAGTCCGTGGGGGCTGAATATTATACACACGGCGAAGTACAATAAACTTATATCAAACTAGCGGACCCGCCGAACTTCGTCTCGCCCCAATTGAATGCCAATGTTTTTCGATTAGTTTTCCGTCACCAAAACAAACAACGAAGCCGGTTCTCCAAAACGTGAAAAGGCAACGTTCAGCTAACCGCACGTAAAACAGGGAAATTCGAGATTAATCCCACATATTTCTAACGATTGGCCTTGAGATTTATTGATTGTTTTCGGGGAATTGGAATGGATGATCAGTTGGAATTATCTGATTCGTAAGATAAGGACTTCCTCTTCTTAGAATTTGTTTTTGATGATCGTCGGTTAAATCACATTGTTTATCAGATTATTGACGGACAACCGCATGCCGTTGCACAATTTCTGTTGATTTAGATTCCGCAATATGATTATGATCGATCCCACCTTCATCTGTAAATTATACGGTACATTAATCGAGTTGCAAATTCGGTCGATTATTGGTCGCATCATCTTCGTCGGTCACGCGGTAAACAGATTTGTACGAATGCAGTTCTCCAGCGATTTGACTTTCTAAAATTTAATTCAAGCCAACAATGTTTTTATTCTTCGCCCCTAGTACTGCCTGTTAATTAACCCAACCGAGATTTTTATAATTTTGTGCAATGTGATGAGTTCCTCTTCCGACGTTGTGAACTCGCAAAAATTTGTAGTGAACGATATCAATTCAGTGGAAACATCAACACGAATTTGGCCGTTGCCAATTTAGCAGACGGAGGCAGGTTCTTTTCAACCGTGAGAAGATTCATCGACAGTTTCAAAGCGGAATTTGCTGTTCGACTGCCTTTCAGTAATGTTGCAGCCATGTCAGAGGATGAGAGATCTTGACCGAATTGTTCCCAGTATCAATAAAAAAAATGGGTTGCTTGTCCCACCGGGAGAGTCGAGAAAGTAAATGACTTCCGTTTTATCGTCAACAACCTTCAACCTTCAAGCGAATCGTACATGTTCTTGTACTCGGCATTTAACAGCGGCACATTTGTTCGAACTCTTTCGGTCAGTTCGTCTCGATTATAGTCTTGCTTTCGTCAAAATTCGCGATCGAATGCATATTGCATCGAATGATTTGTCGCTGGCATTCCCAATATTGACAGCTGATTGCCGCACATGTCATCCGTCGAACCCGGCCGATGGTCGCAAACATAGTACGCAAGGAATTAAATGATAGCAAAGATAGAAGCATACACTTTGGCGTGGATGAACTGTGTATAGTCTGACTAATTATTGCACAACAGTTACGTAATCTAAGGTTTGATCGTCTAATAGGTGGCATTAGCCAAGCAGATAACTCTCCCTAAAAAACTAAAAAGTCGTTACGAAATAGATGCCCGCAATCCAAGTGGATAACTTAATTTTTCAAACGTAAACTAATTTATTGAAAAAAAATGACCAAATATTGCATAGAATATCAATATTTTTTATCTAATTATTAATTATCTCGTTAAATTCTCCAACCAACATTTATCCGAAATTTTCTACCTTGACATCATTCAAAATCATCAAATCATGCGAACACTGCAAAATTTCGTCGATAAAAATATCAATTTTTTTTTGCACTTTACAGGATTTTCCAATTTTTTCCATAAGGATTTTTCAATTCGAAAAGCGATTCCTTAACTATGGCACATAATTCCTTACAAAAAAGCAATTTCCGATTTTTCCAATTTTCAGACTTTTCCGAAGGATTTTCCCAAAATTGATGCAAAATGGGCAGGCACTTGATGACTTATTATACACTTTTCACACAATTTTTATACAAATAGATTTCACAATAATCCGACATCTTCCAAGCATCCCAATGAATTTTCCACCTTTTCATCCTCTAAAATCATCAAACCATGCGGTACAATGGAAAATGTTCGTCGAAAAAATCCAAAACTTTCGACTTTTTTCCGGAATTTTCCGAGTTTTCCACCGATAATTTTTCTATTTTTCCATTCGGAAAGTCATTTCGGAATAATTATCCGAAATTTTTCACTGTAACATCTTCCAAAATTATCAAATAATACAACAATATGCTCAATTTCGTCGAAAAAATAATAAATTTTTTTTTGAATTTTTCCGGCATTTTCCGAGTCTTTCAACAAAATTTTTTTATTTTTCCATTCGAAAATCTATTCGTAACAATTGCATACATAATTCCATACAAAACAGCAATTTTCGGTTTTTCGAATTTACCGACTTTTCCGGAGGATTTTCCTAAAATTTCTTTTACATAAACCTGCTCATGGTAATTACGAACAAATGAAAAAAATTTCAGCAAAATCGGCCCAGCCGTCCTCAATTGATGAATTACTATACATTTTTGCCACCATTTTTATATATATAGATAAAGATGCGTGGTATCGCAGAATTTCTGGTACAAGACTCAACTTCGATTTCTACACTGACTGCTTAAAATTTAATAATAAAATAGAATTCGGGGTTTACCCCAAAGACCTAGGGCTAAATATAGCACGAAGATTACCTGATCAGCGTAGTGTATACCAAGCAGAAATTTTGGCCATTAAAGAAGTGGCAGAATGGCTGAGATTTAACATCTCACCACAGTGGAGATTAACATATTCTCCGACGGTCAAGCTGCCATAAAATCTGTGGATATTATCTTCAACATTAGCTCAAGTTTACCGCAGATCTCTCAACGATATGGCTAAGCCGAACTGGAATCCGTTTGCATGCCTCTAGTACTAGTGTCTAGTGCCTCTCACAAAGTGATGACGCTATCAAGACTCGATGTTTCATTATTTGTGTTCGTTAAGACGAGACACTGTTTGATTAGAATGCATGCAATGATACTGAAGATTGCGACTAGTGAAGAAGAAGAGGCGGAGTCCAGGCGGAGTTTAATACTTGGCTCTTACTTTTACAGAGACGTATGTGATCTGACCGATATTTATATTGGCCAACTCTGAAGCTATCTGAGGCGCTGAGGATTGTTCAAGGACGGAAACTAGGAAGATATTGAAGATATCGAAAATACAGGTATATAAGTAGAATTGAAGCTCTAGCAAAACGTAAAATATAAAGGTTTTGGAATATGGCCCCACTTATAAGGACAGCTATGGAAATCTGGGCATGGACACTCAGTGTGCTACTAATTTAGATGGAACATTTTAGTACTCTCCCTGTTCTCGAAGGCAGCGTATGTGACGAAATAACGTCAATCATCGGTGATGGAGTAGATAATTCACCACGGAGATGGGAATTTCGATGGACTGCCGGAAGAGATTTTTAATGCCGGAGGCGGTGAGCTGATAACATGCATGCACTAGCTTATAAACACGACTTGACTACAGGAATGCATAACCGACTGAGTATTTCAAGGCATGTGCTTAAGAAGGGCGACCAATGTGTGCATTAACAACCGCGAGATCAGCCTGTGTTTGGTTTCCCAATTGTATCGTTGAGCTTTTGTCACTTAAGGTGTGTGACGATAGTGGAGAATAGAGTTGGACTTTCTAGTTCCTTTTGGTGAATCGTTCCTTTCTGTTCCGTTCACCAAAAGGAACTAGTTCGTTCCTTCTGTTCCTTTCGTTCCTTTTTATCTTTTCGTTCACTTATTCATTTTCACCACTTCGTTCATTCGTTCACTATGTTTTGATTGTTTTTAGTCTTTTTCGGATTATGAAGTGAACGATTTGCAAACAAACATATTAAAAATGTCAGAGCTGCTTAAAAGTATAAAGTATTTTTAAATTGTTTAAATAGTGTGTTAAAAAAAATAGTTCTCAAAGGCTTTGTTTAGAGGACTTATAAATCATTTTTCATATCAAAATACAAAAAAAAATGTCTGCTGTTTTTGTTGTGGTGATGCCACCACTTTAGAATTGTTACGTATGAACGTAAGAACAACTGAACGAATGACCGAAAATGTCAAAAGAACGGAATAAGCAAAAAGGAACGAAAAGATCAGAAGGAACGAAAAGAGCAGAAGGAACTAAAAAGCAAAAGGAACGAAAAGAGCGGAATATGTGGAACTAGTTCCAACCGTTCACTACATGGAATCGTTCATTGGAACTAGTTCGTTCCGGAACTATATAAGTCTAGTGGAGAAGTCACCGTAAAAGGCCCTGATGAGATGGTCTGGAGACTATTGAAATAGCTATTCACCCTCCAGCATAATTCATTTCACACAACTCTTTTCTGCATTTGATATGAATACAGTTTATTAGTATTGTTTTTTTTCGTTAGAGGCAACTGGGAAAACACTTTTATTATAAACTTTTTCCGGATTTTTTTCTAATTCACTTTATTTTGCCCCAAACGAAACACTTATTTACTTACTTAAGTGTTAGTCCTACCAGATGATGGCACGTCGCCTACCACTTGGTCCTTAAAACGGAGTTGGGGTCTCCCTGCTCCCCACCTTCAAACACCTTTCACGCAAGAGCATCCTGACAGCTTTGTAGTCGACAAAGAGGTGGTAGGTGTCGATCTGCTTTTCATGGATTTTTTCCAGGAGCGCTACAGCATTCTGGCAGCTTTGTAGTCGACAAAGAGGTAGTAGGTATCGATCTGCTTTTCATGGGTTTTTTCCAGGATTTGTCGTATAGTGAATATTGGATCCGTCGTAGATTTACCAGGTCTAAAGCCGCACTGATATGGTCCAATTAGTTTTTCTACAATTGGCTTATTCCACGGTAGTTCTTACATTCACTACGATCTCCTTTCTTCAATTCCCGGGCATGTTCTCCTCTTGCCAGATGTTTTCCATTAGCTGATGCATTCTCCTAATCAGCTCCTGTCCGCCAGCCTTAATCAGGAATACCATCTGTTCCAGCTGCTATGTTGTTTTTAAGGCGGGAGATTGCCACACGAATCTCGCTCTGGCTCGGAGGTGGACAGTTAATACCATCGTCATGGATTGTAGCGGGGTCTTCTAGAGTGGTGTCCGTATCCAGTAAATTTCTGAAATGATCTCTCCATATCTTCAGAACGTTATCCGGGCCGTCACTAACTGACCATCGCTGTCCTTGCAGGAGGGAAACCCTGTTTCACGCATTATCGCCTTAACTCTCTTGTAGAATTTTCGGGCTTCCCCTCTACTTCGGAGCTACTCTGTCCACTCATCCTGCCTCTTCTTCAGCTCCTTCGTTTTCCTTCTAAAAACACGAGTTGCCTCTCGTCTTTTCTCCCTGTGCCGTTCACGAACAGCTCGCATTGCCATTGGCTGCAGTTTCGCTCTGTATGCAGCATCCGCCTCTCTCGTGGCATTGCGACATTCATCATCGTACCAGGCATCTTCTTGAGACGCCTTTGAGTACCCAAGTACGCTTCTCGCAGTCCGTTCTATGGAGTCGACCTTAGGTGTTGGAGCATTCCGCAGCAGTTGAGTTAGGTGGTTGGAGTAGGCGTCCGCTACCTCTGTGGTCCGCAGTTTACCGATGTCCAGCTTTCGTTGTGCCTGGTTACGTACGTTTTTCACCATGCTTAGCCTTGTGCGTACCTTAAGTGTGCGTAAGAAGTGATCAGAGTCAATAATCGCACCCCTGATCACTCGTACGTCCAGAACACTCGATGAACGTCGATACGATATGTTGCCTTATGAATATTTTTATGGTCAAATCTAGCATTTTATTTTTTATACCATCACCCTTAGGGATGAGGGTATATATCATTTGATACGAAAAAAAGTGTAACGCATTAAAGGAGACGAGTTAGACCCCAAGTATCTTAAGACCAAATTCGTTTCAGGACTTTTTAAGACGATTGAGCTATGTCCGTCTGTCCGGCTGGCTGGCAGGCTGGCTGGATGGCTGGTCAGCAGGATAACTTGAGTAAATCTTAACGGATCAGTATGAAAATTTACCAGTATTAATATTTTTCAAAACGAACTTATGGGATTATAAATGGGCAAAATAGCCCCACCCCTTCTGGTACCTACAATACAAAATTACCTATTTTTGGATAATTTATATTACTTTCATAACTTCCCAACGGACGGTCGTAGGATATTTAAATTTGGTCAGTTTATTTGTCTTCCAAAAGTAGACAAA
This sequence comes from Muscina levida, assembly GCA_964034835.1. NCBI lineage: Eukaryota > Metazoa > Arthropoda > Insecta > Diptera > Muscidae > Muscina > Muscina levida. Next base: position 112,496,341 of record OZ035883.1, on the reverse strand, counting down.
CACTACGAAAAGCGAAACCTTTGCCATACCCCTTCTGGTACCTCCCATACAAATGACCTAATTGACCCTCATAGTTTTACATACATATCTTTTTTGTAACTAAACTGAATTCACTCAAATTTTGCATATGATGTTTGCATATGAAAACTGGATTCATCAATGAATATGAACTATATCGGTTCACGCCTTCTGGTACCTCCCATACAAAATGACCTATTTTTGCAAATTTAATATTTCTCCCATAACTTCCAAACGGACACTTGGAGGATAATGACAAATGGTCGGTTAATTTATCTTGCGATAGGAAGTAAAACCTCAGAAAACCTTAATATTTGACACACTCCTTCTGGTACCTCCCATACAAATTCCCGAATTTACCCTGATAGTCCTACATACATTTCTTTTTTTGTAAGTACAATTAATTCAGTCAAATTTGGCGTAACTTGTATAGTTATGAAAATTTGAATCAGGAATGAATATGGATTATACCGGATCACCCCTTCTGGTACCTCCCATACAAAATGACCTTGTTTGGAAAAATAATATTTCTCCCAAAATTTCTAAACCGGCACTTGGATGATAATCAAATTTGGTAATTTATTATCTTGTAATAGGAATTTTTATTGGGTGATAGTATTTATCAGTCAGCTTACCTGACTGAAATTTCTGTACTGGTTTTTTACTTGTTTTCGTTGAAATAGTTCAAACGTCGGTGGCGGGTTGCAAGCCCAGTATTTTATTGCAGCCGCACATTCTGGGTCAGACGCTGACCAGGGTACCGCTCACTCTGAGCAGACGTGCCTGGGTTTTAGGTTTCGCCCCTCATAGTTAGCAGTGCTCTGACGGTTGTCAAAGGCACGTTTCTAGGCGTCACCACGTTGAGGTACTCCGTCCGCTGTAGTACTACGAATACGGAGCTCTGTGAGTAGACTTGAAGTGCAATAGGCAAGGACACTCTGGATTTGCCAAGTTAAACCGATCAGAAGCTTTACCTTGCATCACACTCCCGATGCAAACGAAACACTGCTTCAAAATACATATATTTGGGATAACCAAAATTCGTTTCCCCCAACTTAATTTTCAATGAATTATGGTCATCAGAGATTTTGTTATTGAGTAACGTTTCTTTCTTTGCCTGCATCTAAACGAACCTGATTAGAAGTTATCAGACCTATTAAATGCACAACCAACCAGATTACACTATAATGGAGGTAAACACGATTGGTTACATCTTTAATAAAATTTACACAATGCTCGGACACGCCGATGATATAGATTTCATTGGTTGAGAACTGCGGAATATTAATGCGGCATTGAGTCTTACTTTTTGAGCCGATGCTAAACTTAGAAAAAACTGACCACAACAGAATGGGTTATCCTTGCAAGGACTCTTGTGAAAATGTCATAAATGCGGTGGTTTCTGGACACAAGCTCTGTTTCTCAAATTATGATTTATTTTTTATATTTTCTTTATTTTTTTTTCTCCTCAGACATCCCTTCTACATTGTAACATATCAAGTGTTAAACAACCACTTGATTGAAGTAACGCCCGTAACATACTAAAAGTCAACTTTACAATAATCGCGAAAATTATGCTTATAAGTATGCAATTATGCTATTGGGAATGATGGAAATCCTTTATGTATTTATGAGAACTTGCACATGTGTCAGGAACACCCTCAGATGCACATATTGTAGCAAAGAGTAGATTTGGTACATAAAAAAAACCTTTTTTCTGCATCTTATGACAAACAGCAAAAAACTTGTCCCAACCAGTGTTACTGATTTGTACTGCTGACGTATTACAAAGTCTATACAGAGGTAATTTGCATTAACATATATTCAATTCGCTAAGGTGCTGCCAGTTGCTAATAAAGTGATTGATCGTAAATGGTGGCAATTGCAATATCAAACTATGTGACACATACATATTACAGGTGGTTCAACTAACAAAGAATGTCATCTAGTCAAGTTTTTGCAAACATCAAACTTCTAGCCATTACCAATAATACCATGCAATGCATTTAATTTAAAGCCACATATTTTTTTACTACGTTCCATTAAAATCAAACCGCGTAAACAAACTTCTATCATATTATTTGCATTGTTTCTGAGTAGGCTGTCAACCCAGACACGATTACGAATACACATGTACAAGTATGTTAATGTTCTTAACAACAACATCAAATTCTAGTCGCCAAAATGTCTGTTGATAGAAAATACAGAAAACACGTATTTGATAGATTATTCAATTTACAATAAAATTGTCTGCTTGATTACTAAGGCTGTACGTCGTTTCGATTACAAGACCAGTATTTAATAAATTTGAAATTGAACTTGGGACTCCTCTTTCGTGCCACACATAAATAATTTTTGATTTTCATGGACAACATTTGTTCAACAATGCAGATTTGCAACAAATAAAATGTTAAAAGAGAAAAAATTGTATGTCAACAAGACATACTTCAGTTTACAGACTAGCGCATTTAGATTACAGAACAACAGAGGGCGTGAGGCAACTACTATGAAAGATACATAGCCTACAGCAGAGGCGGTGGCACTTCAGAAATATTATCTTAAATTTAAAGAAGAAACAAGCAGGAATGTCATAGCTGGTATAGAGATAAAAGAATTTACCACGTGTAAATAAGTCTATAATATAATTTTTATTAAAAACAAAAAAAATACTCCTTACACATCGATATACCCATTTAAGGTGACTGGACTAAAGTAGGACAGTCGATATGCAGTTGGCGTACTACCCCGCCCTATAAGCTCAAAACTACTGTAAGTGGTCTATCTTCGCAGGAATACCGAACTCAGACATGGCTCCGTATTGACGATGCCAGATGGGAATATCGAAGGCAGCTTTGTAATCGACACAGAGGTGGTATGTGTAGATTGGCTTCTCATGGGTTTTCTCCAGAATCTGCCGCAGTGTAAATATCTGATCCGTTGTGGATATGCATGGTCTAAATCAGCACTTTAAGGTCAAATTAGGTCTGCTAGAGTGGATCTTAAATGCAATCGGTAAGAGGTAGTCTAACCGGTTTTTTCTTCCGAAACCACATGCCGGTTTCTTAAAAAATACTAATTTCGAATACCCGGATTAACCGATTTTTGATGTCGGTTAACCGGTTTTTCAAAAAGAAGCATTTTCACAGAACTTTGCTAGGTTTGTTCTAGACAAATCACCTTAGAAGGTTGTTAATGCTTATATAATATTGGAAAACGCTGGTAGATTACTGTTTCCTCTCAGTTTGAAATGAGAGGAAGGGCTTGTATAAAAAACTTTCAATTGTTGTTATCTCCTAAACTAAGCGTCCAATCGCAAAAAAGATTTGTGATTTGGGAACACCATACAATAGTTGCGACAACACTAATATGCGTATAGTTGGGATCTCAACTTGCAAGGACTGAGAAGCCGACGATTTTCATATGATCAACTTTAAGTGCAGTTATCTCCTAAACTAAGTGTCCGATCGCAAAAAGATACTTAATTTGTGATCACTGATCACCATATTGTAGTTGGGAAATCGTCTAGATACAGTTGGGATCTTGTTTTGAAATAGATTGTGATCTCATCTTGAAATGCGTGGGAAGCCATAAATATTCATATAAATAACTTTAAGTGCCTTTATCTCTATACTAATCGTCCAATTGTAAAATGGAGTTTAATTTGTGATGGCAACGATACCTTAATTCTACACCAGGTATAGATTCCATCACAGAATGTTTTGCAGGAAACTTAAATTTTACACTTTGAAGATACAATTTCCTAACAACTTCTTTTTGGATGTACAGATCATCATGAGATTTAGAATGTTACAAAGTCTTCAGCAGCCGAGATTTCAGACATCAATAGGCTGCAAAAGTGATCTTTCCATATTTTCAGTACGCTCTCGGAGTCATCCTTGTCTTTACAGGTGCGAAGGCCAGTTTCATATACCCTAACATTTATCTTTTGATGAAATATTCGGGCTTCACTTCTGTTCCTGTATTCTTCAAAGCACACATTATTCTGCTCCTTCAGCTCTCGTTGTTATACCATCACCCTTAGGGATGAGGATATATATCATTTGATACGACCCAAAAGTGTAACACATAGAAGGAGTCTTTCGAAAAACGCAACCAAATGTTTTAAAATTTTGCAGGAGTTAATATTTTCTCAAAAGTACTTACGGTATTGTACATGGGCTACATGGCCCCGCCCCTTCTGGTACCTCCCATATAAATGCATCATTCCGCCCACTTTAGAAATCGAGTAATAATATCAATACACCCAACAGGATCGTACCCAAATTCTGTACTTAGTAAAGCTATAACAGGATAAAGTTTTGGAAAAAAATTGGAAGTCTAGCCACGCCCCTTCTGGTACCTCCCATACAAATGTACCTTTCCGACCACTATAGAGATGGAGTTAAAATGTCAATAAATCCAACGTGATCGTACCCAAATTCTATATTTATAAATACTTTAACAGGATAAAGTTTTTGAGAGAAAAATTGGAAGTCTAGCCACGCCCCATCTGGTACCTCCCATACCCATCTGATACCGCCCACTTTAGAAATCGATTAATATTATTAATATACCTAACGTGATCGTGCCCAAATTCTGTGTTTAGTAAAGCTATAACAGGATTAAGTTTTGAAAAAAAAAGGAAGTCTAACCACGCCCCTTCTGGTACCTCCCATACAAATGTACCTTTCCGCTCACTATAGAGGAGTAATAATATCAATAAATCCAACGTGAGAGTACCCAAATTCTTTATTTATTAAAGCTTTAACAGGATAAAGTTTTTGAGAAAAAAAATTGGAAGTCTAGCTACGCCCTGGTACCGCCCACTTTAGAAATCGATTAATATTATTAATAGACCTAACGCGATCGTGCCCAAATTCTCTATTTAGTAAAGTTCAAGCAAGAAAAGGTTTTAGAGAAAAATCTGTATGTTTAGAACGCCCCTTCTGGTACCTCCCATACAAGTGTACCACTTCGCCTACTTTAGAGATGGATTAATAATATCAATACACCCAACGCCGTCGTGCCCAAATTCTGTATTTAGTAAAGTTCAAGCACGATACAGTTTTCGAGAGAAAAACTGGATGTCTAGATACGCCCCTTCTGGTACCTCCCATACAAATGTACCACTCTGCCCACATTAGAAATCGAGTAATAATATTAGTATAACAGAAAATTTTTTGTTGTACTGAGGGTAATGGCATATGTAAGTCGGGTTGCCCGACTGAAACTTTCGTACAGGTTTTTTCGCCTGAAGAGAAGAGAAGCATTTTTAAATAGTGAACTGAGTATAGTTTTCTCCGTCCATAAAATATCCTTATTCATATTAGTTATTCGTTATGTACACATATAATATTGAGCAATATTTTTGTGCAAGCTAATCCATTCATATTCGACGCGTCAAAACGACCATAAGCTTTTACATGCATTCCAAAAGAACACCCTTTTGCAGCATATACAAGCAGATGGCATGTGTATTTTAAAGGACTTTATTAAAGTAAGTATGCAAATTATGTACACAATTTATTTATTTTTTTTTTTTTCAAAATAAATAATTACCTTTGTATTTTATGTGAGGACACCATTAACAATGGAGTGAACGAATTTACATCCCTTAACGTTATAAGCTGGTCTTATTCGTGTCCTGATGCAGTTAGTTGTGGTATTTATGGGATGCAAAACAACACATGTGCTAATGCAATAATATTTTTTTTGCTGATGGTCGACAGCAAAGTGTTGTTGTCTATGTGACCAGTATTTTTAGACGCAGACGCAGGCAATAACACAAAATGACTCAGTACTTCCTATATCCTTGAGCTCTTTTTCTCTCATCTGTTCTACTTCTACCCTGTGTATTTTTTAACATTCCTCCGACAAGTTGTTAACTTTGAACGGTGTGCAGATTTCCCATTTATTTTTATTTAGCTTGAAAATAGAATAATTGGTTTATTTTATCATATTTGCGAATACTGTGTATCACATTTTTATACCATCACCCTTCGGGATAATGGTATATATCATTTGATACGACCCAAAAGTGTAACACATATGAGGAGTCACTTTAGACCCTAAATTCGATTCATAACTTTTTAAGTCGTTTGAGCCAAGTCCGTCTGTCTGTCTGTCCGGCTGGTTCGCACGATAACTTTTGAAAGACGCAACCAAATGTTTTGAAATTTTGCACGAGTTAATATTTTCCCAAATCTACTTACAGCAGCGCAAATGGGCTATATGGCTCCGCCCCTTCTGGTACCTCCCATACAAATACATCATACCGCCCACTTCAGAAATCGAGTAATCGTACTTAAATTCTGTACTAAGCAAAGCTATAACAAGAAAAAAATTAAAAAACAAAATTGGAAGTCTGGCCACTCCCCTTTTGGTACCTCCCATACAAATGTACCTTTCCGCCCACTATAGAGATGGTGTAATAATATCAGTAAAACCAACGCGATCGTAACCAAATTCTTTATTTAGTAAAGCTACAGCAGGATAGAGTTTTGCAGATAAAACTGGAAGTCTAGTCACACCCCATCTGGTACCTTCCATACCCATCTGGTACCGCCCACTTTAGAAATCGATTAATATTTTTAATAGACCCAAGCGATCGTGTCCAAATTCTGTATTTAGTAAAGCTATAAGAAGATAAAGTTTTGGAGAAAAAATATGAGGTCTAGCCACGCCCCTTATGGTACCTCTCATACAAATGTACCATTTCGCCCACTTTAGAAAACATGTAATAATTTTAGTAAACCAAACGGGATCGTATCCAAATCCGTATTTAGTAAAGCTAAAGCAGGAAAAAGTTTTGGAGAAAAAAATCTGGAAGTCTAGACACGCCCCTTCTGGTACCTCCCATACAAATGTACCACTCCGCCCACTTTAGAAATCGGGTAAAAATATCAATATAATAGAACATTTTTTGTTTTACTGAGGGTGAGGGTATATGTAAGTCGGGCTGCCCGACTGAGACTATCTTACTGGTTTATCATTCCTCTGACAAGTTGTTTACTTTGAACGGTGTGGAGATATCGCATTCATATTTTTTTGGCATGTAGATTTCTTTTATTTTTTTGAAATGGCAGTATCATCTTAAAAAAATAGAAAAAATTTCTTTCATTGTCGGCTCCCCTCGAATGTTGTCGACAGCAATTTCGCAGTATAAGTGTTGAGTTAATCGGCATGTCTAGTAAGAGCTTCTCAAACAGTGACGTTCGCATTCGCCGATAAACAAGTAGGTGCCGTTAGTTGTGAATCTAAAAATAGAAAGCGTGTTAATTCACAACAACGCAAGAAGCTATCCCATACTTCATTCATGGGGTGTAAGGGGAAATTAAGTTTTTAAGTTTAAGTATCTTTTAGACCATTATAGTTACAAAGCAGAGGTTGGGTACGTATATCAGTCATATAAGAAAAAATGCTTTGTTTGGGAAAAGTGGGCAATGCCACGCCCCTTTTTTGGAAATCGTTATATGGACCAAATAAAAAGACGGATTGTCATTATATTTTCTTTGTGTGATACTGTCCATAGGACCTCTATCATAGGTTACATGAAAACATAGTTAGACAATGGGGCGTGGCATTGCCCACTGAAGCCGAAATTTCAATCGGTCATATCTCACAAGCCATTAGAGGTATGAATATGAGATTTGCTACATTTGGTACTGGTACAAGGAGGATTGCGTCTCTCTCAAAAATGGGCGGTGCCACGCCCCATTTGATAAAATCGTTATGTCTGCTAATTAAATGTACCGATTGCAATAAAATTTTCACTGTGTAGTATTATCCCGAGGGCCTCTATCATAGTCTATATTAAAACATAATTAGACAAAGGGGCGTGGCACCGCCCACACAAACCGAAATTTCAATCGGTCAAATTTTATTAGCCAAGTAAGGTATGAATATGAAGTTTACTACATATATAAATGGTGCATGGGGGATTACGTCTCGCTGGGAAATGGGCGGTGTCAGGCACCCTTTGGAAAAATTTTTATGTCGGTCATATTAATAGAAATTTTTTGACTCAGTGATTGGCTGAAATTGGGGAATGGGACTTTGCCCAGAGGCTGAAAGTTACTGATTGTCACTCACTAGGGAGTGACCAGAATCGATTCCTTTGCGGCACTGTCCAAGCAGCTAACTACTTCCGGTCTTAGACCAAGTATTCCCTGGGCAATGACTTTAAAGCAACCGCTTAGAAGTTAGCTAGAGTTAGAAGGCGAAACGTTGAGTAACCTAATCGGCATGCTACCACCGATGCGTCTTAGGAATTAGGTAACAGAAGTTACTGAAGCTCAACACAGGCTCTCCTAGTGGCTTTGGCAGCCCCAAGAAACTAGGATCGGGAGCGGTGGCCTAATAAGCCACTCTCCTTAAACAAAATTTATTATGAAAACACGGAGAATAAATATAACAAGAACCCCCCCAAATGTTGACGACCCCCGCAAACGATATAAGGACCATGATTTAAGGATATGCACCTGGAATGTCCGAACTCTTTACAGAGATGGTGCCTCTATCCAACTGGCGGATGTCCTCGACAAATACAAGGCTGACATCACCGCCATACAGGAAATGAGATGGACGGGACAGGGATGCACACGACGACAGAACTGTGACGTTAGGCGAATTTGAAGATATTGTCCACTTAGTTCAATTGTAATTTTATCACTTTGATCACAAAATAGCAAAAACATTTTTTAATGACTATTGATAGTAGTCAGCAAAGCTAAGTAATAACCCGGTACTATTGAGACAAATTTCAGTAAGAGCTAAAAGTGACGAAAGATAGAATGACCAATAATCGGGCTAAACAAGAATTCTAGAATTACAGCTCGTTATCATGGAACAGCCTCGTCAACATCAAATGTTAATGAACATGATAGTTTTACGACATGCGTGTGTAAATTTAATATAGGCATTTTTTCGTTCTCTAGGCAAAAAAGACACGAATTTAAAAAAGTATAAAATAATCGGTTTGTCAATTCGATAATGTAATTGGAAATGTGACGTAATAGTCGTGCCGATTTCAGGGATATTTGAATATTGTTTGCACAATTTTATATGTTACTAACTTACTTACTTCATTTCCTTTAACACCCCATTGAATGAGGTATGGGATTGCTTCTCGCGTTGTTGTGAATTAACACGCTTTCTATTTTTAGATTCACAGCTAACGGCACCTACTTGTTTATCGACGAATGCGAACGTCACTGTTTGAGAAGCTTTTACTAGACATGCCGATTATCTCGACACTTATACTGCAACGTTGCTGTCGACATCATCGAGGGGGCCGGCAATGAAAGAAAATTGTAGATGACTGGAGGCGGAATTGAATCTGCGATCTACCGCATGGTAGTCGCGTGTTCTAATTACTATACCACAGCCGGTCCCATTTATATGTTAATATTGCAACAAAAAAAAACAGTAAGAAAGTTTCAGTCGGGCACCCAGACTTACATATACCCTCACCCTCAGTCAAACATATAATGTTCTATAATATTGATATTCTTACTCGATTTCTAAAGTGGTGGAGTGACACATTTGTATGGGAGGTACCAGAAGGGGCGCGACTAGACTTCCAGTTTTTTTTCTCCAAAATTTGTCATGATATTATTACTCCATCTCTAAAGAGTCCATATGGGCGTGTTTTTATGCAGCTCCAGTTTCTGCCGCACAAAACTCGGAAAGTACGGCCCAAACTCCATCCTGGATCATTTATATACAGAAAGCAAGGTTCCTGCACTTGACGCAAATATATGTCGAGCTTATTTATTATACCATCACCCTTAGGGATGAGGGTATATATCATTTGATACGACCCAAAAGTGTAACACATAGAATGAGTCACTTTAGACCCTAAGTATCTTTGAACCAAATTCGATTCATGACTTTTTAAGTCGTTTGAGCCATGTATGTCTGGCTGTCCGGCTGGTTCGCAGGATAACTTTCGAAAGACGCTACCAAATGTTTTGAAATTTTGCACGAGTTATTATTTCCTCAAAACTACTTACGGTATTGCAAATGGGCTACATAAATGGGCTAGAAGTCGAGTAATAATATCAATACACCCTACGGGATCGTCACCAAATTCTGTATTTAATAAAGCTATAACAGGATAAAGTTTTGGAAAAAATTTTGAAAGTCTAGCCAGGCCCCTTCTGGTACCTCCTGTTATAACATCCTACCAATATGAAAGTAACAAGTTACCGTTCGAATAAATATTCACATTGCACCACTGTGCAATATCATATTCATATATATTGTATGTAAACAATTGTCAAAAGACCGCACCCTAATATATTTAACATTAATGTAATACGATCATCTATCCATCTATGTATACAAAAACCAAATCATATTTCATGAAATATGATTTGACTAAATTATGTTTAAGCAAAGCAAATGTATATCAAAGCATTGCATACAATAATTGAAGTAACAATAAAGCAGAGTTTAATTAACCGTCAAACCAAACGTACGTGTTTTCCTCTCGATCAGTTGGTGCTGGAATTAATTCATAATTTCGTTAAGAGTTTTCTAGAACCACCACTGAAAAAATAGTGTTAGGAGAAACTCATAATTATTTAAGAGTTCCCTATTATAACGCTATTAAAATTGGCGCAGTCGGTAGGATAGTCGCCAACGGTATTAAAAAAAGAACATCCGCGAAAAGTGAAAGTTTTTAACCTACGAAGTGACTATCCGCAAATAACAACTTACACTCTAAGTGAAGGAAAATCCTGTGAAAAAGGAAGTGAACCCCATTGAAAAGGGAACAAACAAAAACGTTGTAAATCCAGTGGAAAACAAAATCTACGAACAAGAACCATGGCGCTAAACGCATCAAACGCAGGTTTGGCAGCAGCAGCTGGACAAGGAAGAGTGCTGGACTTGAATCCTCTAAAGTATCTTGAAAAGATACAAGCATTCGATGGAAGAAAAGAGGATCTTTCAACATTCTGTATGAATGTTGACGATATCATTCCAACTCTAACACAATACAACGAACAGGCACAACGAATGTGCATAAACATCGTCAAAAGCAAATTGACTGGAAAGGCGAGAAGAGTAATGGAGATTCATCCACATCTAAACAACTGGACAGATATCAAGGACATGCTGGAAACAAATTTTGGAGGGTTCCAAACAGCAGACCAATTATACGAAGATTTAAGAGCAGCCCAATATAGAGGGAGCACCATCGATTTCTACAACTATATCCAACATAAACTAGCCTTGTTAAACCAAAAAAGCAGGCAAGAAGGTAGAATCAACGATGTCGGAAGAAATATAGAGACGGCTTTGAAGATATTCATTACACGGTTACCTGTGTACATGAGAACGGTTCTATGTGCGCTTAAGCCTACAACAATGGGTGAAGCCATTCATGAACTTAGCCAGTCTGGGTTCTTAAACGAAGAAAGGAAGCCCAAATCCGAAGGAAAAAACAACAACATCAACAACAACATCAACAACAAGAACAGAAACAACAAAATAAACAACAATATCAACAGCGGAAACAACAACATCACCAACAACATCACCAACAACATCATCAACAACATCAAAAGCATCAATATCAACAAACGCAACAACGACCAGTGCAACAGCAAGGGCAGCAAAAGCAACAGTATCAGCAGTGGCAACAACGGCCAGCACAACAGCAAGGACAACAATATCAGCAGCAGCAAAGGCCAGAACCAATGGAACTTGGAACCTCCCAGACGAGGGAGAACAATTATCAACACGGTTGCAGCAGTTGTATGAATGGTATTAATATTAATTCTGACACTTTTACCAATATAAATAAAAATGAAAATCTTAATGAGAATAGTGAACAATATTCAAAGCAAAGTATTAATTGTGAAACAGTAGAGAAAGGAAATTTTCGGCAAACGGCCTCAGGAAGTACGGACTTCCCTATATACTGCTTAAAGGACGAAATAGACAACTTAGATTATTGATAGATAGTGGTTCGACAGAAAATTTTTTAAACTTTGATCAGTGTCCTCCCCAATTCATTAGAAGAATATCAGAACCAATAACAATAAAATCGGTTTCAGGAAAGTTTTCAGTAACCCACGAGGGACTGATTCCTAAAAAATCATTAAGGATTCCATTAAAAAACGACACTGTTTTTGGACTGTATAAATTTCACGAATTTTTTGATGGCATTTTGGGACATCACACTCTCAGACAAAATAATACAATAATAGACTATTCCAAAAATATAATAGTCATAAATGACAAACAATTTAAAATATATTATCAGGGCGAAAACGAAGATAAATTGTTAAATACTACAGAAATTCTTAGAAAACCGAATCCAAATAAGGTCGATGGAATTAAAAAACAACCATTACCCAAGACAGTCAAAGAAATCCAGAGTTTTTTAGGACTCAGTGGATATAATCGAAAATTCATTCCTGACTATGCGAAAATAGCTAAACCAATGACACTACGCTTAAAGAAGAATTCTGTCATTAACGTGAATGACAAGGATTATAATCAATCCTTTGAAAAACTTAAAGCGATACTCATGTCAGATATGGTTTTAAGATACCCAAATTTTGACGAAACGTTTCAATTGACTACGGACGCGAGCAACTATGCTCTAGGTGCTGTGTTATCACAGTCACAAGGACCGATAGCTTTCGTATCTAGAACAATAAATAGACACGAAATAAATTATTCAACAATTGAAAAGGAGTTACTAGCCATAGTATGGGCAGTAAAACAATTTAGACACTACCTTTATGGGAGAAAGTTTATACTAAAGACAGATCACAAACCCTTGGTATGGTTAGCTAACCTCAAGGAACCAAATTCCAAACTTATACGTTGGAAAATAAAGCTAAATGAATACGAATTCGATATTCAACACGTTGAAGGAAAAGAAAATAAAGTTGCTGATGCACTTTCACGAATTAGGGAAACAAATGTCAATGAACAAATTAAGACTCATACTTGCACTGTATGTAAGAAATCATACAAAGATAGGAGAGGATTATTACGTCATTTAAAGACTCACGGTGACAGACAAAGCAGAACTTGTAAAATATGCAAGGCATTGCTGGCACATAAAAGCACATTAAGGAAACATTATAAAAATAAGCACAAGCTTAATGAACAAGAAATCATTGATTTAATGACAGAAATTAGGAGCCAATCTCCTGTACCTACGGTACATTCGGCCAAAGATGATAGCACGGATTATTTCCAAATTTCGGAAAATCCGCTACAAACTTTTAAATATCAAATAATATTAAAACCAGATAATGAAGACAAAATAATTAATGAAACGATATTTGGAAAAAGCAGAATAACTTATCATTACAAGAAGTTGACGTCTCAGTTAATAATGAAAATATTATTAGATGCAGCCACTCATGATAATGTCGGTTTATATTGCGAAAATATAAACAATTTAGTTCAAATTCAGACAGAATATAAGAAATGGAACGAACATCCAAATAATATGAAGATCATGAATATAAAATTAACTAAAAAATTGTATATTGATGCGAAATATGAGGAATTGCTAGAGAAAATAGCTAAGCATCATAGATTTGATAATAATCATCCTGGGATAGAAAAAACCTACCAGGAATTAAAGAAAGAAATATATTATCCAAATTTAAAGAAAGAAATAACCAAATTTATAAATAATTGCTTAGTTTGTAACTTTAAGATAGAAAGAAACCCTATTAAGCTTCCTTTTGAAAAAACAGAAACTCCAAATGGACCCCATGAACATTACCATGCAGACATATATTATTTAGGTGAACATGTCCGGTATATTTCGGTAATAGATAAATTTTCTAAATACGCCGCGATAGAGGAAATACCCGACAAAACATCATTAGAACTTGTAAAGGCATTCACAAAACTATTTTTATATATGAAGACCCCAAAAAAATTGACTGTAGACAACGAATCAGCTTTTAAGACCCCACTATTTACAGACTTTTTAGACAAAAAAGGAATACAATATCATTTCACTACCCCCATGAGACATACAGGAAATTCGGACGTAGAAAGGTTTCATAGTTCATTAAATGAACACATACGTATTTTAAAAGTTCGAGAAGAAAATTTAGATATAGCCTATAATATTGATTTACCCTATCAAGCTTTAGAAGCTTACAATAACTCTATACATTTAACCACGGGAGAAAAACCCATAAATTTACATTTTAGGTCAGACATAGAATTGGAAGAAATATACGATAGAATAGAGTTAAAAAAGGAAAAAATGTTGGAATATAGAAATAAGGATAGAAGTGACAAAGAAATTAATAAGAATTTTTCGAAATATGAAAAAACGGACAAACTGACTAGTAAGGTTAAGAAATGTAAAGCTCAAGAAATAGATGACAGAAAATATAAGAAAAATGAAAAGACTACATTACATAAGGACCAATTTATTAAAAGTAAAAATCTTTCTAGATCTCTGGAAGTTCTTGTTGATGACAATATTGACGATCTCTCCAGTATTGGCTCAGAAGATAATAGTGACTGACTTAAATGAAGGAAACGGATACACCATAATTCAACTAGGAGACAAGGAACTGATACAAAATTATACAAAGATTTTGCATATATTCAAACCAGACCAGTATTTAGGATACCTAACGCAATTAGAAGAAGAAATAATGATAACTGGCGACCCTTATTTAATACACCAAGTAAAACATACTAAAACGCAACTTACCAGTTTAATGCCGAAATACCGACAGAAAAGAGGACTCATAAATATTTTTGGAACTGGACTAAAGTATCTTTTTGGGACAATGGACAGTACCGACAAAGAAGAAATTGAAGATAAACTAAGATTAATATCAACTAATAATCACGATTTAATACAGCAATCAAATAGCCAAGTACACATTAACTCGCACTTTGATCAGCAATTAAACAATCTCACTATCCTTAGAAATGAACAGACAGAATTAATAAAGCATCAATCCAGTTTATTGAACGTGACCCTGACGGAGTTTGTGACAGTTAGCTTTAAATATGAATTAGATCATTTAGAAAAAATAATCGAACAGGTCAGAGAATTATTATTAGCAGCAAAATTAAATACACTTACAAGAGACATATTTACAGACCAGGAAATTGAAGATTTTAACATTACCATTAATAAATTAGAAAATGTCGAATTAAAAGTGGCCACCAAGGCTAAAGATATTATATTCATTATTACAATACCAAATTTTAACCATGATATATATAAGGAATTAATTATTCAACCTGTACCAAATAAGAATAATAAACAACTAGTTTTAAGCAATTACAAATATCTTACCAAAAATAATGAAATATTCGAAAATGTTAACAAAATAAAAGATTTAAAGAAAATAGATAATCAGTGTATACAAAATATATTCAGCAAGAAAACTATGTATTGTTTATATGAAGAAAATACAAAAACTGAAATAATTGAAATTGGCATAAATGTTTTGGTAGTCATAAATATAAATCAAAATGTTACCCATAATTGTAATGAATTCCCAATAGAACTAAAAGGGCACTATCTAATATATATTGAAAATTGTAAAATTCTGATAGACAAGTGGTATGATAAAAACCTCTACCAGGAAACTATTATTGTTCCAAATCCAATAAGAAAAATTGAAATCTTGAATAAAACCAATGTATCTTTAAAAGAACTCAATTATAGCCATATTCAAAATACACACATGATAAATGATTTAACATACCAACAAAAAACTCAAAGTTATGTAATATATATTTTAGTTACTATAATATTAACCTTAATTTTTGTATTAATTATTACCGCCTGTTTAACCAAATCGGACAACAATAATCACACACCAATACCATTGAATGTCCCTCCAATCCGTTCAGGATGTGAGGTCCAATCTAAGTCCGGGGGTGTTATAACATCCTACCAATATGAAAGTAACAAGTTACCGTTCGAATAAATATTCACATTGCACCACTGTGCAATATCATATTCATATATATTGTATGTAAACAATTGTCAAAAGACCGCACCCTAATATATTTAACATTAATGTAATACGATCATCTATCCATCTATGTATACAAAAACCAAATCATATTTCATGAAATATGATTTGACTAAATTATGTTTAAGCAAAGCAAATGTATATCAAAGCATTGCATACAATAATTGAAGTAACAATAAAGCAGAGTTTAATTAACCGTCAAACCAAACGTACGTGTTTTCCTCTCGATCAGTTGGTGCTGGAATTAATTCATAATTTCGTTAAGAGTTTTCTAGAACCACCACTGAAAAAATAGTGTTAGGAGAAACTCATAATTATTTAAGAGTTCCCTATTATAACGCTATTAAAATTCTCCCATACAGATCTACCTTACCGCCCACTATAGAGATGGAGGAATAATTTCAATAAATCAAACGTGATCGTACCCAAATTGTGTTTTAAGTAAAGCTATAACAGGATAAAGTTTTGGAGAAAAAAATTGTAAGTCTATCCACGCCCCATCTGGTACCTCCCATACATATCTGGTACCGCCCACTTTAGAAATCGATTATTATTATTAAAAGACCTAACGCGATCGTGCTCAAATTCTGTATTTGGTAAAGTTCAAATAGGATAAAGTTTTGGAGAAAAAATCTGGAAGTCTAGACACGCTCCTTCTGGTACCTCCCATACAAATGACCACTCCGCCCACTTTAGAAATCGAGTAATAATATCAATATAATAGAAAATTATTTGTTTTACTGAGGGTAAGGGTATATGTAAGTCGGGTTGCCCGACTGAACTTTCTAACTGGTTTTAATTACAAATCGGTTAATTTCAATAACTCAAGACTTAAACAATATCTTATAGTGGGTGATGGTATTTATCAGTCAGTTTATCTGACTGAAATTTTTGTACTGGTTTGCAACTTCATTCGAAATTCAATCGAAAACAAAACAATAATATATATATATATATAGTGGTGGTTAGAACACGCGGCTACCATGCGGGAGATCGCAGGTTCAAACATGGCTCCAGTCAAAATTGTTTCTTTCACTGTCGGCTCCCCTCGAATGTTGTTGACAGCAACTTCGCAGTATTAAATGTCGAGTAAATCGGCGTGTCTAGTAAGAGGTTCTCAAACAGCGACGTTCGCATTCGTCGATAAACAAGTAGGTGCCGTTAGTTGTGAATTTAAAAATAGAAAGCGTGTTAATTCACAACAACGCGAGAAGCTGTCCCATACCTCATTCATGGGGTGCAAAGGGAAATTAAGTTTTTAAGGAAATGGAAACAGAGCCATATAACAGCACCGGCACTCCACGATATAGCCTTAGTACATTTCGAATATCGAAAGTTAAGGAGTTGGAAAAAAGCAATAATCAGTTATGTAAAAGAGTTGCAGAAAATTTGTATTGCACTAAAAGATGAAAATGAAAAATTAAGAGCAATTGTCAATCAAGATTCTGGGAATGAAGATTCAAACCCAAGTCAAAAATCAACATCGGTATCAGTATTTGAAACTGACGAAGAAGACCTTGAAAAGGAAACAGGCTGGATTCTCCAGAAAAATAGGAAGAACAAATCAAAGAAACGTAAAGCTAAATCGTCTCCGGAATGTCATGATAAGAACAATCGTTCAAATAATGGAAACACGCAAATTAATTCGTTACATATGTTCAACAAATTAATGTTCAAAATAATGCTAGGCAAAATGATCAAATGCGACGGCCCCCTATAATGGTATCTAATATCACAAACTATCAGCAATTTTTAAACACATTGAAATCTAAAGCAAACAACAAGTTTTTGATAAAGTTACTAAATAAAGATTCATATAAGGTCACTACATTTAATCCAGAAGACTACAGAAACATCATTAAATCGTTAAACTTATTAAAGGTGGATTGGTATAGCTGCGAAAATAAGGGAACAAATTAAGGTAATAGTAAAAAACTTGGACCATTCAAACAGCTGTGACTCCATTGTAAACGACCTACAATCCCAAGGATTTAAAGCTATTGAGGCTGTTAATAAACTTAAATGGAGAACTAAAGAACCACTTGGTATGTGCAGAGTACATTTCATTTTCTGAAGACATTAACAAAATATACAATACTAGCGGACCCGGCGAACTTCGTCTCGCCCCAATTTTATGCCTTTAGATAAACTCAGTAGAGAATGTTTGTTTTTCGATTAGTTTTCCGCCTCAAAACGAAGGCGGTTCTCCAAAATTCGAAAAGGCAACGTTCAAATTTCAAATTCGAGATTAATCTCATATACTTCCAACGATTGGCCTTGCGATTTATTGATTGTCGTCGGGGAATTGGAATTCTATTTCGTAAGATAAGGACTTCCTCTTCATCCTTTACGGTCACGCTGTAAACAAATTTTTACGAATGCAGTTCTCAAGCGATTTAACTTTCTAATTTGAAATTGTAGCTATTAATGTATTTATTCTTCTCTGCTAGTAACATACTGCCCGTAAATTAATCCAATCGAGATTTTTATAATTTTGTGCAATGTCATGATTTACTTTTCCAACGATGTGAACTGGCAAAAATTTGCTGGGAACGATATCAATTCAGTCAAAACATCAACCCGAATTTGGCCATTGCCAAGCGCTGGCAGTTGTTTCGGGAATTCAGCAGAAGATGGGAGGTTCTGGAATGAGCCCCTAATTTTTTGGTCAATTACAATTTCTTGACGTTTTCAAGCATGGTTTTAGCTAATCAGCAGCATTAGACATTTTGAGCAAAATCATAGCCCCACCAAATTGTTTTAAATTCCCTCGTAAATCTTTTATCTTTCGGTCAACTACTTCCAAAGCTCATTTAGTCGTTATCGAGCATTCATCCGAAATGTTGATTTGACATTTCCGCTCTACTTCGCCGTTGCGAAATTCTTGGTCATTGTATACTTTGGCTTTTCAACCGTGAGAAGATTCATCGACAGTTTTAAAGTGGAATTTGCAGTTCAAATGCCTTCCAACAATGTGGCAGGTATACCAGAGGATGCAGCGGCTAACGTTATTTAAGATCTTGACCAAATTGTTGCCGGAATCAACAAAAAATGTCTTAGGTGTCCCACTCGGAGCATCGAGAAAGTAAATGCCTCCAGTTTCATCTTGAATCGTACACGTTCTTGTACTCGGTATTTAACAGCGGCACATTAGTTCGAACTCTTCCGATCAGCTCATCTAGATTATAGTCTTGCTCCCGTTAAAATTCGCGATCGAAAGCATTTTGCATCGAACGATTTGACGCTGGCACTCCCAATGTCGGGTTCTACGGATTTTTTATTTAAATATTATTTTTCTCGTTAGCAACCAACATTTAACCGAAAATTTTCCACCATCGTTCAAAACCATCAAATCATGCGAAAATTGCAAAATGTTGTCAATAAAAAAACACATTTTTTTTGGACTTTTCCGGAATTTTCCGAGTTTTTCCCTAAGAATTTTCTATTTTTCCATTCGAAAAGCCATTCTGTAACAACTGCACACAAAATTCCATACAAAAAACCAATTTTCGATTTTTCCACTTTCCCAAAATTATCTTGCATAAAACCCTCATACCAATTACGAACAATTGTATTAAAATTGAAAACAAAATGGGCCAGCCGTTCTCCCTTGATGAATTACTACACACTGTTTACACCGTTTTTATACATATAGATTTCACAATAAACCGAATTTTTCCAAGCAGCACAAAGAATTTTCCACCTTTACGTCGTCTAAAATCATCAAATCAAGCGATACAATGAAAAATTTCAAAATTTTCGTGTTATTTCAAGAATTTTCCGAGTTTTCCACCAAGATTTTTTCTATGTTTTCATTCGGAAAGTCATTTCGGAATAATTATCCGAAATTTTCACATTTACATCATTCAAAATTATATAAACACAATAAAAAGTAAAAAAATTCAAATTTTTGAATTTTGACATGATTTTCCAACCAAAACTTTCTCTTTTTTCAACCGAAATGCCACTACGGAACAATTGCACACAAAAAGTTATACAAAAACTCAATTTGCGATGCAAAATGTTTCTGAAAAAATCCAAATTTTTCGAGTTTTTCCGGAATTTTCCGAGTTTTCCACCGAGAATTTTTCTATGTTTTCATTCGGAAAGTCATTTCGGAATAATTATCCAAAATTGTTCACTGTTACATCGTCCAAAATGATCAAATCATACGATAATATGCAAATTTTCGTCGAACAACAAATTCAAACTTTTTGAATTTTTCAGGGAATTTTCCGCATTTTTTAACAAAATTTTTCCATTTTTCTACTCGAAAAGCCATTCTGTAACAATTGCACACAAAATTCCATACAAAAAGGCAATTTTCGATTTTTCCAATTTTCCGACTTTTCCGGAAAATTTTCCCAAAATTTTCATTCACATAAACCTGCTCCTGCCAATAACGAACAACTTAAAAAAAGTTTGAGCAAAATCGGCCCAGCCGTTCTCAATTGATGAATTACTATACATTTTTGCCACCATTTTTATATATATACTCGTAGATTAAAAGCGTGCTACATACAATTATTCAAGTTGAACCTTTTCAGCAGCTAAATATTATACCCCAATGTAAGAAATGTCAATCATTTGGTCACAAAAAAAATTATCGCAATAGACAGCCACGTTGTGTTAAATGCGCTGGAAAATACTGAACTTACTTAGACTTCCAGATTTTTTTCTCAAAAACACTATCCTGTTATAGCTTTATTAAACACAGAATTTGGTCAAGATCACCTTAGGTCTTCGGCTTTGTCTATTTTTCGACTTTCACATTGTTATAAATTAATTCTAACTAGTAAGGCGGTTATCTTCGGCTATGCCGAAGCTCAGATACCCTTCACCATTTGTATAAATGAGGTAAAACTGGTTATTTGCACTACAACTATATTTTATTAAACTTTGTACCACAAAACAGGGGAGTTGGTGAGAAGTGGATGTTACTTTTAGCTTCACACATCCATTTTGTCAGTAATGTTGTATCGATTGTATTCGATTTACCGATAAGTTTATGAGTTGGTGAGTTGGAGCATATTTTTATGAATTTTGTAACTCCCCAAAAATGGGAAGTTGTGTGGGATGTGGTAGTAGTTTAAATCCGATCATGCTTATCTTAGAACTTAACCTCTGCTTCTGGACAGAAGCTTACATACCAAATTTCAGCCCGAAAGCTCATAAATTGTAGGGACATACAGACGGACACTCCCAAAAAGGGGAAGTTTGTATGGAAGGTGGGAGAAGTATTCGTCCGCTATTGCTCATCTTACAATGTAAGCTCCTATTATAGCATTAAAGCTTGCAAATAAAATTTCAGTCCAATATTTCCTAACCTACGGCTATAAACGCGGGGGCAGTTACGCGGACACCCCAAAAAAGGTAGTTTGATGGAAGGTGGGAGTAGTTTTTGACCAACATTGCTTATCTTAGAAAGTAGCCTCTGCTTAGATATTAAATCTTGCGTACAAAATGTCAGCTACATACCTCTTAAAATACAGCTGCAATCGCAGGGACAAACCCACAAAAGGGGGAGTTTGTATGGCAGGTGAGAGTAGTTTTTGACCAATCGATCTCATTTTAATTCTCAACCTCCGCTTAGATCAGAAAAGCTTTCATACAATATTTCAGCTTGATTGCTCTTAAATTACTACTGTAATCGCGGGGACTGACATACAAACACCCCCAAAAAGAGGGATTTTGTATGGGAGGTGGGAGTAGTTTTTGACCGATCGGTCTCATCTTAGAACTCAACCTCCACCTAGTGTTGGGAAGCTTTCAAACAAAATTTCAGCTTGATTCCCCTTAAACTACGGCTGTAACCGCAGGGATATACCCAAAAAAGGGGGAGTTTGTATGGCAGGTGAGAGTAGTTTTTGACCAATCGGTCTCATTTTAATTCTTAACCTCCGCTTAGATCAGAAAAGCTTTCATACAATATTTCAGCTTGATTGCTCTTAAATTACTACTGTAATCGCGGGGACTGACATACAAACACCCCCAAAAGGAGGGATTTTGTATGGGAGGTGATAGTAGTTTTTGACCGATCGGTCTCATCTTACTACTCAACATCCACTTAGTGTAGGCAAGATTGCATACAAAATTTCAGCTTGATTGCCCTTAAACTACAACTGTAATCGTAGGGATACCCCAAGAAGGGGGAGTTTGTATGGGAGGAGGGAGTAGTTTTTGACCGATCGGGCTCATCTTAGAAGTCAACCTCGATTGAGAGCAGCAAAGGTTGCGAACAATATTTCAGCTTGATTGCCCTTAAACTACAGCTGTAACCGCAGGGATATACCCAAAAAAGGGAGAGTTTGTATGGGAGGTGGGAGCAGTTTTTGACCGATCGGGCTCATCTTAGAACTCAACCTCGATTGAGAGCAGCAAAGGTTGCGAACAATATTTCAGCTTGATTGCCCTTAAACTACAGTTGTAACCGCAGGGATATACCCAAAAACGGGGAGTTTGTATGGGAGGTGGGAGCAGTTTTTGACCGATCGGTCTCATCATACTACACAACCTACGCTTAGTGCAGGGAAGCTTGCATACAATATTTCAGCTTGATTGCTCTTAAATTACTGCTGTAATCGCGGGGACTGACATACGGATACCCCCAAAAAGAGGGATTTTGTATGGGAGGTGGGAGTAGTTTTTGACCGATCGGTCTCATCTTACTACTCAACCTACGCTTAGTGCAGGGAAGCTTGCATACAAAATTTCAGCTTGATTGCCCTTAAACTACAGCTGTAACCGCAGGGATATACCCAAAAAATGGGGAGTTTGTATGGGAGGTGGGAGCAGTTTTTGACCGATCGGGCTCATCTTAGAACTCAACCTCCGCCTAGTGTTGGGAAGCTTTCATACAAAATTTCAGCTTGATTCCCCTTAAACTACGGCTGTAACCGCAGGGATAGACCCCAAAAAGGGGGAGTTTGTATGGGAGGTGGGAGTAGTTTTTGACCGATCGGGCTCATCTTAGAACTTAACCTCCGCTCGATATAACATAAACTGCGGCTGTAATCGCGGGGACTGACAGACGGACAGACAGTCACCCTTAAATCGACTCAGATTTCGATGCTGATCATTTATATACATATATTGTTATACCTACCACGCCTCCTTATGGGCGTTACAAATGGAAGAACAAAATGAATATACCCTTCACTCCGTTCATGCGCATGGTGAAGGGTATAAAAACTACTGATCGCAAAACACTTAAAGCTTTTAAGCCTATTCATTTATATGTATGAATATATTTTCAATATTCTTCGCATTATAATTTATATATCTATCAGGTTGTAAATTATAATGTAGGCCATTTTTCTTCACCCAAACAGATTTAATTTATTTAATATCGTTAATATTAATCTGACTTCGGCAGATTTTGTTTTCCTCCAAATTTGTAAATCAAATTCGTTACATATGTTATGTATCTCACTGTTGTGTACTCAATAGTGGTAATTTGTTAAACACATTGTGAGAAACGAACTATCCAATAACTTATGGAGTATTAATAATAACACAACGCAACATATTTTCGATAATTTGGACAATATTAATTTCCTACAACCAACATTTTGTTTCACTGTGTTGTACACACACACAATTCATGTTTAAACACTTCCTCTTTTAAATGTATTAACACACAATGAATTTGTAATATTCGGTCCAATGTTTACAACATTAACATAACACACAAAGAAATACATTTACATAAATATCATTGTTATCGTACTTATATCTATTATCGATAGCGGATAATGAATTTTAAGTTGATTTATACCGTTAACCGCATTATTTTTTCCATATGAATTTATAAACAAACAAAAAGGGCTGAAACAAACTTAACAATCAGCTGGAAATCATGTATGCGGTTTGCGTTATGTTTTCTTAATAAGATATAAATTTGAGAAATTATTAAACAGGTCTTTTTCTGGATTTCCGTTGCCGGTGATAACCAGTTTTTAGGTCGAATTTTCATATGCATAAGCCTAGTATAGGGGACAGGTGGCTTATCAATTGTACGCCTTTAACACTCGTATATGGAACGGTCCATTTCGACTGTTCAGGAGGATGGTCAAAAGGAGTAGATGATAATCTAGAACACAATTTGTAGTATATACGCAATAAATGGAATATGATTAAAGAATATAAACATCAATAAAATCAGTAAGAAAGTTCCTCAGTAAAACATAACTTTTTCTATTATATTGATATTATTACTCGATATCTCCAAAACTTTGTCCTGTTATAGCTTAAGAAAATACAGAATTTGGGTACGATCATGTCGAGTGTATTGATATTATTACTCCATCTCCAAAGTGGGCGGAGTGGTACATTTGTATGGAATGTACCAGAAGGGGCGTGTCTATACTTCCAGATTTTTTATCAAAAACTTAATCCTGCTTGAGCTTTACTTAATACAGAATTTGGGCACGATCGCCTTGGGTCTATTAATAATATTAATCTATTTCAAAAGTGGGCGGTACCTGATTGGTATTGGAGGTACCAGATGAAGCGTGGCTAGACTTCTATGTTTTTTTTTCTCCAAAACTATATCCTGCTATAGCATTACAAAATAAAGATTTTAGGTACGACCGCGTTGGTTTTATTGATATTATTACTCCATCTCTAAAGTGGAAAGGTACATTTGTATGGGAGGTACCAAAAGGGGCGTGGCTAGACTTCCAATATTTTTCCTGTTATAGCTTTACTAAATACAGAATTGGGGTACGATCCAGTTGGGTGTATTGATATTATTACTCGATTTCTAAAGTAGGCGGAGTGGTACATTTCTATGGGAGGTACCAGAAGGGTCGTGTTAAGACTTCCAGAATTTTTCTCCAAAACTTTATCCTGTCATAGCTTTACTAAATACAGAATTTGGGTACGATCGCGTTGAATTAATTGATATTATTACTCCATCTCTAAAGTGGGCGTAAAGGTACATTTGTATGGGAGGTACCAGAAGGGGCGGTTAGATTTCCAATTTTTTTTTTCCAAAAGCTTTATCCTGCTATAGCTTTACTAAATACAGAATTTGGGTACGATCGAGTTCGATGTATTGATATTATTACTCGATTTCTAAAGTGGCGGAATTGTACATTTGTATGGAAGGTACCAGAAGGGGAGTGGTCATGTAGCCCATTTGCAATACCGTAAGTAGTTCTGGGAAATATTAACTCGTGCAGAATTTCAAAACATTTGGTTGCGTCTTTCCAAAGTTATCGTGCGAACCAGCCGGACATGGCTCAAACGACTTAAAAAGTCATGAATCGAATTTTGTTCAAAGAATCCTAGGGTCTAAAGTGACTCCTTCTCCTTCTATTGGGTCGTATCAAATGATATATACCCTCATCCATAAGGGTGATGGTATAATAAAGAAGAAATTGATTGTTGAATTTGAGTTTTCTGATCGTTATTCACTTCGGAAAAATCAAAATCTCTCTTTGGGGATCCCTAAGCAGCTCACAACGTCCGATAGATCACGTGATCCCCAGGATTTAGGTGAGGACTCATTGTTGACAAGAGACTTCAACATCTGGTCTCGAGGTTTTATTCCCTAAGTGACCGAATAACCACTATCCGCTTCAAGGCGAAGTATTTTTACATAACGCTGATTTGTGCACAGGTCCCGACGGAAGACAAAGACGATGCATTCTATGAGCGCCTGGAGGAATTATATGGCCGCTGCGCTGCACATGACATTAAAGTTGTTCTGGGAAATTTTAATGCTAAAATATGAAGGGATCTTGGGTTAGCAGTCAGAAAATTCAGTCTGCACAACATCACCCCCGATAACGGATTCAGACTAGTTAGCTTCGCGTCGGCAAGAAACATGGTAGTGAGTGTAACCAGATTCCCGCATAAAGATATTCACAAGGTAACTTGGATATCCCCTGATCAAAATACAAGAAACCAGATTGATCTCGTGGTAATTGATGGAAGGCATGTCTCCAGCGTTATGGACGTGTGTGTGATGCGCGGTGTAAATATTGACTCGGATCACCACGTAGTTGCAGCCAAGGTACGCACGCGATTAAGTAGTGCTAAAAACGTTTGTAACCAAACGTCAAGGAAGCTAGACATCACAAGGCAGCATACCGCCGAGATAGGCGATGCCTACTACAACCAACTCTCTAAATTACTTCAAACCAAACCCCCTAATTCTGATATTCCCGACACCCAGTGTCAGCATATTGCGAATTCAATGACCACTGGCGCAACGACGATGAGGAATGTTGCGAAATGTCTGAAGATAAGGATGCTGCATACAGTGCAAAACTGCAGCCAATGGCAATTGACACGCCTCTTCAGGCAGAAAAAGCCTCTATGGAAGAATAAAGAGAGCCAGGATATCGAAAATTACAGGGATAGAGGAGAAACCCGAATGTTCTGCCAAAAGGTAAAAGTAAAGGTTTTGGACCAGGAATTCCTACCTGTAATGACGGAGACGGAAATCTGGTCACCGGCATTTAGAGTGTGCTGCAAATATAAAGGGAACATTTTCGATCTCTACTCGTTCCCGAAGGTAGCATATGTGACGAAATCACCCCAATCATCAACGATGGAGTGGACTGTCCAAAACGAGGTCAGCACGACAATTGCACGGCTTAAAAATAATAAAGGTGCGGGTCTATCGGCAGAGCTTTTAAAAGCCAGCGATGGGCTGGCAGCGTGCATGCACCAGCTCATAAACACGATTTGGCTCAAGGAATGCCTGCCCGATGATTGGAATCTCAGAGTTTTATGTACTGTCCATACAAGGTCGCATACAAGGTCCTGTCAAGTGTGTTATGTGAAAGACTAAAGCCCATTTAAGCGAACCTGATTGGACCTTATCAGTGTGGCTCTAGACCTGGTAAATCTACGACCGACCAGATATTCACACTACACCAAATTCTGGAGAAGACCCAAGAAATGCAGATCGATATCTACCATCTGTTTATCGATTACAAAGCTGCATTCGACATTCCGATACGAGAGAAATTATTAAATGCTATGGCGATAGTCAGTCATGCGATCGCTTTAATACCATAATGGAGATGATCATGCGGAAGGCTGCAGTAAACACGACTTTCACCATCTTTAACAAAAGCCTCATGCTGCTCGCGTGTGCAGATAGATATCATTGGCCGAGGACTGCGGAATGTTACCGAGTCCTTTTCGAGCATTGAGAAACAGTCGGCAGAAGTGGGTCTGGTGATTAATGAGGACAAAACTAAGTTATTTGTTTCAACGAACAAAGAGTTTACTCATTTGGAGCGCTCGTGAACGTTGACAACTATAACTTTGAAGTAGTATATGATTTTGTCTACTTTGGCTAGGCAATAAACAAAAATAATAATGTCAACCTAGAAATCAAGAGACGAGTATTGAACATAAACCGCAGCTACTAGGCGCTGAGTAAGCGTTTTAATGACAAAGCCCTCTTTCGACAAACGAAGATTCAACTCTACACTGATCCTGCCTGTCTTACTCTACAGCGCAGAATCCTGGGTAATGACACAGACGGATCAATCTATTCTGGGAGTTTTCGAGAGAAAAATACTATGCAAAATATTTGGACCTGAATCATGAGCTGTACAACGACAGCGCGTTCAAATAGACCGAATGCCCTGGCTTAGACACGATAAACGAATGGACGAAAACGCTCCGGCTCGAAAAGTCTTTAGCAATAAACTAGATGGCGTGACCAAAACTCCGATGGATGAGCCAGGTGAAAGAGCTGTTATCTAAGCTGGGTGTGACGAACTATCTACGGAGAATAAAAATACCGCAAAATACCGAAGCGCTTGGAACACTTTTTTACGTGCGCCTACTGATAGATAAATTTCTGTTGTTGCTGTCATTAAAGAAGAAGAATAATTTAACGTGACTGCAAATTTTTCTATAAAATCGCATCTTGAACATATGCAACCTTAAATTAAGAAAAACAAATTTTTATTAGAATCTTGATACTTCACCAGGGGGCAATTAATCCAATACTAAATATAGCTGATCGCTTCAGTGGTGTCTCTTCAAGTGACACTTGCATATGTTCACACTTCTTTTACATTAATATCTTGTCATTTCTGCACAGCTTGATGGCATTAACATTGACCCATATTCGGTAACATTCAAGAGCTTCAATAAATTACATTGTCAAATTGGAAGCATTTAAATCACTTATATACTACTTATAAAATCATTTTGAACATCAACTTCCTAAGTCACACAACATTTCCTATAAACATTCGTTAGTTCCACAACATCCACACAAATGGTGTGAAATAAACACTTAAAGTTTGAATTACCATATAAATGATTTATTTTTCCCCTTAATGTGAATTTAATACTGTAATAAATTCACATGTGGCCAATATCGTTTGTATGACATTAAGGTAAGTAGTGACAATAATACTCCATTGGAATATGTGTCACTGTCGAATGGCGTTCGATGAATGAATGGATGGATGGTTAAAGTGAAGTGGATGAACTAGATTGAATGGGTGTACCCGAACCATAAATTCATTATGTAAATGTGTGTCAACAATCGCACACAAATTCGTTCACCACGTACACCGGAAACTACCTATAAAACTAACAGCAACAACAATTACATTGTTAAGTAGAAGTAAGGGAGTGTGTTTAAATGTTTGGATCGTGTATTTCTCAACACCACTCACACATAGTTGTGGCAACATATTCAAAATGTTGTAGACCAAATTAAAACAATAACAACATCATTTGCATTTTTTGAGAATTATGTATTAAATAAATTGCATAAATCATTGGAAACACCTAACAGCGGTCGTCATACTTCCGATCCATTGACATTGTTTTCTATATTTTTTTTTGAAAAATCAACTCGTTAACCGCATAAGTTTTACTTGCAACAATTCAAAGTGGGACATTTTCGGCAGTCGTGACAAAAAATAATAGTTGGTGGAAAGAACACATGTATACGCATTTCCACTTCCATTTTACAACTCTGCTTACATAAAATCCATTTGAATTAGAGCCACGTTTGTTTTCTCATTTGCGAATGGGCGTTTAAACGCCTAAACACACAACGCCGGTGTGTACCGGTTACAGTGGTTTCCCTGTAAGTTAAGCGCAGATGGTCGTTAAAGTAAAGAAATTTAATTAGCTTATTACATAACTAAGTGAACCGATCGTTGTATGATGGTTAGAATACACGCTCATTATGCGGGTGAGCTGGGATCGAGCACTGTCACATCCATTTACACAGGCCCTCTGCATGTTGTGGGCAGCAACTTCTAAGTTGGATAGTCAATCGGGCATGTTTTGAATAAGCTTGTCAAAAAGTTCACATTCGTTTTTGTCGTTAAATTGTAGGTCCCGCTGAGTGAGACTTAAATTAGTAACGTGCCAATTCGTGCAATTGCAATTGTCTCTATTATGGAATGCAAAGGAAAACCAGTACAGAAATGTCAGTCAGTTAAACTGACTGATAAATCCCATCACCCAATATAAGATATTGATTAAGTCTTGAGTTATTGAAATTAACCGATATGTAATTAAAACCAGTTAGAAAGTTTCAGTCGGGCAACCCAACTTACATTTACCCTTACACTCGGTAAAACAAATAATTTTCTATTATATTGATATTATTACTCGATTTCTAAAGTGGCCGGAGTGGTACATTTGTATGGGAGGTACGTGAAGGGGTGTGTTTAGGCTTCCAGATTTTTTCCCCAAAATGGGAGGTACGAGAAGGGGTGTGTTAAGGCTTCCAGATTTTTTCTCCAAAACTTTATCCTTCTTGAGCTTTACCAAATACAGAATTTGGGCACGATCGCGTTAGGTCTTTAATTAATATTAATCGATTTCTAAAGTGGGCGGTACCAAATTTGTATGGGAGGTACCAAAAACTTCTCCAAACTTCATCCTGTTATAGCTTTACTAAAAATAGAATTTGGGTACGATCACGTTTGATTTATTGATATTATTTCTCCATCTCTATAGTGGGCGGAAAGGTAGATTTGTATGGGAGGTACCAGAAGGGCCGTGGCTAGGCTTTTAACATTTTTTCCAAAACTTTATCCTGTTATAGCTTTACTAAATACAGAATTTGGGCACGATTGCGTTGGGTGTACTGATATTAATACTACATCAATAAAGTGGGCGGAAAGGTACATTTGTATGGGAGGTACCATAAGGGGCGTCGCTAGACTTCCAATTTTTTCTCCAAAACTTTGTCCTGTTATAACATAACAAAATACAGAATTTGGGTACGATCGTGTCGAGTGTATTGATATTATTACCCTATTTTTAAAGTGGGCGGAGTGATACATTTGTATGGAAGGTACCAGAAGGGTCGTGTCTCGACTTCCAGATTTTTTCTCCAAAACTTTATCCTGCTTGAACTTTACGAAATACAGAATTTGGGCACGATCGCAATGTCTTTTAATAATATTAATCGATTTCTAAAGTGGGCGGTACCAGATGTGTATGGGAGGTACCAGATGGGGCGTGGATAGACTTCCAATTTTTTTCTCCAAAACTTTATCCTGTTATTGCTTTACTAAAAATAGAATTTGGGTACGATCGCGTTTGATTTATTGATATTATTTCTCCATCTCCATAGTGGGCGGAAAGGTAGGTTTGGATGGGAGGTACCAGAAGGGGTGTGGCTAGGCTTTCAAATTTTTTTCCAAAACTTTATCCTGTTATAGCTTTACTAAATACAGAATTTGGGCACGATTGCGTTGGGTGTACTGATATTAATACTACATCAATAAAGTGGGCGGAAAGGTACATTTGTATGGGAGGTACCATAAGGGGCGTCGCTAGACTTCCAATTTTTTCTCCAAAACTTTGTCCTGTTATAATATAACAAATTACAGAATTTGGGCACGATCGTGTCGAGTGTATTGATATTATTACCCTATTTCTAAAGTGGGCGGAGTGGTACATTTGTATGGGAGGTACCAGAAGGGGCGTGTCTAGACTTCCAGATTTTTTCTCCAAAACTTTATCCTGCTTGAACTTTACGAAATACAGAATTTGGGCACGATCGCAATGTCTTTTAATAATATTAATCGATTTCTAAAGTGGGCGGTACCAGATGTGTATGGGAGGTACCAGATGGGGCGTGGATAGACTTCCAATTTTTTTCTCCAAAACTGTATCCTGTTATTGCTTTACTAAAAATAGAATTTGGGTACGATCGCGTTTGATTTATTGATATTATTTCTCCATCTCCATAGTGGGCGGAAAGGTAGGTTTGGATGGGAGGTACCAGAAGGGGTGTGGCTAGGCTTTCAAAATTTTTTCCAAAACTTTATCCTGTTATAGCTTTACTAAAGACAGAATTTGGGGACGATCGCGTAGGGTGTATTTATTTTATTACTCGATTTTTAAAGTGGGCGGAATGATGTATTGGTATGGGAGGTACCAGAAGGGGCGAGGCCACGTAGCCCATTTGCAATACCGTAAGTAGTTTTGAGAAAATAATAACTCGTGCAAAAATTCAAAACATTTGGTTGCGTCTTTCGAAAGTTATCGTGCGAACCAGCTGGACAGCCACCAGACAGACAGACAGACAGACGGACATGGCTCAAACGACTTAAAAAGTCATGAATCGAATTTGGTTCAAAGAAACCTAGGGTCTGAAGTGACTCCTTCAATGTGTTACACTTTTGGGTCGTATCAAATGATATATACCCTCATCCCTAAGGGTGATGGTATAAAAATTTTCTATTATACTAATATTATTACTCGATTTCTAAAGTGGGCGGAGTAGTACATTTGTATGGGAGGTACCAGAAGGGACGTGTCTAAACTTCCAGATTTCTTCTCTAAAACTTTATCCTGCTTGAACTTTACTAAATACAGAATTTGCGCACGATCACGTTAGGTCTATTAATAATATTAATCGATTTCTAAAGTGGGCGGTACCAGATGGGTATGGGAGGTACCCGATGGGGCGTGGCTAGACTTCCAATTTTTTTTGGGTACTCTCACGTTGGATTTATTGATATTATTACTCCATCTCTATAGTGGGCGGAAAGGTACATTTGTATTGGAGGTACCAGAAGGGGCGTGGCTAGACTTCCAATTTTTTTTTCCGAAACTTTATCCTGTTATAGCTTTACTAAATACAGAATGTGGGCACGATCGCGATAGGTATATTAATAATATTAATCGATTTCTAAATTGTGCGGCACCAGATTGGTATGGGAGGTACCAGATGGGGCGTGGCTAGACATCCAATTGTTTTCCAAAACTTTATCCTGTTATAGCTTTACTAAATACAGAAATTGGGTACGATCCCGTTGGGTGTATTGATATTATTACTCGATTTCTAAAGTGGGCGGAATGATGTATTTGTATGGGAGGTACCAGAAGGGGCCATGTAGCCCATTTACAATACTGTAAGTAGTTTTGGGAAAATATTGACTCCTGCAAAATTTCAAAACATTTGGTTGCGTTTTTCGAAAGTTATTGTGCGCACCAACCGGACAGCCAGACAGACAGACGGACATGGCTCAAACGACTCAAAAAATCATGAATCGAATGTGGTTCAAAGATACTTAGGGTCTTAAGTGACTCCTTCTATGTGTTACACTTTTGGGTCGCATCAAATGATGGTATAAAACAGACTTTATGAATTTTATAAACCAGTGTGCCTTTATTGTAAGTCGCGAAAGTAAAAAATTCAAAGAGTTATCTATCAAATAGCTTACCAAAAATCCTATAAAAATCGTTAAGGCAGTTAAATGCAATTGTATGTTTTTATACATGTTTGTTTTATTTTCAATTGCCAACAAACTTCTTTGAGCACACAAATTCAAACAAATATTATTTCTGCAGTGCTTTTGCCTTTTTAAATTCAAACGTCGCTATTTTCAGCCCACGCACTGACACTACGAGTTTGTATTTTGGAGTAAACGGTTTTCATTCATTCATTCATTCATGGATTCGAAGGTGTTTCCGATCTGCAATTTTCAAATATTATGTGTCACTGAGCCAAAGCTACTTGGTGATAAATATTCATTGCTATTCATTAAATATTCTGTCAGCCAATCTGTCCTCGAGGTCCGTCTTTGGTGTCGTGTGTGATACGCCTGTATGTCTGGTGTAATAACATACATCTGAAACACAATGGTTTTGGCAGTTGTATATGGACTTCAAAGATGTTACAGTAAAATGTTACACAAGAGTAAAGAAAGGGACAATCTCACAAACTAGAAGTGTCATGGTATTTATATGTAGGGTCGAACTTCGCTATCCCAGCGGCGGAATGCATGCATTAGTCCTTATTTGGGAATAATTTTTCAAATAAGGAATGCAGAACGCATGATTTTTCATCAGATTCAAGTATTACATGGACAGACCTACCAAAGGCACGTAGAAAGAATGAAAAGGGATTTCATACACATCCCCTCTCGCTTCCAAATAACAGGAAGAATTTTTAATACATATTCTTTTAAATTTTATGAAGGCCTGCCAGAGGCCTTTGCAAAGAATGCAGTGGGCTACCAAATAACAGGGCTGTTGCATGTTTTCGAAATGGAAAGAATTGTTAATATCTGTGGAAGGTCAAAGCGGCGAATTGAGGAAGGCTTCTGCAAGCATAGCATGCAACAAGGAGTTTTGTGACATGAAAACGTCATGTATTCAAGGCCTTTTTTCACATGCCTGAAAACAGGCCTTCTCCTTCCTTTCTAAAATATCCCGAGCACATCCATTCTTTCAAGACCAATGCTGCAGGCCTTGTTTGAGAAGGGAGAATCAACGTTTTCGATGATTTGTTATTACAACATATCGTGTGTATACACATTCCGTCTCCCTTTTTATAGAAGGCATGAGAGAAGGCATGAAAAGAAAAGGCAACCCGGAAGGTGTTCGTGTGTCTTTCTAAAAACAGTTTATGTTTAGTTGCAGTCAAGTCCTTCTTTTTCATGTGTATGCAGGCCTTCCATCAGACCTTCTTATGACACCCTATGTTATTTGAAAAGGAAGAGGGAATGAGAGCGCAGGCCTACTAACTGATTTTGAAGGCATTCCGTAAGGCCTTCTAGGTCCTTCTTTTCGCCGCTAAGGTGTTCATGTGTTTTTTATACCCTCACCCAACAGTTAGGAAGGTATATATCATTTGATACGACCACAAAGTGGGACACAAAGAAGGAGTCACTTTAGACCCTAGGTTTCTTTGAACCAAAAAGTACTTTTTTTTGGCCCAAAAGCACTTTTCTGTTGCACATAGTATTTTTTTTTTACCAGAGTACTTTTTGGTACAAAATTAGTTCTTGACATACTTTTTGGTACAAAAAAGTGTCTTTTAATGTTTTTTAAGGCACAAAGCACTTTTTTTGTACCAAAGTTCTTTTTGGGATAAAAAAGTACTTTTCTGTTGCAAAAAGTACTTTTTTTGTACCAGAGAACTTTTTTTGTACCAAAAAGTACTTTTATTGTACTTTTTGGTTCATTGTAGTTTTATTATACTTTTTGGTACACAGTACTTCCTTTTGTACCAAAGTATAATACTTCTTTATGCCAAAAAGTACTTTTATTGGCCCAAAAGCACTTTTCTGTTGCACAAAGTACTTTTAGGCATAAAAAGTACTTGGGTACAAAAAGATCGCGAGCCCAGAAATTTTGTGTTGCCTCGCGTGCTAAGAGCCCATTTTTAGGAAATGACCGGCTCGCGAGCGCGCTAATATGAACCCTAAATAAAACAAGCCTTTTTTTTTGTAAAATTCAAGTATTTGAACACTAAAGTGGTGTCAATATTCAGTAAATTGCTAAAATGTTTTCTTCAGTACGTTATCCGAGTCTGTCACTAGCTGAACACGGGCTGCCCTGTCCCGCGAATTCAACTCGCCTAACAGCTCGCGTTGCCATTGGCTGCAGTTTCGACCTGTATGCAGCATCTGCCCCTTTCGTGGCATTGCGGCATTCATCATATATATATCTTTGAGCATTCAAATACGGTTCTCGCAGCTTATTATAAGGAGTCGACTATATATTGCCACTGCGGGATATTTTCAGGGGTCGAAGTATCCCGAAGCAGTTGAGTTTGGTGGTTGGATTAGGCGTCCGCTACCTTTTTTGTCTACAGTTTACCGATATTCAGCTTTCGTTGTGCCAGGTTACGGACGTTTTTCTCCATGCTTAGCCTTGTACATCCTTAACAGCAGTAAGGTAGTGATCGGAGTCAATGGTAGTACCCCTGACCACTCGTTAGTCCGGAATACTTGATTCGTGCCCTCCATCGACAAGTATGTGATCAATCTTAGTCTTCGTCATTTGAACGGGAGATAACCTGTTGCCTTATACATTTTTCTATAGTTACATCTAGTGCTGCTAACTACCATATTGCTTGCCGCAGAGAAGTCAGTCTGATGCGATTGTTCGACGTTTCCTACAAATGCGGCTTCCCTGCATATTTTAGTATTACAATCGCCTATTACAATTTTGATGTCATAAAACGAAACAAACCCCAATATTTGGGAGTTATTTCATATGAAATAACACCCACTGATGAAAATGAAATAACGCCCGATGAAATAAACCCCACCAGCAACAAAAATGAAATTATGCCCAAAATTCATAAAAGAGTCAGTTTCACCAAGGATTTCATGAAGTCAATATGGACCAACAGCAAAGTCGCAAAATTATTGAAATGAATCGTGTGGATCGTAGATCATTGTAGCCCTGCTCTACTTTTGCAGTTCTAAAGACAATTTGCCTTTTACGTTTGGCCTTTACACAACCACCTCCAAAATTCACAAATAAATCAAGAACTCTTATAAATTAAAAAAAAATTCCATTCTTAGATATCATTCTCAATATGAAAAATGCACATAGCATATTGTTGTTTTTCTATCCGTAAATATGAACACAAATGGAAATATCTGTAAAAGTTCAAAAGATATTGTATTGTATTCACAGACTAAAAGTTTTCTTATAAAATGCCTATTTTTATATAATTATATAATTATTACCCCCAAAAACCAACAGCTTTAAAAATGAAATAACCCCCGAATAAAAAATGAAATAACACCCAAATTATACACGCCATGAAACAATCCCCGAATTTTAAAAATTTGTTGGGTGTTATTTCATTGAAGATTATTTCATAATTTGAAAACCCCAAATGAGGAATGAAATAATTCTCAAAGAAAAATGAAAAACGGCCCAAAAAAATTGGGAGTAATTTCATATGAAATAACACCCAAAAATGCATGAAAAAAATTTTGGTAATATTTCATTTCTCGTTTGGGCGTTATTTCATTGGGGGGCTTTTCGTGGAGCCGTCAGGAGGCGCTTATAGTAATCAAAGAAGTTACCATAAAAGAGGATGTCCTCGAGACACTGAGAAAGTTCTTTGATAAATTGGAAGCACCGCAAAAATCGTCCATAAAGACATTAAGATCGGCATATTATATATATATGTGTTCCTCTAACTCCCATTGGAGCATAGGGTGTCAATTACAGCCGTCCGCCATCGGACACGATTTTGTGCAATCGATCTTAATTGGTTCCAGGATACGCCGAGGTTACTCATTTCGCTTTCGGTGGAGCGTCGCCATGTTATACGTGGTCTTCCACGCCGACGACCTGCCTGATGAAAGTGATTCCATTTAAGTGCTTGCTTGGCTCTATGAAATAACTCTCAATGAAATAAGTCCCAGAAAAAAATGAAATAAGTCCCAAAAAATTCCCATATATTTTGGGATTTATTTCATGTGAAATAACTTCCAAATTTTTGGGGTTTATTTCATATTTTTTGGAATTTATTTCATTTATTGTTTGGGATTTATTTCATCAAATTTTATTTCCCAAAAAAATTGAAATGAAATAAGTCCCAAACAATTTTTTTTTGGGTTTTATTTCATTCTATATTGGTAATTTTTGGGATTTACTTTATTAGCGAAAAATATATAACACTGAGTTTAATTTGAGTTTTACGGAAAAAAATAACAATATAGTTAACCTAGAATGAGCACGTATTGATTTATTTGTAAATATGTATATTATTATTAAAGTGACCAATGTATTTTTTAATTCTTCAACTTTTCTGTATTTAAAAATGTGTATTGGTATTTGAATTAGTAATTATAATAATAAATAATGAATTTAGGGAAAATCATTTGATTTTTATGTAAACTTTTCATATTATTTATTGTATAAAAATTGTATAAGGGAGCAAAAAACATGTATGTATGTGATATCTTATAAGAAAGCCGTGGGCGCGCGATTTTTTATTAAAAATTTTCATACTTTGTTGTATGTAAAAAATTTATTTAATTATTCGGTTTTGTATATACATATAATAACAATAATCCGGCGCAGAAGAAATTGGTAATTATTAAACATCATCCTATTATAATTGGATTCTCACAAAGACCATCGCAGCAGAGGCGCCGCAGGCGAAAATTTGTAACAAAAAATCGCGCGATTTTTTCTTAAAAATTTTCATACTTAAAAATTATTAAAATTATTTTTTGTACATACGTATAATAGAAATATACTGGAGCAGGAAAAATTTTAAACAATTGTGAATAATTATGAAAACCTGAGCAAATCAAAGTTCAAAAATAAAAAAATATGAAGAATGTTTGTTATAATTGCAATAAGATATTATTGCAGATTAGGCCGAAAATGGTATTAATGACTACATATGACACGAAGATATCCATGACTACAATCAATAACTATGCAATATATTTTACTAAGTAATATGTATTTATAAATTTGGGATTTATTTCATATTTTTGGT
Organism: Muscina levida; assembly: GCA_964034835.1. Lineage (NCBI taxonomy): Eukaryota > Metazoa > Arthropoda > Insecta > Diptera > Muscidae > Muscina > Muscina levida. The sequence continues at coordinate 112,458,592 of OZ035883.1, read as the reverse complement.
GTTTAATTTATTTCAATTTAAAACAAATCCCAAATTTGGGACTTATTTCATTTTCTGTTTGGAAATTATTTCATTTTCTTTGGGATTTATTTCATAATTTTTTTTGGAACTTATTTCATTTTCTTTGGGACTTATTTCATTGGGATTTATTTCATTGGGACTTATTACATTGGGAGTTATTTCATATCGCCGCTTGCTTAGCCACGTTTTCATCATTTCGGCGAAGAGTATGTCCAATCCACTGCCACTTACGCTTACGAATTTCCGTTGCCAGTGGTATTTGCCGTGATCGCGACAACAGTTCTGCATTTGAGATGGTACGGGGCCACAAAATACGAAGTATTCTTCTAAGGCAGCGGTTGACAAAAGTTTGAAGCCGATTGGTAATACTACAGGTAACTTTCCAAGTTGTACATCCATACAGCAGTACAGACTTCACACATGCTTCGAAAATTCGCAGTTTTGTATGGAAGCTGATTTTGTTACTTTGCCATATTGGAGATAGTATACCGAACGACGATCTTACCTTGTTTATTCTGCCCTCTACATCTCAATCAGAACCTCCTTCAGCATCATTCTCACACCACAGGTAGCAAAAGTTTGGAGCATATTTGTAGGTTTCATCACCTACCCTTAATGGCGCTGTTGTTTCGGTTCCTATGCTAAGAGTCTTTGTTTTGCTGGTGTTTATTTTAAGACCCGTATGTTGCAGTTTTTCCTGGAGATCTAATGTTGTCCGTTTTAGATCACACAGCCTATGAGAAAGCAAGCATTAGTTTTTCTGGTTTTTGCAATTTGCAATTTTGACAATTATCCCATCTTTCCATTCTTCAGGGAAGGACTCAGTTTCTCATGATTCCGTAATGAGTGGGTGTAATAGCTCTGCGGTGATTGTTGGATCACACTTATATATTTCAGCAGAGGTACCATCTGTGCCGGCGGCTTTACCGTTCGGAAGTTGTTTTATCGCTGCTATAATTTCGGATAAACTAGGTGGTGAGGTTCCAATCCTGTAGTTTGTGGTATTTATTGAACTTGCAGGTATAGGTAGTTCAGCTGCAGGGTCTATTATGTTATTTAAGACCATGGAAAAATTTGCTTTCCACCTTTGCAGTTGTTCCTGGTCGGTGCTGAGAAGATTTCCAGTCAGATCTCGGATAGGATGTTCAGTGTGCAATTTGCGTTCCGCGAGTTTTTTGGTGACATAGAAAACTGTGCCTGCTCAGCGAGACAATCTATACTTCTTCGTTTGTCCCTACGCACTGCACGCTGTACCGTTTTATGGCTTTCATTATACTTATTTTCTAGAAAATTCTTCTCTTCGGGGTTCTTGGAAGCATTGAATTTATCTTTCAGCTCTTTGCGTTCTGCAATTAAACTCCAAGTAGCCTCAGACATCCAATCTTCTCTTCCTTTGGGGGTTGGTCCGATTGACATATCTGCACATGACCGTATTGTGTTTTTAAGATGGTACCATTTCGAATCTATGGAAGCAGGGAGTACATTTCCGGTGGTATTCATCGCCTGTCGGAGTTGGGAGGTAAAGTTGTTTCGGACGTTCATATTCCGTAATCTACCAACATCGTATTTCCTGGGTCGGAGGTTCTGTCTGTTATTTTGTATGGCTACTACTAGGTAGTGGTCTCGAGATTGGCCAATATCCGCACCTCGTTTACTACGTACATCAAGCAGGCAATTTTTAAAACGGTGGCTGATGGCGCAGTGGTCAATTTGGTTCGCGGTGTTATGCCTGTCGGGAGACAGCCACGTTACCTTGTGACAATCTTTATGGGTAAAAAGAGTGCCACCGATAACTAACTTTCTAGCATTGCAAAACTCAATAAACCGTTCCCCGTTGTCATTCCGTGTACCAAGCCCATGCTTGCCCATTACATGCTTCAGCGATTCATTGTCAGAACCGACCTTGGCGTTCAGGTCTCCCATGACTATTACGATATCACCTCGTCGAATATCGTCATACGTTGCATTCAGCTGACTGTATAACGCATTTTTCAAATCGCCTGTGGCAGCTTCGGTTGGGGCATAGCACTGTATCAGAGAGATATTTCTAACCTTAGATCCAAAACGGGCAAGAATAGGTCGGTCCGATACAGGCTTCCAATTTATGAGGCTCTTACATGCATTTGTTGACAACATTATTCCAACGCCTGATTGGTGATTGCTTCCTGTTTCCTTTCCAGAATATAGCATGACCGACTGTGAGCTTGGAGACGAATACTCACCGGAGCCAGTCCATCGAATTTCACTTAAACCGAGGATGGCAAGGCCGTACCGCAACATTTCACGTTATGCTTGCAAATACCTGGCGTTCAAACCAGTGGCAATCATAGTCCTAGTTCCATATGCAAACGAGTGTTTCGGTTTTTTAATTAGAGGCTGATTTTTTAACGATTCGTTAGCAATTTAGATTTCGGAAGATGTGGGTTGCTAACCCTCGTCTCCTAGATTGGTAATAGGGCTGCTATCTGCGCGTCCAATCCCACGATGCAACCATGCTTCAGCGGTTTAAGCCTACTTTCCTGAGACGTCTCTTTTACCATTCAGGATACATGGTTGTAATGCCTTCTAACTCTAGCTAACTTCTAAGCGGTTGCTTTGAAGTCATTGCCCGGGGAATACTTGGTCTAAGACCGGAAGTAGTTAGCTGCTTGGACAGTGCCACAAAGGAATCGATTCTGGTCACTCCCAAGTGAGTAACAATCAGGAACTTTCCACCTCTGGGCAAAGTCCCATTCCCCAAAGATCGGCATATGGCGGCACAAAAATTGCAACAGTTGGCATAAGTTTTCCTCTAGCGAATACTTTGACAGAAGTTGGAAAAATAAAAGTTGGATGATTCAAATACTTCGAATTTGGCCACATAGCTGTGAACTGTAAACCCATTACGATATTGCGATTTTTTTAAGTAAAGGAAAAAGTGATTCCCAAATAAGAGTTTCCTTTTTTTTTTTTGCTGGGTAGGTAACTATGTGTTTAATTCTTCATTATATCCGTGCCCTATTTAACAATTATTTAACAACGTAATTTATAGATAATTCATTAACTTTGTAGATATTTTGAAATTTGATAGTTTGCCCAAGGTAGGACCGAAATAAAATATAACAAACAGCAACATTTTTTGTTAAAGCCAATCGTTTAACCCACCCGACCACTAAAATCGCTCATGTGGAAAAATGTTTGCATAAATTTGGCACAAACCCAACTGATTTGGCACATCCCGCATGAGAAACGGCCTCATACCCTCCATTCCAGTGAAAGTAATCGGAGACCAATTTGTTGCCACGTCGTCTAACCCACAAAAACTAATCAATAAAATGTTGCAAACACAATGATGTGGCTCTAACAAACAACTGGCAATTTGTTGGTTAACATGAAATATAATAAACAATTTTTTTGTGAATACTTTTTTTTTTCTTCTCAAATATGACATTTTAATAAAGAAAATAAATTTGGTCCCCTCTCCTCGTTCCCACACGTTGCTTTGTGCGAGGGTAACCTCTAAATTGGGAAATCTACAAGAAAACCGCATAGTTGTTAACAACTTAAAATAACAGCCAGCAAGCATTTTAATTTATGAGTTTTGGGCCACAACATATAGAGGCCAAGAAATACATCATTTTCTTTATTTTCTTGCTGCTGAAATCCAACTGTCCATGGAATGGTAAAAATGTTGCACCGCCAATGATGTTGCAGTTATTTCTACACACACTCATACACAGAGACGGGGTTTGGGAAAGTAAAGCAAATTTTTGGTACCGACAACATGAGTTCATGTTTGTGGCGTTTGTAAAACTTCAAAATTTATTATAATATTAGCTCAACGTAATAAAAATGTCCAAAAAAAGTCGTGAGATTTTACATATCTGATGAACTCATTTCATGGCTTGGCATTTGATCGGTGAGTTGCATTTTTGATCCCCTCCCAGTGGGAATGCTAATGACAAGTTATGGCACCAATGTGAATATTTTATTGCCGCTGAAATGTTGCAAAAGAAAATAACCACTGGAATTGTAGCGAATGTATGGCAACGAAAAATGGTGTGAAATATTATAAATTTTGTAGGCAAGAGAGAGAGAGAGAGTCTAAAAATAAAATGAATATAAGAAGCATATGTTATACCGTTTATATATTGAGTATATTTCAAAATAGACTATAGCCCTATCTAAGGTTTAACCTGCTATAAAATGGCACAAAGAGATTCTTGGTTATCTTCTCTTAATACTTCCTGTCATATGGTGTCATTTTGAAAGGAATTGGCTTATGGGGCAGCGACTATATAAAACTTGTAGCATATACATATATATGTGATAAATTTGTGTAAAACCCAAACTAAAACCACACTGTTAAGATTCAAGTCGATTATGTAGAACAGGCTTGGGTCGCTCATATACCACAGGCGACAGTAATGCATACGTAAGTCTTAAAAGGTAGATTTCGCAAAAGATCCCCCAAAAAAGCTTTATCCACTAAGATTCTACAATCTTTAAAAATAAAAAATAATTTATGTACAATGAACAAAAACAACAACAAAACACTGCAACACTTGTTAACATCTCGTTACAAACATGTTGCTTGTACCGTCCGCCCTACTTAATATACTCATACTCTTGTTATTATATGCAGACATTTAGTGTCCCTGTTAGCAGTTGAGGTCATGTGGCAGGAAACACATATCTCAGTAAATTGAACAAATTATGTATGTAAGTAACATTGTGGAACTTTAAACGACCGCATGAATATGCAAAATTAAATGTTGCAATGTCAAATAGCAGAACGCGACACAATAATACACAGAAACAACCTAAAACGCCTTTTTTCGTAAAAATGAAAAACCGACTGCAGACACACTTCAACCCACGCGTACGTGTACGTGCCCGCCAAAATTTAAAACAGTGTGCCGCATATTGAGGCAACTGAGCCGGCAAAGAGTGTGAACCTACGCAAAACAACAATAGTAGAAAAAAATTAAATTTTCGTCGTCTTGTGGAAGACGCAGAAACAAAAGCCGTGGAAACGTTCGCATGGATGAACATTTCGCAAGGAAAGGATTTAAGGCTTAAAGACAATGCGACGTAGTTTGTGTTTGTTAGTGGTTTTATATTGTAAAAATAACCGATTTCAGGTTATTCGGTCAAGCAAAGGGGTTTTATCCGTCGCAACATTTGCAAAATTAAATTTTACTAAACTAAGTAATTTATAATATTTATTATGAAAAACCAATTGACATCATCTTTTGAACATGTTGTTAGTATTTCAATTGAATTCTGGCCGGCGCACTAATGAACAGTATGTCTAAGAAACCGGGGCCACTCCAAAATCTAAAACATATCAAAATACAAGTGAGAAAGTGTCAGTCGGTTAAACCGACTTACCCTCACCCTCAGTAAAAACAAAAAATTTGCTTAACAAAATACAGAATTTGGCCACTATTCCCGTTGGGTGCATTGAAACGCATAACTTGATTGCTGCTGCATCCACAGAAGATTATCTGACTAGTTCTGAGCAAACCGTATGCAGAAATTTTTATATGCTTATACGATTTTCTTTGTGAAAACCTCAAAGGATTCTTTGGAAGTATTTCGCCCTTCTTATCTCAGTTAGGCTTTGTGGTGAGCAATCTAAGTCGTTATCGACAATTGGCGTGATACCTTTACGTGCGAAAAACGAAAAACGATGAATTAATACATTCCTCCACCCCGCCGAAGGTACATTCTCTAAGATCTATTATACCATCACCCTTAGGGATAAGGGTAAATATCATTTGATACGACCCAAAAGTGTAACACATAGAAGGAGTCACTTTAGACCCTAGGTTTCTTTGAACCAAATTCGATTCATGACTTTTTAGGTCGTTTCAGCCATGTCCGTCTGTCTGTCTGGCTGGTGCGCACGATAACTTTCGAAAAACGCAACCAAATGTTTTGAAATTTTTCACGAGTTAATATTTCCCCAAAACTACTTACGGTATTGCAAATGGGCTACATGACCCCGCCCCTTCTGGTACCTCCCATGCAAATACATAATTCCGCCCACTTTAGAAATCGAGTAATAATATCAATTCAGCCAACAGGATCGTACCCAAATTCTGTACTTAGTAAAGCTAAAACAGGATAAAGTTTCCGAAAAAAATTGGAAGTCTAGCCACGACCCTTCCGGTACTCCCATACAAATGTACCTTTCCGTCCACTTTAGACATGGAGTAATAATATCAATAAATCCAACGCGATCGTACCCAAATCCTTTTTGAGTAAATCTATAGCAGGATACAGTTTTGGAGAAATAATCTGGAAGTCTAGCCACGCCCCATCTGGTACCTCCCATACACATCTGGTACCGCCCACTTTAGAAATCGATAATTATTATTAATAGACTGTATTTAGTTTAAGCGGGAAAAAGTTTTAGCGAAGAAATCTGGAAGTTTAGACACCTCCCTTATGGTACGTCCCATACAAATGTATATTTCCGCCCACTTTAGAGATGGAGTAATAATATTAAAACACCCAATGCGATCGTGCCCAAATTCTGTATTTAGTAAAGCTATAACAGGATAAAGTTTTGGAGAAATAATCTGGAAGTCTAGACATATACAAATGTACCACTCCGCCCACTTTAGAAATCGAGCAATAATATTAGTATAATAGAAATTTTTTTGTTGTACTGAGGGTGATGGTTGACTGAAACTTTCTTACTGGTTTTTAATTTTTGAGGAGAGTAAGAGATTTTACTTTCATTGTCGGCTCCCCTCGAATGTTGTTGACAGCAACTTCGCAGTATTAAGCGTCGATTCAATCGTCGTGTCTAGTAAGAGCTTCTTAAACAGTGACGTTCGCATTCGTCGATAAACAAGTAGGTGCCGTTAGTTGTGAATCTAAAAATAGAAAGCGTGTAAATTCACAACAACGCGAGAAGCTATCCCATACCTCATTCATGGGGTACAAAGGGAAATTGAGTGAGTAAGAGATTTTACTAAAGAAGTACGGACACTTCAAAAACATTCCCTGCATGTATAAAATTTCCCAAGTGGTCTAACCAACCCACGTATAGCCAAATGTTTGTAAACACTAAAAACCTTTATTTTAACAATTTAGTGATGACATCAATATAAATGATCCACATGTGGTTTTATATCACAGCACATAACCAAAGAACCTTCACGCTTCAGTAAATCATCACCCTCAATAACTTCCCAAGCTCACAACAGTTAATGCTAAGTGATTTTTGATTGTGGTGCCCTCGGTATCAAACCTCGTTCAGCATTATTTTGTATAATCGTCAAATTAAAGCTAATTATGTGTAATGCTATATAATTTAAAACCCTATTAAACAAAGTTCCGAATAAATGTGTTTGTTGTATGTATTAATATTCATAAATTCTATGAAATTATAAATAAAAACATGAATAAGCGCAACGACAACAGCGCAAGCGGTTAACATAGTAAATGTTGGACCGGCAACCCACGTAAATAGGTATTTATTTACTTGTACGACCGAGCGAGCATCCAACCATTTATTTTGTGTCACTGCTAATGTTTAATGGATATGGGAAATGCACCAAAGAGTTTACTGTTTACCTACTACATACATACTAGCCAGTCTGGTCTTTTGTGGACGTGTTAACAGAACAGGTTAAAGGCGTACAAATGATGCAAACTCTTCTGTCGTGCAGAATTATACTAGTATGTATGTGGCAGCACATTGTTTCTGATAGGCGGTACGTACATCAACCGCCCACGCTAAACACTTTTGGATTATGGTGTTGGCAAACATTTATACTTCGTTTTATATAGTTAGAACATGACAAACTGATGTTTACCTAAAAATTAAAATAGTTGAATAAGGTTGTGATTTAAAAAAAAAATTGTCATAAAAATCCGAGTTAATAGTATTTCTGTGCCGATTAAAGATATCATTGAACAATCTTCAATATGACCAAAAGGAATTCAATTCTAAAATAGCTGTGGTGGCAAAATTTCTTTTCCATTCTCAATATATCTGCATATGTTTATACCATCACCCTTAGGGATGAGGGTATATATCATTTGATACGAAAACCAGTACAGAAATTTCAGTCAGTTGAACTGACTGATAAATACCATCACCCAATATAAGATATTGTTTAAGTCTTGAGTTATTGAAATTAACCGATTTGTAATTAAAACCAGTTAGAAAGTTTCAGTCGGGCAACCCAACTTACATTTACCCTTACACTCAGTAAAACAAATAATTTTCTATTATATTGATATTATTACTCGATTTCTAAAGTGGCCGGAGTGGTACATTTGTATGGGAGGTACGAGAAGGGGTGTGGTTAGGCTTCCAGATTTATTCTCCATTACTTTATTCTGTTATAGCTTTACTAATTACAGAATTTGGGCACGATTGCCTTGGGTGTACTGATATTATTAGTACATCCCTAAAGTGGGCGGAAAGGTACATTTGTATGGGAGGTACCATAAGGGGCGTGTCTAGACTTCCAGATTTTTTCTCCAAAACTTTATCCTGCTTAAACTTTTCCAAATACAGAATTTGGGCACGATCGCGTTAGGTCTTTTAATAATATTAATCGACTTTTAAAGTGGGCGGCACCAGATGTGTATGGGAGGTACCAGATGGGGCGTGAATAGACTTCCAATTTTTTTCTCCGAAACTTTATCCTGTTATAGCTTTACTAAAAATAGAATTTGGGCACGATCACGTTTAATTTATTGATATTATTTCTCCATCTCTATAGTGGGCGGAAAGGTAGATTTGTATGGGAGGTACCAGAAGGGGCGTGGCTAGGCTTTTAAAATTTTTTCCAAAACTTTATCCTGTTATAGCTTTACTAAATACAGAATTTAGGGACGATCCCGTAGGGTGTATTGATATTATTACTCGATTTCTAAAGTGGGCGGAATGATGTATTTGTATGGGAGGTACCAGAAGGGGCGGGGCGATGTAGCCCATTTGCAATACCGTAAGTAGTTTTAAGAAAATAATAACTCGTGCAAAATTTCAAAACATTTGGTTGCGTCTTTCGAAAGTTATCGTGCGAACCAGCCGGACAGTCACCAGACAGACAGACATACGGACATGGCTCAAACGACTTAAAAAGTCATGAATCGAATTTGGTTCAAAAAAACCTAGGGTCTAAAGTCACTCCTTCTATGTGTTACACTTTTGGGTCGTATCAAATGATATATACCCTCATCCCTAAGGGTGATGGTATAAAAAGTGTAACGCATTAAAGGAGACGAGTTAGACCCCAAGTATCTTAAGACCAAATTCGTTTCAGGACTTTTTAAGACGATTGCGCTATGTCCGTCTGTCTGGCTGACTGGCTGGCTGGATGGCTGCTCAGCAGGATAACTTGAGTAAACCTTAACGGATCAGTATGAAAATTTACCAGTATTAATATTTTTCAAAACGATGGGATTGAAAATGGGCAGAATAGCACCACCCCTTCTGGTACCTCCCATACAAAATTAACTATTTTTGGATAATTTATATTTCTTTCATAGTTTCCCAATGGACGATCGTAGGATATTTAAATTAGGTCAGTTTATTTATCTTGCAATAGTAGACAAACACTACGAAAACCGAAACATTTGCCATACCCCTTCTGGTACCTCCCCTACAAATGACCTAATTGACCCTCATAGTTTTACATACATATCTTTTTTGTAAGTAAACTGAATTCACTCAAATTTTGCATATGATGTTTGCATATGAAAACTGGACTCAGAAATGAATATAAACTATATCGGTCCACGCATTCTGGTACCTCCCATACAAAATGACCTATTATTGCAAATTTAATATTTCTCCCATAACTTCCAAACGGACACTTGGAGGATAATGACAAACTCCAGAAAACCTTACTATTTGACGCACCCCTTCTGGTCCCTCCCATACAAATTCCCGAATTCACCTTCATTGTCCTACATACATATCTTTTTTTGTAAGTACAATTAATTCAGTCAAATTTGGCGTAACTTGTACAGTTGTGAAAATTTGAATCAGGAATGAATATGGATTATATCGGACCACCCCTTCTGGTACCTCCCATACAAAATTACCTATTTTTGAAAAATTAACATTTATCCCATAATTTTCAAACGGACACTTGGGGTGTAATGGAAATTGGTCAATTAATTTATCTTGTGATAGGAAGCAAAATCTTACAAAACATAACTATTTGGCACACACCTTCTGGTACCTCCCAAACAAAATACCGAACTTACACCCATAGTTTTAAATACATATATTTTTGTAAGTACAGTGAATACAGTCGAATTTTGCGTAAGTTGTACAGTTATGAAAATTTGAATCAGGAATGAATATGGATTATACTGGAACACCCTCTGGTACCTCCCATACAAAATGACCTTGTTTGGAAAATTAACATTTCTCCCATAATTTCTAAACCGGCACTTGGAGGATTATCAAATTTGGTAATTAATTATCTTGTAATAGGAATTATTATTGGGTAATGGTATTTATCAGTCAGCTTCTGTACTGTTTTTTTTAATTGTTATCTATTAACGGTTAAAACACGCGATTCTTGTCTCAGTCATCTACTTTTCTTTCATCGGTGGCCACCTCGATATTGTCGATTGCAAATTCGTAAAAAAAGACAAATGACAGCTTTTTAAACAGCTGACGTTCGCATTCATCTTCAAACTGTTGGTATCGTTGTGTGAGTCTTAAAATAGAATTCGTGTTAACTCACAATAATGCGCAAATCTCTCCTAAATCTCATTCATGTAAAGGGAAAACAAGTGTATTTTATCTGTTATAGTGCATAAGCACTGCGTCACATTACTCACATAGAACGAAGTGTATTGTGCAAGTTTCATAAATAATAAAATCCTTTATAAAACACATTCACCAACATTTTATGTATACGATGATAGGATTGTGTTAATATTTAGGGTCATTTACATGTTTAACATACAAGCAACAGTATATTGACAAGCGCGGATATATCCAACAAATATATTGCAGATATTAATATAAAACACATTTTCATATATTATGTTTAGTATTATGTAGGCAAACATATCTATTTGTGGATTATGAGAAAGGAGCCTATTATTTAGAGAATTTCCCTTAAACATTAAGGAATTTCAAGTAACTGGTTCACAAGTGGCGATAATCGCAAAGAGATTTAAACTAAGCTTCACGTTTACGCATATGAACGTGTATGTAACTGGCAGTAACAATTTTTGTAAATGGAATATTGCAAAACTGTTAACAATCGACTTGGTGATGTTATCGCAAGTTTTTTTTTTTTACAAAGTTCAAAGGAATTCAGTGTGGTCTTTTACTTGGTGCATATTGGTTTCTGGTGGTATGATGGACAAATTCGTACTTTTAAGGCGTTACGTTTGCAACTTTTGATTTAATAAATTTTGTTATTGGAAATGATAAGTCATCTAAAATCTATGGACATTGCAATAAACTATAAAAAAATTATTATCCTTCTCAATCGCAAAAATTAATTATGGGAGATCTTTTTTTAAATTTTTCATGATTTAACAACTATAAAAATACGTCAACTTGAAATTTAATTGCTTCTCAGCGGGAGGTAGGAATTGATTTCAGACTCATAGTTTCTTGATAAAATTTTCTTAGAATTTATCGTAAATTCCGGTTTACGATTTTTTTCGGCCCCAACAAATTGACCCACCCTTTTATACAAATATCAATTTTATTATACAAATTGTTAAACACAACTCTAGCCCTTTTTACCGCCTATCATTACTCGTTTTAGTTCGGTGTGTATAAACTAATCCATCGTCGATGATTAGTGTGATTTTTGGAACGAGCAGAATGCATCAATGTTCCCAACATATTTGCAGCACGCTCTGATTGACAGTTTTCATATTTCCAAATTTGTTGATGCTTCAATGCCTTGTATACAGCATCTATATATAATTTCTTACTTACTTAGCTGGCACTTCTTTGCAACCCCTTTGGATTATATACCGCGCGTAGAAAAATATTATATGCGACTCGATCTTCTGCGCTTCTTCTCCAGTTTGTCACATCAAGTTCAGTAAGGTTCTCAGTAAGCTGGTCTTTCCAACGGAGTTTTGGTCGCCCTCTTCTGCGCCGTCCATCGAGTTCATAGTCAAAAACTTTTCTAGCTGGAGCATTTTCGTCCATGCGTACAATATGACCTAGTCAACGCAACCGCTGCATCTTTATAAGTCGGTGATATCTCGTACAGCTCATGATTCATACGACGCCGATACTCTCCGTTAACGATGGTGGGGCCATATATTTTACGGAGTATTTTCTCTCGAATACTGCCAGAACCGATTCATCCGCTTGTGTCATAACGAAGGATTCTGAGCCATACATTAAGACAGGTAGAAGTAGTATCTGGTATAGCTGGATTTTTGTTCGTCGAGAGAGGTCCCTGTCATTGAATCGCTTGCTTAGTCCGAAGTAGCATGTATTAGCCAGCAGGATTCTTCTCCGGATTTCGAGGCTGACATTATTTGTTTTGTTGAAGTTATAGCTGTCAACGTTCACGCAGTTTCCCAAACGAGTAGATTATTTGTTCGTTGAAACTAGTAACTTCTTTTCGTCCTCGTTCACCGTTAGACCCATTTTCTCTGATTCCTTCTGTATACTTGAGAAGGCTTCAGTCACATCCGTGCCGTATCAGGCCGTCGAAGGCAGTTCTATATCCTCGTTCTCCCGTTCCTTCATTTGACATTTCTTTCGCTTAAATATTTGTCTCGCCTCTTTTACTGTCTCCTTGTGCCGTTCCCTAACAGCCCGGGTTACAATTGGCTGCAGCGGTGCCCTATAAGCAGCATCCTGTTCCTCAGACGCTATGCGACATCCTTCATCGTACCAGGATCCGTCTGAGCGCCGATTTTCTTATCCTAGCACGGTTGTTGCGGCGGTTGCCATGGAATGCGCAATATGCTGCCACTATGTATCGGAAACGTCAGAAGTTGAGGCGTTGTGTCGTAGTAATTGGGAGAGCTGGTTGGAGTAGGCAGTAGCTATCTCTGGGGCTTGCAGCTTCGCGATGTCCAGCTTTCTTTGTGTTTGGTTACGTGCGTTTTTCGCTCTGCTCAATCTTGTGCGCACCTTGGCTGCAACCAGGTAATGATCCGAGCCAACATTAGCACCACGGATCACACGCACGTCCATGATGCTAGATGCATGCCTGCCATCAATTACCACAAGATCAATTTGATTTTTGGTGTATTGATGGGGGGATAGCCAAGTTTCCTTGTAGATATCTTTGTGCTCTAATCTGGTTCCACTCACTACCATGTTCCTACCCGCTGCGAAGCTAACCAGCCAAAACCCGTTGTCTGACGTGTCGGTATGCAGGCTGAATTTACCGATCGATGGACCAAGAACATCTTCCCTTCCTATTTTTGCATTTAAGTTTTCCAGAAAAATTTTAATGTCGTTGCCACTCCAGCGGTCGTATGTTTCCTCTAGGCTCTCGTAAAATGCATCATTAATCTCATTGTCTTTATCTTCCGTCGGGGCATGAGAACAAATCACCGTGATGTTGAAATATTTCGATCACTAACAGGATTGAATCGCGAGACAAGATGTCTGAGTCTCTCGCCAACTACAAATCCAAATTCGTACTTTTCGGCATGGAAGCTGTTACAAATGTCGCAATTTTTACGTAGCGAGCATCCTTGTCCTGTCCATCTCATCCCCTGGATGGCGGTGATGTCAGCCCTATATTTTTTAGGACATTCCTCAGTCGGATAGTGGCACCTTTTCTATAGAGAGTTCGGACATTCCAGGTGAATATCCTTAAATCATGGTCCTTATTTCGTTTGCGGGTGTCGTCAACATTTGGGGGGTTCCGTTTGTTACTTTTTCGTTGTCGTGTTTTCATAGCCAGTAAAAAACCTGAAGGAGGGTGGCTAGCCCAACCATCAAGGTTCGTCGCTCACTATCAGCCGCTATTCATGATAAAAAAAAATATCAAGAACACCGTTGTTCAGATGCCACCGCGAAGGAGGTTGTGAGGTGGATTGAGATGCAAGATTCACTTTACATCCCCAACGGCACCCAACAACTTCTATTTTCATTTTATATACGACTTTCCTCATCGTACCAGAGCTTGTCTGGATAAGGATTTTCTTCCCCAAGTACTGCCAGGCCAGCAGTTGTCTTACCAACTGTGTTAGAACTTTTGAAATTATGCGCGTTAGTTTGTAGTAAAAGGGTAATTTGTTGGATTAGGCATTGCCTATCAAGGGATATTTTGCCGAACAATGTTATATAATACCCTCAACCAAAGGGTACTATATATACAACTATATTTTATAAAACTTTGTACCGCAAAAAGGGGAGTTTGTATGATAACTGGACGTTAATTTTAGCCACTTACATCAATTTGTTGTTAAAATTTTTCGTCGCGGATCCTTTATATATTTATAAACATTGTCATATCTATCACGCCTCCTTTTGGACGTTACAAATGGAAGAACAAAATTAATATACACTTCACTCCGTTCGCGGAGTGATGGATATTAAAAAGTTGTAAATTTGAAAGATGTAATTTTGTATTTAATAGTTTCAAGTAAGTTTTTATTCTTCAATGTAATTAAAAGTTAATTTAAAGCCTTTTTCACATTTGCACTAATGAGTTCCTCACCAATGCTTTGCTAATACACTAAAACTTTAAAAAATGTTTTCAGAGGCAAAAACAGCATCAACAACAACTGTCAGTCGTTTAAACTAATCAATGACACTTCCAATAGAAGTTAAAAGACATTTTCGTCTACAAAAACTCGTTTAGAAGACAACATTTGGATGAGCTGCCATTTGCAATTGAATGTACAAAAGTTGAATCTGTTATTTGTAGTCCCTTGGAAGGTCGGGTGTCTGTGACTTCGTCGGCGACAACATTAGCGTTCGACTTGAGATCTCTTCACATTATAACATGCAAAAATTCAATGATGTCAAGACATTAAGCTGACAGTGGTTTAAGTCAACCAAACGGGCTCGAAGATACGAGGATAGAATGATAACTGGCTAAATTAAAGCAAAGATATAGGAGAGAATACAGTATCCTTACAGTTTTCGTTATATGAACATGAAACTGGTCATAAAAGGGAAACAATTATAATCATAGGTTATTAAACAAATGCTATTGTTCTTCAAATATAATTCTATTAATATTATAAGAAACTTTTTTTTTGAACTGGGGAGATAAAATTTTATACACAGATTGTATTCGACAACACGAATATGAATATGCGGACGAGTAGGCGGAGTGGGCTTGGCAAAATATATTTTAAGAGCCAGGGAGTTAAAATTTGATACACAGATAATGGTGGGCAACATAAATATGAATATGCAGACGGAATTTTAATTTTGGATCTGTGGGCGGAGAGGGTGTGGCAAATTTGTATTTTGGCCCTAGAGAAATCAAATTTGGTATACGGATAGTATTCGGCTACACGAATATCAATATGCAGACAAAATTTTAATTTTGGTTCAGAGGGGGGAATGGGCGTGACCAAACTGTATTTTAACCCCAGTTAAATAAAATTTGGTACACAAATAGTACTCGACAACACGAATTTAAATATGCAAAACACAAATGTGATGATGTAGACAAAATTTTAATTTTGAATCAGTGGGCGGTGTGGGCGTGGCAAAAGAAAATTTTAGACATAAGGAAATAAAATTTGAAATCCAGAATTTAAACTGCAACGCAAGTATGAATATGCAGACGACACTTTAATTTTGGATGAGTGGGCGGAGTAGGCGTGGCAAAACTGTATTGGAGATATCAAACTTGGCACACAGATAGTACTTGCCAACACAATTATGTAAATTCAATTTTAAATTTGGATCAGTGGGCAAAGGGGGCGTGGCCAAACTGTATTTTAGCACTGGAGAGATGAAATTTGACACCTAGATAGTACTCAACAACACTAATATGAATATGTAGATAATTTTGGATCAGTGGGCAGGGGGTCGTGACCAAACTGTATTTTAGCCCTAGAGAAATAAAATTTGGTACATAGATAGTTATATTTTGGATCAGTGGGCGGTAGGGGCGTAACCAAACTGTATTTAAGCCTCAAAGAGATACAATTTGGTACACAAATAGAACTCGATACTGTAGGTTCAAATTTGAAGACGAAATTTATATTCTCAAACAGTTGGCAAAGGGGTTATAGCAAAACTGTCTTTTACTCCCAGAGCGATAATATTTTATACACAAAAGTACATTTATTGTACCAAAAAGTATATTTATGGTATTAAAAAGTACAGTTTATTGTAATGAAAAGTACATTTATCGTCCCACTACAGTTTATTGTGCCAAAAAGTGTTTTTTTTTTTTTTTTCAAAAAGAACATTTATGATATCAAAAAGTACTTCATTGGTACCAAAAAGTAAAATTTATTGTATTGAAAAGTACTTTTATTGTATATACGTGGTTAGTTTAATCAAGTTAAGGAGTAACCTGGGGTAACGAATTGTTTACAGAGCGTATAAGAATGACGATTAAGCTTAACCTTTTAAGTAAGTAAACCAAACATAATATGTACAAGTATTCGTCAAGTAAGCAATAGCATTGCTGGGTCCACTAGTATAATCATAAATAACAAATACAATTATTCCATTACATTCATTTTCAAGAGATTTTTTCTTACCAGAGTAATGCATTTTTGTTGCAAACATTTTCTTATATACAACATTCTATATTAATAATATTAAAAAAAGATATCAAAAAATTCGAAATGATTAAAAACTTTTATTAATGTGATACTGAATGTTTCCTTTTCTTAAAACGGCATGTATGGGAATGGAACTAGCTTAAAACTAGCTAAATTACTATCAGAACAGTACAGAACTAGTTCAGCTTCTATCCCCTCGTAATGCATTTAAGAAGCTACTTTAACATTGACATGTCATTGGACGAGGTTAATTGTCCCCCATCTGCATTACCAATGTGCTAGTACTTTAGCTATTGCACAAGTAATAGCCACGTGACTAGTTCACAAGGACTAGTCACTTCTATAGTCTGTAAAAACTACCCACTTTTATAAACCAGAACAAGAATTGCACTTTTTGTTTTAATATTCATTAATTTTTCCAAACTTTTTATACCATCACCCTTAGGGGTTGGGGTATATATCATTTGATACGAAAACCAGTACAGAAATTTCAGTCAGGTAAACTGACTGATTAATACCATCACCCAATATAAGATATTGTTGAAGTCTTGAGTTATTGAAATGAATAGATTTTTAATTAAAACTAGCTGGCCCGGCAGACTTCGTCCTGCCTTCAAATTATAAATATGTAAAATATGTTGAGTGTAGTTGAAATCTAATAACGATTGGTTTATTTCTTTGACCTCTAAAATATTTTAATTTAATGGGCGAGGTTTTCCCGGACAAATTCTGTTCTTCATATATCTTAAAGATTATTATATACTAACTGGCCCGGCAGACTTCGTCCTGCCTCCAAATTTTTGTAAAAGATGTTGAGTGCGGTTGAAATCTAATTCCGATTGGTTTACTACATTGGCCTCTAAAATATTTCAATTCAAAGGGCGAGGTTTTCCCGGACAAATTCTGTACTTCATATATCTAAAAGATTTTTATATGTTATTGTAAGACGTGCAGTGTCTTCCATGATTTGATGAAAACTTACTTATTGATAGGCATACATTCTAAGATCAATTTTTAAGCCGATAGACTGACTTATAACTTTCTGCGTTGGTGAACTGGGTGATTGTACCTAAAGGTGCTTGGTCTGAGCCATGATAGTACTTTGCGCGTTTTTATCCCAAGGAGAACGAATTTCCAAACATCCCTTCATTTGGCTCAACAATTATATTAACCGTTTAGTCTGGGTAATAGCAACAGTTTTTCGTGTTTGCCCCCTAAAAGTTCGAAATGGGAAAACCACTTTGTGAAGCTCTCTAATGATATAGAAAGTGCGCCAATATTAATGTTCTCCATTCTACTTTAAAGTCTGGCAGACGATCTACAGCCCATCCCCAACTTTCACTGCAATTTTGGTCAAAATCGGTTTAACCGTTTTCGCAATTAGTGGTGTCATCAAAATAGACATAAATTTTTATATATATAGAGTTTTCAATAATTTTAATGTTAAAAAAATGTTTATATGTAATGTAATCAATGGCGACTAAATGACTTAAAAACAAAATTAAACATATCATAATCTAAACACCAGCAACTGGATCCAAACATACATCCAAAATTTTCTCATGTCAAAAAATGCATTCATTTTAAGTTTGAGTAAAATCGGACAATCGAAATAATTCAGCTCCAGCCACCTTAACAGCGGGTCCATTTATACAAAAAAAATTCTCATAATAAAACAAATATATATTCTAAATTTCAGTCAAATTGTTTGATTCAAATTTTCGATATAAATCCACCCTAGCGCCACCTGGAGTGGATTTTTTTCTTTACGAACAATCTACGGAAAATTTCGAATCGAATAAAAAAAAAATCAGCCAAATCGCTCCAGCCGTTCTCAAGTGATGGTATGACATACGTGGACCATTTCATTTTTATATCTATATATATAAAAATTAATTTAATTTTTTGATTACATTACATATAAACATTTTTTTAACATTAAAATTATTGAAAACTCTATATATATAAAAATTTATGTCTATTTTGATGACACCACTAATTGCGAAAACGGTTAAACCGATTTTGACCACAATTGCAGTGAAAGTTGGGGATGGGCTGTAGATCGTCTGCCAGACTTTAAGGTAGAATGGAGAACATTAATATTGGCGCACTTTCTACATCATTAGAGAGCTTCACAAAGTGGTTTTCCCATTTCGAACTTTTAGGGGGCAAACACGAAAAACTGTTGCTATTACCCAGACTAAACGGTTAATATAATTGTTGAGCCAAATGAAGGGATGTTTGGAAATTCGTTCTCCTTGGGATAAAAACGCGCAAAGTACTATCATGGCTCAGACCAAGCACCTTTAGGTACAATCACCCAGTTCACCAACGCAGAAAGTTTTAAGTCAGTCTATCGGCTTAAAAATTGATCTTAGAATGTATGCCTATCAATAAGTAAGTTTTCATCAAATCATGGAAGACACTGCACGTCTTACAATAACATATAAAAATCTTTTAGATATATGAAGTACAGAATTTGTCCGGGAAAACCTCGCCCTTTGAATTGAAATATTTTAGAGGCCAATGTAGTAAACCAATCGGAATTAGATTTCAACCGCACTCAACATCTTTTACAAAAATTTGGAGGCAGGACGAAGTCTGCCGGGCCAGTTAGTATATAATAATCTTTAAGATATATGAAGAACAGAATTTGTCCGGGAAAACCTCGCCCATTAAATTGAAATATTTTAGAGGTCAAAGAAATAAACCAATCGTTATTAGATTTCAACTACACTCAACATATTTTACATATTTATAATTTGAAGGCAGGACGAAGTCTGCCGGGCCAGCTAGTATATAGATAAAATTACTTATGTATAATTTTTCCCCTGCTTGTGGTGCGAAATTGTTCAAAACTTTCTTTATTTGTGTAGGGGGTACAGGTGCCGGTTTGGAATTTATGTGAGAAATATTAATTTTTCAAAAAAATTCAATTTTGATAGGGGGTACCAAAAGGGTGAACCGATACAGTCCTTATTCATTCCTGACCGAAATTTTCATACGTACAACTTGCGAATAATTTTACTGAATTCAGTGCACTTACAAAAAAAAATGTGTATGTAAGACTATGGGGGTGAGTTCCGTCTTTTGTATGGGAGGTACCAGAAGGGATGTGTCAAATAGTTAGGTTTTCTGAGGTTTCGCCTCCTATCACAATATAAATTAACCGACTAATTTTCAATACCCTTCAAATGTCCGTTTGGAAGTTATGGAAGAATTATTAATTTTCCAAAAATAGGTCATTTTGTATGGGAGGTACCAGAAGGGGTGACCCGATATAGTCCATATTCACTCCTGATTCATATTTTCATAAGCCTACAAATTACTCATTATTTGACTGAATTCAGTGTACTTAGAAAAAAAGATATGTTTGTAAGACTATAGGGGTGAGTTCGGTCATTTGTATGGGAGGTACCAGAAGGGGTTTGTCAAATAGTTAGATTTTCTGGGGTTTTGGCTCCTATAATAACATAAATTAATCGACCAATTTTCATTACCCCCCAAGGGTCCGTTTCGAAGTTAAAGGAGAAATATTAATTTTCCAAAAATAGGTAATTTGTATGGGAGGTACCAGAAGACGTAAACCGATATAGTCCATATTCATTCCTCAGTCTTATTTTCATAAGCGAACATCATACTCAAAATTTGAGTAAATTAAGTTTACTTACAAAAAAGATATGTATGTGACACTATGGGGGTGGGTTCGGTCATTTGTATGGGAGGTACCAGAAGGGGTGTGTCAAATAGTTGGGCTCTCTGAGGTTTTGCCTCCTATCACGACAAAAATGTATCGACAAATATTCATTACCCCCCAAGTGTCCGTTGGGAAGTTATGGGAGAAATATTAATTTTCCAAAAATATGTAATTTTGTATGGGAGGTAACAGAAGGCGTGAACCGATATAGTCCATATTTATTCCAAATTAAACTTTTCATAAGCGAACATCACACGCAAAATTTTAATGAATTCAATTTACTAACAAAAAAGATATGTATATAAAAGTATGAGGGTCAATTCGGTCATTTGTATGGGAGGTACCAGAATGGGTGGGGTCTACTTTTGCAAAATAAATAAACTGACCAAATTCAAACATCCTCAAGTTGTCCCTTTCGAAGTTATGGAAGAAATATTAATTTTCCAAAAATAGGTAATTTTGTATGGGAGGTACCAGAAGGGGTGGGGCTATTCAGCCTATTTACAATCCCATAAGTTCGTTTTGAAAAATATTAATACTGGTAAATTTTCATACCGATCCGTTTGGGATTACTCGAGTTATCCTTCTGACCAGCCATCCAGCCAGACAGACGGACATAGCTCAATCGTCTTAAAAAGTCCCGAAACGAATTTGGTCTTAAGATACTTGGGGTCTAACTCGTCTCCTTTAATGCGTTACACTTTTTTCATATCAAATGATATATACCCTCATCCCTAAGGGTGATGGTATAATTACTACCATACAGGAAACGCAATGGAAGGGACAGGGATGCACATGACGAAAGAACTGTGACATCTTTTACAGCTGACATGCATCTAGTGGCTGTAGTTAAAACCAAAAGGTACTCTGGTAAAGTGGAGCCGGGGCCCCTTTGACACAATTCGAAATTCGCATTTACAATTGTGCATCAATGTATCTTTTAGTTGATGTGTTGTTGCATTCGCAACGTATAAGGATATGAGTAGCTCCGAACCTGAAACAAGAGTCTAACTGCGGTTGCAGGAACACAGTTACGTTGTCAAGGGGCGTTTTCCTTTATAATATGACAATTTGATGCGCATCGTATTAAGTTGATAGTAACTGATTTAGTCATCGTTGTCTTTGTATATATGCTTTTGAGTTGTTAGTTTAAGTTTGTGTTATTGTCCCCGTGTGAACCGAAATGTTAGAACAGGAGAAAGGTGACGGAAGTAGTTGTCTTGGCAGAATACTGCGGTATTCTGCTGTTGGATGAGTGTGTGGACGGATGTGGAACACCGGTTTCTACCAGAAGGCGACGTGGGCACATTATTTGGCGTATTCGTGGTACTACTGTGGACGAAGTACCTCCACGTGGTGACGCCTAGAAAAGCGCTTTTGACAGCCGTCAGAGATCAGAGTGAGCGGTACCCTGGTCAGCGTCTGACCCAGAATGGGCGGCTGTAATAAAATCCTGGCAGAAGGAGAAAACTGCGACGTACCGCGTTGGGTATGCAACCCGTCACCGATGTTTGAACTATTGCAATGAAAAAAGTATGAAAGGAATAAAATGTAACACCTAAATGAATTAAGGGCCATGATTTGAGGATAAGCACCTGGAATGTTAGAACACTGTATAGACCAGGTGCCTAAATCCAACTGGCGGAAGTCCTCGAAGAATACAAGACTGACATAACCGCTTTACAGGAAATCCGGTGGACGGGAAATGAAATGTCAACTAATGGCGTCAGACTGATTGATTTCTCTGCGGCAAACAAAAAATATGGTAGTTAGCAGCACTATATTTGACCATAAAAATATTCATAAGGCAACATGGTTATCTTCAGATCAATTGACGAGGAATCTGATAGATCACGTCGTAGTCGATGGAAAGCACGCATCGAGTTTTCTGGACGTACGAGTGATCAGGGGTGCGAACATTGACTCTGATCACTTCCTTACCTCAGTTAAGGTACCCACAAGCCTAAGCATGGCGAAAAACGTTCGTAACCAGACACAACGAAAGCTGGACATGGGTAAACTGCGGACCACAGAGGTAGCGGACGCCTACTCCAACCATCTAACTCAACTGCTGCGGAATGCTCCAACCCCTGATAACATGACCTCGCAGTGGCAATATGTATCCGAGACCATAGAACGCACTGCGAGAAGCGTACTTGGGTACTCAAAGCCGTATGAAGAAGATGCTTGGTACGATTATGAATGTCGCAATGCCTCGAGAGAGACGGATGCTGCATGCAAGGCAAAACTGCAGCCAATGGCAACACGAGCTGTTCGTGAACGGCACAGAGAAAAGTCTCTTTAGACGGAAAAAGAAGGAGCTGAAGAAGAGACAAGATAAGTGCACAGAGTTGCTCCGAAGTAGAGAGGAAGCTCGAAAATTCTACCAGAGAGTTAAGGCGAGAATGCGTGGAATAGGGTTGCCCTCCTGCAAGGACAGCGATGGCCAGCTAGTAGAGTGGAAGCAGAACGTTATCCGGATCCGTCACTAGCTGGCCATCGCTGTCCTTGCAGGAGGGCAACACGCATTCCCGCCTTAACTATCTGGTAGAATTTTCGCGCTTCCCCTTTACATCGGAAAAATCATTTCAGAAATTTACTGAATACGGACACATCTCCAGAAGACCCCGCTTCAATCCATGACGATTGTATTAACTGTCCACCTCCGAGGTAGAGTAAGACACCCGTAGCAATATCCCGCCTTAAACATAACAAAGCGGCTGGAGCCTATGGTCTCCCGGCTACACTATTTAAGGCAGGTGGAGAGGAGCTGATTAGGAGCATGCGTCAGCACATGGAGAACATCTGGCCTGGCTGGAGGAGGGCATTCCCGGGGATTGGAGTCTCAGTCTGTTAGAAAGGAGATCGTAGTGAATCTAAGATCTACCGTGGAATAAGGCTCTTACCAATTGCGTACAAGGTCCTTTCAAGCATATTGTGTGAAAGTCTAAAGCCAATTGTGAAAACTAATTGGACCTTATAAGTGCGGATTTAGACCTGGTAAATCTACGTTGGATGAAATATTCACCTTACGACAAATCCTATGAAAAACTCATGAAAAGCAAATCGACACCTACCCCCTCTTTGTCGATTACAATGCTGCCTTCGACTCCCCTATAAGGAAAAGCCTGTATGAGGCCATGTCTGAGTTTGGTATTCCTGCAAAGCTAATTCGACTTTGCAGATGTACCTAAGAAAACATCAAATCCTCGCTTAAGATTGGTAGGGATCACTATGAACCATTCAACACAGAAAGAGGACTCAGGCAGGGCGATAGCTTGCCCTGTAAACTATTTAATATAGTTATGGAGAAGGTGATGAGAAAGGTGTTTGACGGCAAACCTGGAGGACGGCGCAGAGCAGGCAGACCCAAACTTCGTTGGAAGGACCAAGTGGTTGGCGACGTGCCACCATCTGGTAGGACTAACTGGAGAACGCACGCCGAAGAACGCAGCGTGTTGAATTCTTTAATAATTTAGGCCTCAAATTTATGAACCACGTTCGTAAGTTCCAATGGGCCACTTAAGTAAGTAAGTCGTAGAAAATGTGAGTGACTAAAAAATGTCGATTTATCACTTATATACAGAAAATTAGAAGCAATTAAACCAGTAAGAAATCTACAGTCGGGCAACCCGACTTACATATACTCTCACCCTCAGTAAAACAAAAAATTTTCTATTATATTGATTTTAAAACTCGATTTCTAAAGTGGGCGGAGTGGTAGATTTGTGTGGGAGGTACCAAAATTGTGGGCACGATTGTGTCGAGTGTATTGATAATATAACTCCATCTCTAACGTGGGCGTGCTCATGTAGCCCATTTTCAATACCGTAAGTAGTTTTGGAAAAATATTAACTCTTGCAAAATTTCAAAACATTTGGTTGCGTCTTTCGAAAGTTATCGTGCGAACCAGCCGGACAGCCAGACAGACGGACATGGCTCAAACGATTTAAAAAGTCATGAATCGAATTTGGTTCAAAGAAGCCTAGGGTCTAAAATCACTCCTTCTATGTGTTACACTTTTGGGTAGTATCAAATGATACATATATACCCTCATCCCTAAGGGTGATGGTATAAAAAAAACTGGGGAGCCATATCGGACGGAGTACAAGCTTTAACCTTGTACTTGTGCTTCAATATGGTAGCCCACACATGAGACATGTACAAATTGAATATTTCATTATATAATTGAATTAGATCTAGACCTTAATTGCGGCATTATATTCGATTCTTATACTTGGACCTACCATTAAAATAATTGCCCATCGTCAACGGTCCGTCGTCATCTTAATTGACCGAATTCTTTAATTTGGACGTGTTCGATTACATGAAATGCTCTAGGTCGAAGGGCGGCGCGGAACTGGGCGAAGAATACTTCGTTGGATGGACTAGGTTACAACGCTTCATATCTTTAATATCAAAGTATGAAATGGGATATGATGTTTGAAGCATTTAAATGAATATAGGGAAATGAATAGGGAAAATCTTTGATTTAATAACTCTCACCTGATTAATAAATTAAATAATCTAATAGCCAAAGCCTATCTTAAAGCTTAGTCCACTGATTTGAATACACGGTAGGTGCTGTGGTATGCTCAAATTCCCGTAATTTACCCAATCTTGTAATTTCGATTGCAGCATTAACCTTACACTCGATATTTTCAAATATCGTTAATTTTGCGCCCAATTAAACATTTATGCATGAGCATTTATAGGCGCGACACGATAAGGCAACACCACCACCAATACCAACAACAACTTGATTTACTAATTCTAATAAACAGCCACAAACATGGAAAACCCGCAACGAAATCAAGAATTGCAATCGAACTAAACTTTGTGGCAAATAAATAGCACTCATTGAAAAAAAAACGGTGGCAAGTATTTAGACCCACTCTACTCTATCTATCAACCAAAGTGAGTATGTACCACCAAAAAAAAAACTACAACAACAACAACTACATCAGAATTTACCGCAATCAGAGCCATTTGAAAAGTTTAAATGGTAATGCGAGCACAAGTGTGGCAGGCAGACAGTGAGTATTGTTGTTGCATGTGGTGAGCTCAGATCGTATAAATATTTTGTAACGATTAAAATCACACCTTGTAGTTTTTGTGATATGTATGCGGCCGCAGTCGCAAACAACAATAACACACCAAACAAAAAAACATTTAAATTTTCCAACAACAACAGCACACAAATAATTGACAGCACCTGTTTATTTCCCCCGTGTTCTTTTCGAAACGTTTGAAAATGTAGCA
The DNA here is from genome assembly GCA_964034835.1 of Muscina levida. Lineage (NCBI taxonomy): Eukaryota > Metazoa > Arthropoda > Insecta > Diptera > Muscidae > Muscina > Muscina levida. The sequence goes on along the minus strand of OZ035883.1, from coordinate 112,432,938 downwards.
ACTTTAATTGCTGGCATATGTAGAAAACAGATAGTTATAGAACAATTGGGGGTATCAATTACATGGAGGTATAAAAGCCTAAATAAAACAACAACAAAAAAAACCATAACATTGTGCTCACGATTTGAATGGAATCGTGGAGTTATGCAAAAGGGGTAGGCACAGCTGAATTTGGTGATGGCTGCATGCCATGTTTTGAAATGCTTTAACGCGGGGAGCTATTACAAAATATGTATAAAACTCAAATGCTGGTGTTTTTAAATAACGCAATGCTAAAAAACGATAATATGATAGACATTAACGATTACAGCATATTTTATAAAAGTTAGAAGTTTTTAATCTATGATTTAAATAAGGCTATGAAATTCCGTAATTCGATTTCCGTTTCCGAATGACTGTGATATACTCTCAAAATAGAGCTTAGCTCTCTGGAAGTGGAGAAGAATAGGCAAGACACTCAAATTATTAATTCCTATATCAATTAGATCTTATTGCTCTAAAATTAGTTACAATCTGGGGTATTAGCCTTAATCGATTAGGCTATCAAAAAAGTTTAAAATTAACTTGTGTTTTCACTAACACTAATACTCATAAGAAATGGGACAGTCGCAGAAGGAATAGTGCACCAGCCTTGCCTAAAACAGGACAAAAGAACGCCTTTTTTTATTCTAAGCCTATTCTAGAAGGTCTTTTCGAGCACGTCCGGTATGAGACCTACACTCTTAATAATCTATACACATACATACCTCCTCGCCTATAAAAACAGTTGCATGGCAGGCCTTCTATAAGATGACTATGAAAGGTCTGCTAGAACGCATTTTCACGGATACTTGATAGCAGACGATCGACTTATTTCTACATTCATACCCTTAGCATCTAAAAAGAGTCATCTTGCAGACAATCAAAAAGTAAGAGGCATAGAAGTTGTCAATTATTAAAGTAAAATAAAATAAATATACAGGCTTCAAGTCACTTTTGCAATTGTACATGATTGTGGCGGGGCTTGCAACACGATCATCCGACGCGTAGTGGCGTGCTCTAACCATTATGCCAGTCATTCACGCTTGCTTACTTTTTCCAGGCATTTAAAAGGCATGGCAAATAGAAGGCATGAGGAAGGTGTATGTGTGTATTTTCATTGATCATACCGAGGTGAATCTTGTTTATACTGTCTTCCTTTTGTATGGTCTGCAGAAGGCATAAAAAGAAGGAAAGTGGGAGGTGTTTGGGCACATTATCCAAGTAAGGAAAACTCGACGCATGATTTTTTTACAGATTCAGGTATTCCATGGACTGGCATGACAGAGGACGTCTCAGCGGCGGAATTTGAGAGCCTCATTCATATAACGCCTGCAAAAATCCTTAATTGGCAATGGCCATGGTGAATATCAATCCATGCTCCCTTACCCTTTATACGCCTACTAAAGGTATGTAAAACAGAAGGCAACTGGAAGGTGTTCTTCTTTTTGTCAAAAAAAAAGAAGGCGCCGAAGAAGGTGTTCGTGTGTTTTTCAAACATTTATAAGTTAAAGCATTAGATCAATGTGTTCAAAGGGTTTCTTTTAGATCCGTTATATATTATTGCTCTCTGGTATGACTTCCTAGACGTTCTTTCCTCCTTTCCTTTTTTAAAAGGAGACTGGGAAGGAAGGCGTTTCATAAGAAGGCCTTATTAAAGGCCTGTATAAGTATGAAATAGAAGGACTAGCAAATAAAACAAAAAACTATACAGTGCACCCATAATTTTTTTTAGTTTTATTGAGAGGTCACCGGCTATTTTTATATATTTCTCACTTCAATGTATTTCTCTATACTAACATTAATTTTTTCCAACGTCAGTAAATATTGCCAGAGTTTGAAACCACTACCTTGTCATTGTTAGTCAGCCATGCTACAATCTAGCCTTTAAAGATGCATTCGATTTGTGTGGTTGAAGTCCTTCTTTTTTCATGCGTATGCTAAACTTTCACTTTCAGATATATAGATATGACTTTAGGTCAGTTATTATATATGAAGGAATGGGAAATCTTCATTTGTCAAAATTCAGTCATTTTGTATGGGAAGTACCAGAAGAGGTAAACAGACATAGTTCATATTAATTCCTGAGTCAAAGTTTTATAAGCGTATATCTTACGCAAAATTTGACTAAATTCAGTGTATTTACTTACAAAAAACATATGTATGTAAAACTACGAAGATGAATTCGGTTTTTCGTATGGGATTTTCTGATGTTTTGCCTCCTATAACATTTTAAATTTACTGATCAACTGGTAGAAATATTAATTTTCCAAAAATAGGTATGTAAAATGTGAACCGATATAGTCTATATTCATTCCTCAGTCATGTTTTCATAATCTTACAGCTTACGCAAAGGCGGACATAGCTCAATCGTCTTAAAAAGTCCCGAAACTTACGGTATTGCAAATGGGCTACATGGCTCAGCCCCTTCTGGTACCTCCCATACAAATACATCATTCCGCCCACTTTAGAAATCGAATTATAATATCAATACACCCAACGGGATCGTACCCTAATTCTTAATTTAGTAAAGCTATAGCAGGATACAGTTTTTGAGAAAAAAAAACTGAAGTCTACCAACGCCCCATCTGGTACCTTCCACACACGTCTGGTACCGCCCACTTTAGAAATCGATTAATATTATTATTGGAACTACCGCGATCGTGACCAAATTCTGTATTTACTAAAGTTCAAGCAGGATAAAGTTCTGGAAGTCTAGACACGACTATTCTGGTACCTCCCATACGTACCTATCCGCCCACTTTAGAGATGGAATAATAATATCAATACACTTGACACGATCGTGCCCAAATTCTGTATTTAGTAAAGCTATAACAGGATAAAGTTTTGGAGAAAAGATGTGGATGTATAGACCCCCTTCTGGTACCTCCCATACAAATGTACCACGCCGCCCACTTTAGAGATGGAGTAATAATATCAATATTCTCGACACGATCGTGCCCCAATTCTGTATCTTATTAAGTTATAACAGGATAAAGTTTTGGAGAAAAAATTGGAAGTCTCGCGGCGCCCCTTATGGGACCTCCCATACAAATTCACCTTTCCGCCCACTTTAGATATGGAGTAATAATATCAATAAATCCATCGCGGTCGTACCCTAATACTTAATTTAGTAAAGCTATAGCAGGATACAGTTTTTGAGAACAAAAAAAACTGAAGTCTACCAACGCCCCATCTGGTACCTCCCACACTCGTCTGGTACCGCCCACTTTAGAAATCGATTAATATTATTATTGGAACTACGCGATCGTGACCAAATTCTGTATTTAGTAAAGTTCAAGCAGGATAAAGTTTTGGAGAAAAAATCTGGAAGTCTAGACACGCCCATTCTGGTACCTCCCATACAAATGTACCTTTCCACCCACTTTAGAGATGGAATAATAATATCAATACACTTGACACGATCGTGCCCAAATTCTGTATTTAGTAAAGCTATAACAGGATAAAGTTTTGGAGAAAAGATGTGGATGTCTAGACCCCCTTCTGGTACCTCCCATACAATTGTACCACGCTGCCCACTTTAGAGATGGAGTAATAATATCAATATTCTCGACACGTCCGTGCCCCAATTATGTATTTTATTAAGTTATAACAGGATAAAGTTTTGGAGAAAAAATTGGAAGTCTCGCGGCGCCCCTTATGGGACCTCCCATACAAATGTACCTTTCCGCCCACTTCAGAGATGGAGTAATAATATCAATACATCCAACGCTATCGTACCCAAACTTTGTACTTAGTAAAGCTATAACAGGATAAAGTTTTGGAGGATAAACCTAGAAGTTTAGACACGCCCCTTCTAGTACCACCCATACAAATTCACCTTTCCGCCCACTTTAGATATGGAGTAATAATATCAATAAATCCATCGCGGTCGTACCCTAATACTTAATTTAGTAAAGCTATAGCAGGATACAGTTTTTGAGAAAAAAAAAACTGAAGTCTACCAACGCCCCATCTGGTACCTCCCACACTCGTCTGGTACCGCCCACTTTAGAAATCGATTAATATTATTATTGGAACTACGCGATCGTGACCAAATTCTGTATTTAGTAAAGTTCAAGCAGGATAAAGTTTTGGAGAAAAAATCTGGAAGTCTAGACACGCCCATTCTGGTACCTCCCATACAAATGTACCTTTCCACCCACTTTAGAGATGGAATAATAATATCAATACACTTGACACGATCGTGCCCAAATTCTGTATTTAGTAAAGCTATAACAGGATAAAGTTTTGGAGAAAAGATGTGGATGTATAGACCCCCTTCTGGTACCTCCCATACAAATGTACCACGCCGCCCACTTTAGAGATGGAGTAATAATATCAATATTCTCGACACGATCGTGCCCCAATTCTGTATCTTATTAAGTTATAACAGGATAAAGTTTTGGAGAAAAAATTGGAAGTCTCGCGGCGCCCCTTATGGGACCTCCCATACAAATTCACCTTTCCGCCCACTTTAGATATGGAGTAATAATATCAATAAATCCATCGCGGTCGTACCCTAATACTTAATTTAGTAAAGCTATAGCAGGATACAGTTTTTGAGAAAAAAAAAACTGAAGTCTACCAACGCCCCATCTGGTACCTCCCACACTCGTCTGGTACCGCCCACTTTAGAAATCGATTAATATTATTATTGGAACTACGCGATCGTGACCAAATTCTGTATTTAGTAAAGTTCAAGCAGGATAAAGTTTTGGAGAAAAAATCTGGAAGTCTAGACACGCCCATTCTGGTACCTCCCATACAAATGTACCTTTCCACCCACTTTAGAGATGGAATAATAATATCAATACACTTGACACGATCGTGCCCAAATTCTGTATTTAGTAAAGCTATAACAGGATAAAGTTTTGGAGAAAAGATGTGGATGTATAGACCCCCTTCTGGTACCTCCCATACAAATGTACCACGCCGCCCACTTTAGAGATGGAGTAATAATATCAATATTCTCGACACGATCGTGCCCCAATTCTGTATCTTATTAAGTTATAACAGGATAAAGTTTTGGAGAAAAAATTGGAAGTCTCGCGGCGCCCCTTATGGGACCTCCCATACAAATTCACCTTTCCGCCCACTTTAGATATGGAGTAATAATATCAATAAATCCATCGCGGTCGTACCCTAATACTTAATTTAGTAAAGCTATAGCAGGATACAGTTTTTGAGAACAAAAAAAACTGAAGTCTACCAACGCCCCATCTGGTACCTCCCACACTCGTCTGGTACCGCCCACTTTAGAAATCGATTAATATTATTATTGGAACTACGCGATCGTGACCAAATTCTGTATTTAGTAAAGTTCAAGCAGGATAAAGTTTTGGAGAAAAAATCTGGAAGTCTAGACACGCCCATTCTGGTACCTCCCATACAAATGTACCTTTCCACCCACTTTAGAGATGGAATAATAATATCAATACACTTGACACGATCGTGCCCAAATTCTGTATTTAGTAAAGCTATAACAGGATAAAGTTTTGGAGAAAAGATGTGGATGTCTAGACCCCCTTCTGGTACCTCCCATACAATTGTACCACGCTGCCCACTTTAGAGATGGAGTAATAATATCAATATTCTCGACACGTCCGTGCCCCAATTATGTATTTTATTAAGTTATAACAGGATAAAGTTTTGGAGAAAAAATTGGAAGTCTCGCGGCGCCCCTTATGGGACCTCCCATACAAATGTACCTTTCCGCCCACTTCAGAGATGGAGTAATAATATCAATACATCCAACGCTATCGTACCCAAACTTTGTACTTAGTAAAGCTATAACAGGATAAAGTTTTGGAGGATAAACCTAGAAGTTTAGACACGCCCCTTCTAGTACCACCCATACAAATTCACCTTTCCGCCCACTTTAGATATGGAGTAATAATATCAATAAATCCATCGCGGTCGTACCCTAATACTTAATTTAGTAAAGCTATAGCAGGATACAGTTTTTGAGAAAAAAAAAACTGAAGTCTACCAACGCCCCATCTGGTACCTCCCACACTCGTCTGGTACCGCCCACTTTAGAAATCGATTAATATTATTATTGGAACTACGCGATCGTGACCAAATTCTGTATTTAGTAAAGTTCAAGCAGGATAAAGTTTTGGAGAAAAAATCTGGAAGTCTAGACACGCCCATTCTGGTACCTCCCATACAAATGTACCTTTCCACCCACTTTAGAGATGGAATAATAATATCAATACACTTGACACGATCGTGCCCAAATTCTGTATTTAGTAAAGCTATAACAGGATAAAGTTTTGGAGGATAAACCTAGATGTTTAGACACGCCCCTTCTAGTACCACCCATACAAATTTACCACTCCACCCACTTTTGAAATCGAGTAATAATATCAATACAATAGCAATTTTTTTTATTTTACTGAGGGTGATGGTATATGTAAGTCGGGTCGCCCGACTGAAACTTTCTTACTGGTTCTCGTATCAAATGATATATACCCCCATCCCTAAGGGTGATGGTATAAATAGGAAAGAAGGTCTAGGAAGGCATACCTGACCTAAAAGAAGACCTTCGAACTCATGAAAGCAGGCCTTCCTACTCATAATTTCCAACGTTGGGTAGTTTTAGCTACACAGTTCATGAACATACATTATCATAGACTAGAAAGTGGCAAAGCTAACTTTCAATGGCGAGGTAGTGGGTTTAAAATACAGCAAGGTTTTCTTTCGTTGCAAAAAAATAAGTGTAAGTAAAATAAAATAAAAGGCACTGCATTGTTCTATTTTAAGTTTTCCGTTTTGTTTGTGTTTGTAGGCCTAATTTGTGGGCTACCTTTGCAGGCCCGCAATGAGGAGTGCAGTCGTAAGTCTACACCACGCCTTTCCGAGCAGGCCTGATGTTGCATACCTGCTATTGAGTTATCTATAGGAAGGGAGTATGGGAGGTTTTGGTTACCAATAGCAGCCTATTTTGAAAGGAATGGGCTTGGCATGCCTACCAATGGACGTTCCAGGCATGTAAGCTGGCCTTCAAAGTATTGGATTTTCCTCTGAGTTCATACAGAAAGTACCTTTTGTCATCCGCTGTGCGGCATGTAACGGTGTCCTGCTGCAACCACGTAACGTCTTTGTCTATATGAATTTAAGCCAATAAAAATTAGTTATCATCGATCTGTAGCATCTACTCATACTAATTGAAACACATTAAGAGATTCTATAAACAAACATCTGTTACAAAATTCAGGGTTCTGTAAAAAATGTTTTTGTTGCGTCAATAAAAAAAATTGCCGCTTTTATGAACTTAAAATTTTTTTGAAGTTATTAATATCGTGTTTCGATCTGAGAATAACCATCATTACGTGCCATTATTGTTATACTACTTAATATGTTTCATATTAGACAGAATTCGTACAGCAAACGGAATATTTCGTAACCAAAGTCTGGGGATTTCATACATAGCGGTACTCTAAATTTGCAAAAATTTCCTAGACCTTGCACTGTTCGTTTTACTTTAGGCTTATATTTGATATTACACGAGTATTCTTCAAAATATTGAATTGATTATAATTTTAAACATTATCGATTATTTTAAATGTTTGCCGAAAAGTATCGCAAACATCGAAACTTTTTCATTAAATTATATTTCCCTCTTTATCTACGTCAATGTCGTCGTAAAGCTCATACAGCTCATGGTTCATCCGAAAGCGCCGTCGGCACAGATAGGTCCATATATTTTTCGGAGTACTTTTCTCTCGAATACTTCCAGGTTTTGTATGTCCCTTGTCGTAAGTACCCATGATTCGGCAGCATACAACAATACGGGTAAGATTTGCACCTGGTAAAGCTGTTTCTTAGTATTCCGAGGTAAGGTGGTGTTACTAAAGTACTGCCGAAGGTTATAAAAATATCTATTGGCAAGCACTATTCTCCGCTTGATTTCTTGGCTGACATTATTTTTCTTGTTGACGGAGAATCCGAGGTTGATGAACTCATCTACCACCTCAAAACAATAATTTTAAAGTTCACGGTGCGTCCCCATCGAGAGCAATTTTTGATTTTCGAAATCATAATTTTGGTTTTTTCCTGACTCCTTTTCTAGCGATGAAAAAAACTGCAGTAACATCCCGCAGATTTCGACCAATGATGTCTATATCATCAGCGTAAGCTATTGGCTTGTGGCTCTTGCGAAATATGGTGTCAGACATGTTGACACCAGCCTTTCTCATCACCTTCTCCATATCTATTTTGAATAGTGTACAGGCCCTGCCCGGCCTGAGTTCTCTTTCTGTGTTGAATGGTTCATAGTGATCCTTACCAATCTTAACCGAGGATTTGGTGTTTTCCAAGGTACATCTGCAAAGTCGAATTAGCTTTGCAGGAATACCAAACTCAGACATGGCTCCATATAGCCTTTTCCTTATCGGAGAGTCGAAGGCAGCTTTGTAGTCGACAAAGAGATAGTAGATGTCGATCTGCTTTTCATGGGTTTTTTTCAGGATTTGTCGTAAAGTGAATATTTGATCCGTTATAGATATACCAGGTCTAAATTAGTTTTTCTTCAATTGGCTTTAGACGTTCACACAATACGCCCGAAAGGACCTTAATAGGCTTATTCTACGGTAGTTCTTAAATTCACTACAATCACCTTTCTTGTATATGGGACATAACAGACTGAGACTCGTCCCCACCTGCTTTAAACAATTCAGCAGGGAGATATCGGCTCCAGCCGCTTTGTTGTTTTTAAGGCGGGTTATAGCCACACGTATATCGCTCTGACTCGGAGGTAGACAGTTAATACCATCGTCATGGATTGGAGCTGGATCTTCTGGAGTGGTGTCCGTATTCAGTAAATTTCTGAAATGATCTCCATATCTTCAGAACTTTATTCGGGTCCGTCACTAGCTGGCCATCGCTGCCCTTGCAGGAGGGCAACCCTGTTCCATGCATTCTCGCCTTAACTCTCTGGTAGAATTTTCGGGCTTCCCCTCTACTACGGAGCAACTCAGTGCACTCATCCTGCCTTTTCAGCTCCTTTTTTCGTCTAAAAAGACCGTTCACGAACAGCTCGCGTTGCCATTGGCTGCAGTTTTGCCATGTATGCAGCATTCAACTCTGTCGTAGCATTGCGACATTCATCATCGTACTAGGCATCTTCTTGAGACGGCTTTGAGTACCTAAGTACGCTTATCGAAGTCTGTTTTATGGAGTCGGCTATATATTGCCACTGCGAAGTAATATTATCAGGGGTTGGAGCATTCCGTAGCAGTTGGGTTGGGTGGTTGGAGTAGGCGTCCGCTACCTCTGTTGCCCGCAGTTTACCAATGTCCAATGTACGTACGTTTTTCGCCTTAATTACCATTGCGTAACTTAACTGCGGTAAGGTAGTGATCGGAGTCAATGTTCGCACCCCTGATCACTCGTACGTCCAGAAGACTCGATGCGTGCCTTCCATCGACTACCAAGTGATCTACCTGATTCCTCGTCAATTGATCTGGAGATAACCATGTTGCCTTAGGAATATTTTTATGGTCAAATCTAGCCATATTTCTTGCCGCAGAGAATTCCAACAATCTGATGCCATTGTTCGACGTTTCGGTGTACAGACTGAATTTTCCGATGGTAGGCTCAAATGCGGTCTTCCTGCCTATTTTAGCATTCAACTCGCCTAGTAAAATTTTGATGTCATTGCTCGGGCTGCGGCCATATACATTTTTTAGGCTCTCGTAGAACTCGTCTTTGTCCTCATCGCTTATGTCTTCTGTCGTGGCATGGGTCATATAAGTGTTATGTGGAAAAACTTTGTTTTCACTCTTATGGTGGCTATACGTTCACACACCGGGTTGAACCTTGAGACTGGGTGTCGCAGTCTCTTGCCAACCACAAATCCACATCCAAACTCGTGCTTATCTTTTCGTATATGTCGCACGTCTTCATGCGCGTGCACCCTGTCCAGTCCACCGGATTTATTGGAAAGCGGTTATGTCAGCCTTGTATTCTTCGAGGACTTCCTCCAGTTGGATGGAGACGCCTGATCTATACAGTGTTCTAACATTCCAGGTACATATCCTCAAATCGTGGTCCTTAATTCGTTTGCGGTGGTCGTCAACATTTTGGGGGGTCCGTTTTATTCTTTTCTTACTTCTTTTCATTGCAATGGTGGCGGGTTGCAAGCCCAGTGCACCAATCTTTATTTGTATTACATAAAAAATTCCCTAAATATCTACAGTTCTTATGTTTTACACGCATCAGTCTCAATTATTCGACTTTGCCACCGTAACGGAAAATTCAAGATATCTATTGAATATCCGCTTAGATTAAACCGTTAATAAATAATCAAGCAATCATAAAGACCGCTACTCTTAATGGCTACAGTTAAATCATGAGAAAACCAATAAAACAATCTCAAAATGATATGCAATTGATGCAAACACTCTTCATTCATATCCAATATTAGCATTGACCAACAACAAGAATCAACAGTAATGCAGCAGGTAATAAACTCATGTTTATTGCACTGTAGCAAATCATAGACATCGCCATAGAGTGGCTTTCACTTTCTACCGATGCCTAACAGCCGGATGGGATGGCGTAGATGAAATAAAAACCACCAAATGGTGCTACTCTCGTCCATTCATATTTGAAGTTCAACGCAAATAAACACAAATGTTTGTAAGTCAACAAATATTGTTACTATGCTACTGCACATAGTCGGCCCAATGTTAAGCTACTTCTTGAAGTGTCAGAGCAGGGGATAATAACACACACACATATCGTCTCCCCCTGATGAAATATATGTCTGACAACAAAGAAGAAAGTTCGTTCGTTTAAACCTTTTTGGATTTAACCTAAATACAGTTAAACACAGTCTTCATCAGGTTAACGCCTATTGTTGATTAATTCCTAAAAGTTATTGCACATTGTATAATTCGTTATCCACAATAAATGATAAATTGCATTGCGCTTCTCATATAGTTAAAGTCATAAGCTTAAGTCATCTCCAAATAAAATGTAGTACCTACTGCCGCCCAGTCAATATTTATCTTAAGTTCAGCTGACAGCAGCTGTAGTTGCGTTAATTTGGTAACTCTTCGATTGTAATATAAAATGTCAAAACATATTTAATTAACTATAAATTATAGGTTTAACATTACGAATCCATAAAGGAGAAGAGGCATTAAATCATTTAACAAGAGCAGACCGTACCCTAGTTTTGGGTAAACCAGTTTGTAAACACGGGAAGAATTTGCCATAACGAGACTTAATCAGTCGTCCATTTGTAGCCGAAGTACAGTAGATTATGGCAGACAATTAAGAGAGACAACAAAATTAAATGCCAAATGGCAAACTTCACTGTGATTTTGATTTATGATTTAACACAGGGAAACAAAATGTGAAAAATTTTTGTACTGCTTGTGATGCATCTTTATGTTCATATTCAGATAATGCTTTCGGAAATTTTAAAGTTAATCGTTATTGAGAGAATCGGCAAAATTCTGTTCCATGAATAAGATATGGGATATTTTATTTTACCAAACAGAAACTTCGATTCCGAACGAAGGCTCTCTGAGAAAGTTTTATCATACTCTTTACAGAGATGGTGCCTCAATCCAACTGGCGGATGTCCTCAACAAATACAAGGCTGACATCATCGCCATACAGGAAATGAGATGGACGGGACAGGAATGCACACGACGAAAGAACTGTGACATCTTTTACAGCTGCCATGCAGAAAGACACGAATTTGGTTGTGGTTTCATAGTCGGCAAGATACTTCGACACCTAGTCTCGCGGTATAACCCTGTAAGTGTCCGAATAGCCACTATTCGCATCCGGGTGATATATTTTTTCATTACGCTGATTTGTGTACACGCCCCGACGGAAGACAAAGACGACGACATTAAAGATGCATTCTATGAGCGCCTGGAGAAGATATATGACCAACGATGAAAATGCAAGAAATCAGATTGATCACGAGGTTATTAATGGAAGGCATGTCTCAAGCTTTATGAACGTGCGTGTGATGCGCAGTGCAAATATTGACTCCGATTGACACACGATAAAGTAGTGCTAAAAACACTCACAATCAAACGCAAAGGAAGCTAGACATCACAAAGCTGCATTCCACCGAGATTGCCAATGCCTACTCCAACCAACTCTCTCACTTACTTCAAACAAACCCAACTAGTTCTGATGTTCCCGACACACAGTGGCAGCATATTGCGAATTCTATGACCACTGCCGCAACGACCATACTGGGTTATGAAAAACCACGCTCAGACAAGCCCTGGTACGATGATGAATGTCGCGAAATGTCTGAGGAAATATATGCTGCATACAAGGCAAAACTGCAGCCAATGGTGACGTGTGCGCTGACGGAGCGTTATAATGAGAAAAAGAGGGACATGAAACAGCTGTTCAGGTAACGAACTATCTACGGAGCGCAAAAGGCCGAAGCGCTTGGAATACTTTTCTACGCGCGGCTACTGATGGATACATTTCTGTTGTTGCTGCCATTTAAGAAGAAGAAGAATGTAAGACTATGGGGGTATGTTCGGATTTGTATGGGAGGTACCAGAAGGGGTGTGTCAAATAGTTAGGTTTTCTAAAGTTTCGCCTCCTATCCCTATATGAATTAAACGTCCAATTTTCCTTACCCCCCAAGTCCGCTTAGCAGTTATGGGAGAAATATTAATTTTCCAAAAAATAGGTCATTTTGTATGGGAGGTACCAGATGGGTGTCGTAAAGGTTTGGGTTTTCTTAGCGTTTGTCTCCTATTACAAGAAAATTAAACAGACCAAAATCAAATATCCCTCAGTTGTGCGTTTGGAAGTTTTGAAAGATATATTACGAAAATACGTAATTTTGTATAGGATGTACTAGAAGGGGTGGGGATATTCTGTCCATTTGCAATACCATTACTTCATTTTGAAAAATATTAATAATGGTAAAATTTTATACCGATCAGTTAAGGTTTACTCGAATTATCCTGCTCACCAGCCAGCCAGGCTTGAAGTCCAACTCTTCCTCTGTAATTCATTACACTTTTTCTCGTATCACATGTTATATACCCTCAACCCTAAGGGTGATGGTATAAATATTTCGCATTGATTCGGATATATGTAATTTGTGCATTTACAGGGTAAACCGCGAGACCAGATATCGAAATTTCTTGCCGACTATAAATCCACATTCAAATCCGTGTCTTACTGCATGACAGTGTTGTAAAGCTGTTTTTCTATAAAAAACCAGTAAGAAAGTTTCAGTCGGGCGACCCGACTTACATATACCATCACCCTCAGTAAAATAAAAAAATTGATATTATATTGATATTATTACTCGATTTCTAAAGTGGGTGGATTGGTAAATTTGTATGGGAGGTACTAGAAGGGGCGTGTCTAGACTTCTAGGTTAATCCTCCAAAACGTTATCATGTTATAGCTTTACTAAATACAGAGTTTGGGCACGATAGCGTTGGATGTATTGATATTTTTCCTCCATCTCTGAAGTGGGCGGAAAGGTACATTTGTATGGGAGGTCCCATAAGAGCTAGTCTTCCAATTTTTTCTCCAAAACTTTATCCTGTTATAACTTAATAAAATACAGAATAGGTTCACGATCGTGTCGAGTATATTGATATTATTACTCCATCCCTAAAGTGGGCGGCGTGGTACATTTGTATGGGAGGTACCAGAAGGGCCGTGTCTAGACATCCAGATCTTTTCTCCAAAATTTTATCCTATTATAGCTTTACTAAATACAGAATTTGGGCACGATCGTGTCAAGTGTATTGATATTATTATTTCATCTATAAAGTAGACTTCCTAGACTTCCAGATTTTTTCTCCAGAACTGTATCCTGCTATAGCTTTACTAAATTATGAATTAGGGTACGAGCGCGATGGATTTATTGATATTATTATTCCATATCTAAAGTTGGCGGAAAGGTGAATTTGTATGGGAGGTATCAGAAGTGGCGTAATAGCTTTACCAAGTACAGAATTTGGATACGATCCCGTTGGGAGTATTGATATTATAACTCGATTTCTAAAGTGGGCGGAATGATGTATTTGTATGGGAGGTACCAGAAGGGGCGGAGCCATGTAGCCCATTTGCAATACCGTAAGTAGTTTTGGGGAAATATTAACTCTTGCAAAACTTCAAGACATTTGGTTGCATCTTTCGAAAATTATCGTGCGAACCAGCCGGACAGCCACCAGACGGACATGGCTCAAATGACTTAAAAAGTCATGAATCGAATTTGGTTCTAAGAAACCTAGGGTCTGAAGTAACTCCTTCTATGTGTTACACTTTTGTGTCGTATCAAATGATATATACCCTCATCCCTAAGGGTGATGGTATAATTAATAATTCAAGGAGAGAGGCTTTTTATCCTAGGTTCTTGGCTGCAAACGCCACTGAAAAATATATAGTGTTGAGCTTCAGTAACTTTTATTACTTACCATTTAGGTTATAGCCTTTTTACACCGGAACGCGTTTAAGATAATTTCACATTATTCCGCGGCCAAAATGCTACAATTTGTACTTGTATTTTGTTGTTGGAAAGATGTTAACATATAATATTTTCGCATCCATGAACGATGCGGAAAAATGAAAGCTGAATTCAAGCGATTTTTCTCAGTAAGGTTTGTTTACATTTATCGGGAAAAATGCCAAACTATATGGACGGACAAAAAATTTACATTTTTGCGAAAATATTACTAAATGATTATTTCAATTAGTTGGTGGTGGAGAGAGTACTCCTCATTGTGGAATATTACTTATGATAATCATACGCCACCATAAAGTATTTATGTTATGCCACACAAAAGAGCCTAAAACGTGACAAATTCCCCTATACGATACTTACTAACTTCAAATCGATATAAAATTATTATGGCATGTCACTTGACAAAACGAATGATGCAGAACTTCTTCTTTTTAGGGCTACTTCTCAGAATTGAGTCCCAAATCAATGAGATGAAAAATTTTGTACTGTGTTTGATACGCCTAAACCAGTTTGAATGCGCCTACAATTAAGGAGTTTGCCAACTAGTAAGATGACCACTGGATCATTCTCCAGTTGTTCCCCTGAGTCAATTACAGATTCATGTTTGACATTGTAGAAAGCTCCAGAAAGGCGGCTAGTGTGTATTCTTAGTAATTTAAGATCTTTCTAAAAGACTGTGAATGTAAAATGTAATGTAAAACAGTTTTCATGGATTTACCCTTCATGCAGGCATTTTGAGCCTTGGAGAGAGCCTCCGATTTAGAAGATAGCCTTAGTGTGGGATGCTTTACCCCCTCTAGGGATAAATGCAATCTTGTAGGCTGTCTATCTTGCAAATAGGCACTAAAGATTGCTAAAATCCATGGCGATAATACGTTGATGTTCTTCTGTAGATCGGCTACCTTATCCCGATGATTTAAAATGGTGGAACCTTTCGATAGCCCACTGAACACGATTCTTTGTAATCGTTATAGTCAAAATATTGTCGTAATTTTTCGCTTTATTAAATAGAATGGCTTAGCATTCCCTTTTCTTATAGTTCTAATCTTTGTATCCATGTATCTTCTGCTTTAACTAAGACATTAGTCGATAACTCAACAGTGGGGAGTAGTGTAGACTTATCATCTATATACGCTGGCCTCGGGGTAACTTGCTCTCCAGTATTTTCGTAAAGATAGGCCTGAATTGTGTATGCTTTTTGATAATATGATACTTATTGTTTTAAATATAAGGCAACTTTTGTTATATCCTGAATAAAAGATTGTGTTACGTAAATCTATATATATAAAAATGGTGTAAAAAATTTATTGTAATTCATCAATTGAGAATGGCTGGGCCGATTTTGCTCAAACTTTTTTTCAGTCGGAAAATTGGAGAAATTGAAAATTGCCTTTTTGTATGGAATTTTGTGTGCAGTTGTTACAAAATGACTTTTCTATTAGAAAAATACAAAATTTTGGTTGAAAAATTCCGGAAAAATTCAAAAAAATAAAAATTTTTTTGCGACGAAATTTTGCATTTTATCGTATGATTGAATAAATTTGGAAGATGTAACAGTGAAAAATTTCGGATAATTATTCCAAAATGACATTTCGAATTCTTGGTAGAAAACTCGGAAAATCCCAGAAAAACTTGAATTTTTCTACAAAATTTTGCATTGTGTCGCTTGATTTGATCAAAATCGCAAATAGAATTTTTGTTTAAAATTTTGTGTGCAATTGTTCCGTAGTGGCTTTTCGAATGGAAAAATTGAAAATTGTTGTTGAAAATTACGGAAAAATGCCAAAAATTTTAATTTTTTCGACGAAATTTTGAATTTTATGGTATGATTGATAATTTTGGGCGATGTTAATGTATAATATTTCGGATAACAAAGAAATTTTTGGTGGAAAACTCGGAAAATTCCGAAAAAAAAACTCAAAAAAATTTTAATTTTACGAAGAAATTTTGCACTGTATCGCTTGATTTAATGATTTCTGTCGACGTAAAGGTGAAAAATTTGTTATGGTGCTTGGAAAATTTGGAATTATTATGTTAAAAGATTAAACGCGACATGACCGAACAATTTCAAAATTTCAGACAAAAGACCCTCCCACTATAAATAAAGTCGCTGTGGTGATTGTTGGGAAGAATGTGGAATCACGCGATATTGTTCTTAAGCGTCGGGATGGTAGACAACTGAGGAAATGCGTACGAGACTCATCGGTCATATGATGCACTTCAATACCCGATGATGTTCTGTCGTGGTGAGGATGGCTATCACCTCAATCTAGATATGGTCAATAGAACAAAAGGTTTGTTTACAAGTCATGACTTATTTTTCATTCGTCATTTAAGTTCGAATTCGTTTTTCAGAAGAAGAAACGAACAGCTCAAAGAATCAAATAGCTCAATAGCTCAAATGTTGACAATCATCTGTTAAGATAAAGCCGGTTATTTCAACAGTACTGCGTTGACATGTACGTCAAGGCCGAAACGAGAAGGTTAATGACATTTTGCACAGAGTTCACACGACAACATCAAATTTTGATCTAGAAATTAACTTCTGATCGAAGCTGCTGACGAATCTGCTCACGGTTGACAAGCCAACGTGCAGCGAAGTTGTTGCGAGAATGCAAAATCATCATTTGGGATGAATGCACGATGGCACATAAACGAGTTTTAGAGCCTGTTGACCGAACGATAAAGGATTTACGAAGTGATTCAAGATGATTTGATGGGGCTATGGTATTGCTGCCAGGAGATTTTCGTCAAACGTTTTCCGTCTTCTTAAAATCTACTGTTGCTTATGAAATTAAAGCATGCCTGAAATCGTCGTCTTTGTGGCGGCATGCCAAGAAGTTGAAATTGACTGCGAACATGAGATTCACGTTGCAAAACGACCCATCTCTTACTGAATTTTCAAGACAGCTACTGGCACTTGGTAATGGCTAAATTAATGTTAATGTTTCCATTGGATTGATGGTGTTCCCGGCAAAGTTTTGCGAGTTTACATCGTCGAAGGAGGAACTCATCACCAAAGTTTTTCCCGGCATTGCAAAAAATTATAAAAACCTAGATTGGATAAGTGAACGGGCCATACTAACAGCGAAGAATAAGGGCATCGATTGCTTGAATGTAACACAGTAGCACATTTTCCAACTTTAAACTCTTGAAAGCTTATGATAGTAGATGAAAACCCTTATGTGGGTTTTAAATTGTTAGCTAAGGTTTTCTTTTAATTCATTTTTGAAGTTTTCGACTGGGAGGAGGATTTTAGTACATTTTTCAAAGAACATGTACTGATTCTTAAGTCTATATCTCGTGAACTATTCCTATTATAGCTTTTCTCCCTTTAGCAAATTTTTAGCTCTTAATCAGATCTAAAAATTTTACCTTGAGATAAAGTAAAAAAACCACAACATCTTACTCAAATCAGCAATACTATCAAAAAATCTAAATTTGTTTCATATTTTTTTATGGTTTTTCACACTTATTTCAGAAATTGCTGCGAACTCGACCAGACAATATGAGACAAAAAGATAGCCAAAGTCAAAACTAACAACTCTTTATAACAGGCCGATTTCAATTGATGACTCAAAAATTCAATAATGGACCAATAAATCACTCGATTGTACGTTTATCAAATTTAAAATTGGTTAAAAATTAAATAGGTGCAAAATAAAAATAAATAACCAGTACAGAAATTTCAGTCAGTTAAACTGACTGATAAATACCATCACCCAATATAATATATTGTTTAAGTCTTGAGTTATTGAAAATAATCGATTTGTAATTAAAACCAGTTAGAAAGTTTCAGTCGGGCAACCCGACTTACATTTACCCTTACCCTCAGTAAAACAAATAAATTTCTATTTTATTGATATTATTACTCGATTTCGAAATTGGGCGGAGTGGTACATTTATATGGGAGGTACGTGAAGGGGTGTGTTTAGGCTCCAGATTTATTCTCCATAACTTTATCCTGTTATAGCTTTACTAAATACAGAATTTGCGCACGATTGCGTTGGGTGTACTGATATTATTACTACATCCCAAAAGTGGGCGGAAAGGTACATTTGTATGGGAGGTACCATAAAGGGCGTGTCTAGACTTCCAATTTTTTCTCCAAAACTTTGTCCTGTTATAATATAACAAAATACAGAATTTGGGCACGATCGTGTCGAGTGTATTGATATTATTACCCTATTTCTAAAGTGGGCGGAGTGGTACATTTGTATGGGAGGTACCAGAAGGGGCGTGTCTAGACTTCCAGATTTTTTCTCCAAAACTTTATCCTGCTTAAACTTTACCAAATACAGAATTTGGGCACGATCGCGTTAGGTCTTTTAATAATATTAATCGATTTCTAAAGTGGGCGGTACCAGATGTGTATGGGAGGTACCAGATGGGGCGTGAATAGACTTCCAATTTTTTTCTCTAAAACTTTATCTTGTTATAGCTTTACTCAAAATAGAATTTGGGTACGATCACGTTTAATTTATTGATATTATTTCTCCATCTCTATAGTGGGCGGAAAGGTAGATTTGTATGGGAGGTACCAGAAGGGGCGTGGCTAGGCTTTCAAAATTTTTTCCAAAACTTTATCCTGTTATAGCTTTACTAAATACAGAATTTGGGGACGATGCCCTAGGGTGTATTGATATTATTACTCGATTTCTAAAGTGGGCGGAATGATGTATTTGTATGGGAGGTACCAGAAGGGGCGGGGCCATGTAGCCCATTTGCAATACCGTAAGTAGTTTTGAGAAAATAATAACTCGTGCAAAATTTCAAAACATTTGGTTGCGTCTTTCGAAAGTTATCGTGCGAACCAGCCGGACAGCCACCCGACAGACAGACAGACAGACAGACAGACAGACAGACAGACAGACAGACAGACAGACAGACAGACAGACAGACAGACAGACAGACAGACAGACAGACAGACAGACAGACAGACAGACAGACGGACATGGCTCAAACGACTTAAAAAGTCATGAATCGAATTTGGTTCAAAGAAACCTAGGGTCTAAAGTGACTCCTTCTATGTGTTACACTTTTGGGTCGTATCAAATGATATATACCTTCATCCCTACGGGTGATGGTATAAAAAAAAACAAAACCAGTACAGAAATTTCAGTCAGTTAAACTGACTGATAAATTCCATCACCCAATATAAGATATTGATTTAGTCTTGAGTTATTGAAATTAACCGATTTGTAATTAAAAGAAGAAAGTTTCAGTCGGGCAACCCAACTTACATTTACCCTTACCCTCAGTAAAACAAATAATTTTCTATTATATTGATATTATTACTCGATTTCTAAAGTGGGCGGAGTGGTATATTTGTATGGGAGGCACGAGAAGGGGTGTGGTTAGGCTTCCAGATTTATTCTCCATTACTTTATCCTGTTATAGTTTTACTAATTACAGAATTTGGGCACGATTGCCTTGGGTGTACTGATATTATTAGTACATCCCTAAAGTGGGCGGAAAGGAACATTTGTATGGGAGGTACCATAAGGGGCGTCGCTAGACTTCCAATTTTTTCTCCAAAACTTTGTCCTGTTATAACATAACAAAATACAGAATTTGGGCACTATCGTGTCGAGTGTATTGATATTATTACCCTATTTCTAAAGTGGGCGGAGTTGTACATTTGTATGGGAGGTACCAGAAGGGGCGTGTCAAGACTTCCAGATTTTTTCTCCAAAACTTTATCCTGCTTAAACTTTACCAAATACAGAATTTGGGCACGATCGCGTTAGGTCTTTTTATAATATTAATCGATTTTCAAAGTGGCGGTACCAGATTAGTATGGGAGGTACCAGAAGGGGAGTGGCTAGGCTTTCAAAATTTTTTCCAAAACTTTATCCTGTTATAGCTTTACTAAAAATAGAATTTGGGTACGATCAAGATTAATTTATTGATATTACTTCTTCATCTCTATAGTGGGCGGAAAGGTAGAATTGTATGGGAGGTACCAGAAGGGGCGTGGCTAGGCTTTCAAAATTATATCGAAAACTTTATCCTGTTATAGCTTTACTAAATATAGAATTTGGGGACGATCCCGTAGGATGTATTGATATTATTACTCGATTTTTAAAGTGGGCGGAATGATGTATTTGTATGGGAGGTACCAGAAGGGGCGGGGCCATGTAGCCCATTTGCAATACCGTAGGTAGTTTTGAGAAAATAATAACTCGTGCAAAATTTCAAAACATTTGGTTGCGTCTTTCGAAAGTTATCGTGCGAACCAGCCGGACAGCCACCAGACATACAGACAGACAGACAGACAGACAGACAGACAGACAGACAGACGGACATTGCTCAAACGGCTTAAAAAGTCATGAATCGAATTTGGTTCAAAGAAACCTAGGGTCTAAAGTCACTCCTTCTATGTGTTACACTTTTGGGTCGTATCAAATGATATATGCCCTCATCCCTAAGGGTGATGGTATAAAAAGAAATGTTTGTAATACTATGGGGGTGAGTTCGGTCATTTGTATGGGAGGTACCAGAAGGGGTGTGTCAAATAGATAGGTTTTCTAGGGGTTTGTCTCCTATAATAACATAAATTAATCGACCAATTTTCATTACCCCCCAAGAGTCCGTTTGGAAGTTATAGGAGAAATATTAATTTTCCAAAAATAGGTAATTTTGTATGGGATGTACCAGAAGGCGTGATCTGATGTAGTCCATATTATACCTGAGTCTAATTTTCATAAGCAAACATCATTCGCAAAATTTGAGTGATCTCAGTTTACTTACAAAAAAGATATGTATGTAAAACTATAAGGGTCAATTCGGTCATTTGTATGGGAGGTACCAGAAGGGGTGTTTCAAATAGTTAGGCTCTCAGAGGTTTCGCCTCCTATCACAACATTAATTTATCGACCAATGTTCATAACCCCCCAAGCGACTGTTTTGAAGTTATTGGAGAAATATATAATTTCCAAAAATAGGTCATTTTGTATGGGAGGTACCAGAAGGCGTGAACCGATTTAGTCCATATTCATACCTGAGTCTAATATTTATAAGCAAACATCAAACGCAAAATTTTAGTGATCTCAGTTTACTTGCAAAAAAGATATATATGTAAAACTATATGGGTCATTTCGGTCATTTGTATGGGAGGTACCAGAATGGGTGGGGCGAAGGTTTCGGTTTTCTTAGGGTTTGTCTACTTTTGCAAGATAAATAAACTGACCAAATTCAAACATCCTCCGGTTGTCCGTTTGGAAGTTATGGAAGAAATATTAATTTTCCAAAAATAGGTAATTTTGTATGGGAGGTACCAGAAGGGGTGGGGCTATTCAGCCCATTTACAATCCCATAAGTTCGTTTTAAAAAATATTAATTCTGGTAAATTTTCATACCGATCCGTTAAGGATTACTCTAGTTATCCTGCTGACCAGCCATCCAGCCAGCCAGCCAGACAGACGGACATAGCTCAATCGTCTTAAAAATTCCTGAAACGAATTTGGTCTTAAGATACTTGGGGTCAAACTCGTCTCCTTAAATGCGTTACACTTTTTTTCGTATCAAATGATATATACCCTCATCCCTAAGGGTGATGGTATAAAAATCTGTGATGAAAATTTACAGTTTTGTTGTTTTGAGTAAGATGTTGTTGTTTTTTTTTTTTGATTTTATCTCAAGGTAAAATTTGTAGATCTGATTAAGAGCAAAAAATTTTCCGAAGAGAGACAAGCTAAATTTCGAATAGTTCAGGAGATATAGACTTAAGAATCAGTACATGTTTTTCGAAAACTTCTAAAATGTATTTCAAAAAGAAAAAAAGCTAATAATTCAAAACCCTGCTAGGGATTTTTTTCTACCATCATAAGCTTTCAGTTTTTGGCGGTCTCAATTGGTTCAAGATTTTAGTGCTGCACTGTGTAATTATTCAAATTTGAATCGATGGAGAACTGCATTCATACAAATCCGTTGATAGCGTGACCAACGAGAATGATGCGACCAACTATCCGACAGAGTTTTTGAATTTTTTAGATGTGCCAGGAACTCCGCCGCATAATTTACAGCTGAAGGTGCGATCGATCATAAACATGTTGCGGAATCTTAATCATCTTAAATTGTGCAACGGTTCGCAGTTGTCGGCCAAAAACTGGTGATTAATATGATTAAAGCGACGTTCATTAAGGGCAAATTCCAAAAAGAGGAAGTCCTTATCCCTCGAATTCCTATTATTTTACCCGATTTCTCTTCCAAATTGCGAATTCAACCTCCCATTCGATTGACTTTTGCGATGACAATCAATAAATCGCAAGGCCAATCGTTGGAAGTTGCTGAGATCAATCTCGAATTTCCCTGCTTTTCACAAAGTCAGCTGTAAGTTGTCTGTTCGCGTGTTGGCGTCTTCATTGTATGTTTTAGCGCCGGAAAACAAATCGAAAAACATTGTTTATCAGATCGCTCTTAATTCAAATAATTCAATAATTTCGATAAAATTCAAATAAATCACATTAAAACTAGAACTATCTGTGTTTTACTATTACCCTGGATCTTATATG
Source organism: Muscina levida (assembly GCA_964034835.1). Classification (NCBI taxonomy): domain Eukaryota; kingdom Metazoa; phylum Arthropoda; class Insecta; order Diptera; family Muscidae; genus Muscina; species Muscina levida. The sequence continues at coordinate 112,409,919 of OZ035883.1, read as the reverse complement.
AATTCGTTACCTTAGGAGCTAGACGAAGTTTGCCGGGTCCAATGTTGTATGACAGAACAACGTTTGCCGGGTCAGCTAGTTATCTTATATTTATCACTTGATAATAACCAGGGCAACCGGAAACATGCCCTAAAAATCGTATTTTATGCGCATAAAATATTTCCCCAAAACTACTTACGTTATTGAAAATGGGCTACAGGGCCACGCCCCTTTTGATACCTTCCATACAAATGTACAATTCCGCCCACTTTAGAAATCGAGTAATAATATCAATACATCGAACTCAATCATTCCCAAATTCTATATTTAGAAATGCTATAACAGGATAAAGTTTTGGAAAAAAATTTAAAGCCTAGCCACGCCCTGGTACCTCCAATACAAATGTACAACTCCGCCTATTTTAGTGATGGAGTTATAATATCAATACACTCAACACGATCGTGCCCAAATTATGCATTTTGTTAAGTTATAACAGGATAAAGTTTTGGAAAAAATATTGGAAGTGTAGCCACGCCTCTTCCGGTACCTCCCATACAAATGTACTTTTCCGCCCACTTTTAATATGGAGTAGTTATATCAATAAATCCAAGGCGATCGTACCCAAATTCTTTATTTTAGTAAAGCTATAGCAGGATACAGTTTTGCTGCTTTTGTCGGATCAGCTTTAGGCATTATGTCCAACATGTAGTAGATATGGCTGTTACATTTTTAAAAACCAAAGTTGCAAAGACAAGTGTTTTTAGGAACAAAAAAATTATGTGAAAAACATAAAATATGCTTAAAAAGGCATATATTTGAAAAAATATGGCCTAAAAATATAAATTATGCTATAAAAAAGGAGGGTTTATTAAAATTATGCTCCTAAAACCAAAATTAGCCGAAATATGACTTTATGGGTAAAATATGCCAAAATATGCTCTAACAAATAGGTCTCAAAACACTTGTAGGACCATGAAACATGTAAATACTTTACCCATATGTTAATATCTCGTTGTAAAAAAAACATGCTGTAGCATATTTCCGGTTGCCCTGATAATAACATATGCTTTGATAAACTAAAGTGCTGCAAATTAAATGCGTTGCTAAAATGATAAAAAGTTCTATCAAGCTTACATATAATCCTGGGTATATATAACCTTTGTAAATCCATTGAATTTAGTAGTAAGTTATACGACTTAAATAGGCCGACAATTTTGCAGTGCCTTATTCACTTTAAATTAATGTTTTATTCTCCAAACAATATTTTTTGTTCACCTTAAATCCCAAATCCTATTAAGGTTTATTTATAATTCTAGTTACCAGAAAGTTAATACGTCTTTTGTGCTGCTTTTATTTTGAATTTATTGTATTATATTTGAGAGGCAAAACCTGCAATTAATTACTTAAACCTTAACCAGTTCCCAAGCGAGTCGTTGCATTACAAGTATGTCGTGTTTTAAGACCAGACCCCCTTTCCAAGACTCACAGCCACACAAAATGGACTAAGTACTCGTTTTCCCCCATTCATTATGTTGCTCTGTTTATGTCAAAAAGGGACAGCGCCAGCATTTGCAAAAAGTACAAAATCATTTTAATCTACGATATGTTGAAAGCTTAAAAAGCACTTAAAACTGAAAAGATATTAAATTTATGTTGACATGTTTCATGTTATTTATACTGGTCTCATCTTAACGTTAACTTGTTCTCTTATCTTGGTTATTCTTTAAGATGAGTTTTGGTTGTTGTAATGCGATGATGTTTCCTTTTGTGGGTTGAGCATTAACGATTTAGCTGTAAGTCACAAATCACAGATGTTCTGTGCATAGCGCCAATTTAATTTGTTGATTTATAAACTATCAAATTGTTAAGGATAAATATTTCTTGATGGTCAAAAGTATGTAAGTGTTGGCTAAAATAATTATGTTGTTAAATGTTTGTCAATTACAATCTAGACCATTTAATATATGACACTATAGATCCCGGCCTCTCAAGCCAGCTTTAGGCAGAATTCTACTATTCTTAATCAACTGTAAGTCTGACTTACAACTTTTTCTAACGTACATTTAAATGAAATTTTAAGTAAAAACTACATATTACCACCACATCCACCTTATGTCTGATATTTAAAGACATCACAGCAAGTCCATTATTAGTCACTCCTCCACTGCATGAACTTTACTACCCAACCGAAATTACAAGAAATAACAAATTTTCTTTGGCAGCTACATTAAAACTTGCATGTTACTTCATTATTTATCATAAATAACAACTTTCTCATAAATAAAAGTAACTACAAATTATTAATGCAAAATATTGGCAACAACAACAACAACACAAGCAGTTAATTATTTGTCATCCAATAAATGTTTTTATGATGGTTGTTGTTTTACCACTTTTTTGTACGATTTTACAAGTGCTTTTATCCATGTTAAAAAGATAAGTAGAAATGTACGAGGGTAGAGCGATATATCACAGATTATTGGATAAATTAATAAGCTAAACATATATAAGCAAGAATAAGTTAAGTTTGCAGATATATTTTGATTCCTGTAGATAATTTTGAACAAAACCAGTAATAAAGTTTCAGTCGTGAAATCCGAGTTACAAATACCCTCACCCTCAATAAAACATAAAATTTTCTTGTACATTGATATTATTACTCGATCTCTAAAGTGTGCAGAGTGGTACATTTGTATGGGAGGTACCAGAAGGGGCGTGGCTGGCCTTCCAATTTTGTTCTCCAAAACTTTATCCTGTTATAGCTTTACTGAATACAGAATTTGGGCACGATCGCGTTAGGTCTATTTATTATATTAATCGATTTCTAAAGTGGGCGGTACCAGATGTGTATGGGAGGTACCAGATGGGGCGTGGCTAGACTTCCAGTTTTTTTTTTCTCAAAAACTGTATCCATTTACTAAAGAATGAATTTGGGTACGATCGCGTTGGATTTATTGATATTATTACTCCACCTCTAAAGTGGGCGGAATGGTACATTTGTAAGGGAGGTACCAGAAGGAGCGTGGCTTCCAATTTTTTTCCAAAACTTTGTCCTGTTATAGCTTAACTAAGTATAGAATTTGGGTACGATCCCGTTGGGTGTTTTGAAATCTATAGTGGGCCGAATAAAGTATTTGTATGAGAGGTACCAGAAGCGGTGGGGGCATGTAGCCCATGTGCAATACCGTTAGTAGTTTTGGGGAGATATTAACACGTGCAAAATTTCAAAACATTTGGTTGCGTCTTTCGAAAGTTATCGTGCGCACCAGCCGGACAGACAGACGGACATAGCTCAAACGACTTAAAAAGTCATGAATCGAATTTGGTTCAAACCAGTAAGAATGTTTCAGTCGGGAAACCCAACTTACATATACCATCACCCTCAGTAAAACAAAAAAATTTCTGCTATATTGATATTATTACTCGATTTCTAAAGTGGGCGGAGTGGTACATGTGTATGGGAGGTACCAGAAGGGGCGTGTCTAGACTTCCAGACTTTTTTCCCAAAACTTTATCACGCTTGAACTTAACTAAATACAGAATTTGGGCACGATCGCGTTAGTTCTATTAATAATATTGATCGATTTCTAAAGTGGGCGGTACCAGATGAGTATGGGGCGTACCAGATGGGGCGTGGCTAGACTTCCAGTTTTTTTTCTCAAAAACTGTATCCATTTACTAAAGAATGAATTTGGGTACGATCGCGTTGGATTTATTGATATTATTACTCCACCTCTAAAGTGGGCGGAATGGTACATTTGTAAGGGAGGTACCAGAAGGGGCGTGTTTAGACTTCCAATTTTTTTCCAAAACTTTGTCCTGTTATAGCTTAACTAAGTATAGAATTTGGGTACGATCCCGTTGGGTGTATTGATTTCTATAGTGGGCGGAATAATGTATTTGTATGAGAGGTACCAGAAGGGGCGGGGCCATGTAGCCCATTTGCAATACCGTAAGTAGTTTTGAGGAAATAATAACTCGTGCAAAGTTTCAAAACATTTGGTTACGTATTTCGAAAGTTATCGTGCGAACCAGCCGGACAGCCAGACAGACGGACAGACA